>NDFZ01005489.1:641372-661484 GCA_002192655.3 Mamestra configurata
TAGGCGCCAGATAAATGTGGAATAAAGTATATTGACCTTTCCCTAATAACTGTTCATAGGTACCTGAACAATTAAATATGAATCGTTTTTCATTATTAGACAATGTTAAGGATCACGAGAGATGATGATTCGGGACAGCTTTGTGTCATAATTCCGTTTTTCAAATTAAAAATGTCAATAATTGTAGGTGGGCCAATGACCGTTATTCCACGATTATCTGGCGCCTACTATAGTAATTAGTGTTCATTTGTGCCCAGTTGCTGGATATGGGTCGAGCTGGTGTAGTAGAAACTATCGATCGACGTCGACTAATCCATTCAACCACTGATCGACGATCGATCGATTGGTGTGGTAACACCCTAAGACTTCGGAAATGCCTGTGTAATGTAATATTCATGAAAGTACCAAACTATTTTGTTACCTTGATGTATTTTTATAACATTCATAAAAATATTGAAATAATGACGTCTATGGCCGATTTATTTTGCGTTGTTTCTTGTATCTTTGGTTTACAGCTAGCTTTGTTGCCTTTGATAAAGATAACTTTAATAACTAGTAAGCTGTTACTTCCTTTTTGATAATGCAAAATAAACTCAATATGGTATCTATTGCTACACGGAAGATTGTTCATATAAAAATAGCAGTACTTTTTTACTATCTTCGGAAGTCACCGCCCGTATCTTATCATCAGTCTGTCTTCTTATCTTCTAAGCTTACGTTTATTGTTTTTTTACGAGTCGTGATCCCTTTTCTTTACTGTCGGTAAGATAATGAAAATGGCCGCTGACGTGCCTCTTACTAAAACACTGAAAAAAGACTCACAGTAAAA
The DNA here is from genome assembly GCA_002192655.3 of Mamestra configurata. Lineage (NCBI taxonomy): Eukaryota > Metazoa > Arthropoda > Insecta > Lepidoptera > Noctuidae > Mamestra > Mamestra configurata. Next base: position 642,202 of record NDFZ01005489.1, read on the forward strand.
TCTAAATGAAACTGACTGCGTCCTAATGTAGTGGTCCTTGATGTGACTTTGCTAACTGGAACTTGTGTAGTTCAGGCTATTCTTGGGTTTTCGGTTAGTAGTGTTTCCTTATTACATAAGACTCAAGTAAACTTACATGTCACATGCCACACAGGACACAGTGGAGCATACGGTGGAGGTCTTCCCTGCTTGGGCAAGGCACCGCCGTTACCTCGTAGAGGCGATCGGCGGCAGCGAGCACTCGCGGCCGACCCTTGTTCAATCCATGGTCCGGAGCGAAAAGTCATGGGAAGCAGTCACCTTCTTCTGCAATGTAGTAATGCTAGTAAAGGAGGATGCGGGGCGCGTGAGGGAGAGGCAAGCCTCACGCCCCAGCCGCCACAGTAGATGAAAACGCCCTGGGCGTTGGGAGTCGCAGGGCGATCACATGCCAACGTAGGTGCGGGCTTGCGAACGGTGAGCGATGGGTAGCTAGGCGACCGATAAGTATCAGGCTCGGGTCGACTGCGCGTTATGTTCCACATGTGCCTCAAAGAGATGCGAACATAATTGACGAGGCCCGCTAGGGTACATGCCTACCAGGGTTGCGAAATGGTTCGAAAGAGTTACCGCGGCCCTGTATTTGGAGGAACACGGGTGAGTTTTAGTCAGTAAGAGTCTGACACTCCCTTCCGTTCCGCCCAGAGCGGGAGGGTCATTTGATGGTTTCCCATTCAAAAAAAAGGCTCACACGACTGAATGTACGAACTATCTTTTATTAATAAGCTTGCGTTTGATCTCACCTAATGCTAAATGATGAAGCGGTCGACGCTGTACCTAACCCCCAGGTTATCGCTATCAGGAAACACATACCCCGGCAGGGAATTTCATCTATACACAATGTGTAATTGCCCACAATTTATCGATAACGTATCTGTCAATAATGATGAACGAACTTGGTGGAATGAATTTCTGTTTCTTTTCTTACAGTACACCTTTTCATTCTCCTGCTAGAAATGTACGTTTACGTTATACATTTATGTACGTAACAATTATGTTAAAGCGATGTGGCAATAACGTTTTTTTTTTTCCTACTACCTAGACCAATGTTTTAACGGAGAAAATAGCAGCGGCAGCGCATCAGAACGACACCGGCACAGATAACGGTGATAAATGGCGTCCTGTAATGATTTACATTACGTGGAATGACGCAAATGTTCCAGCGCTAAAACTCGCCTAATGGAGCTTTTAGTTTTTTCGGGCCTTTTTATTTATGTATAAGTCTGGATTTTTGGGTTTGACATAGGATAACTTCCCCCAAGAGTATATTCTATTGGGATAATGTGCGACTTTCATCCGAGCGAAACCAATGGCTGTAGCTAGTTTCAAATAATCGGCTTTTAAAGACGTATCATCCTCTTTTCGTATTCGATATCGTTTTATTCTAGGGTCGTGAACATGATCAGTAACACACGTATTTACAAGATCTTAATACAGCATTCTGTTTTTTTTTTATACTTTACATCTACTTGTAGTGCACGTTAAAGCACCTCGTATAAAATTTACCATTGAATGTACATTCAATGGTAAATTTTCGTGTACTAAAGAGTACACGAAAATTTTATAATAATTTAAACCTGTCTCTACTTTTCTAACCCGGAAAATAAACACATTACGAAGAAATATAAACATTAAACTGACATTTATTCTCATATAACTCGCTGTTTAATGTTCTATCCAACACTAACGCATTTTTTAAATTATACAATTAAAATATCATCCTTTAAATCCATCAATCCTCAGGCAGACATTGAAAAATCCATTTTTTATTCAACATACATCTCATTTGAGTTACATACGCAAATAATTGCTGAAACATGCTATAAATATATCTCCAGAACTCAAATAGCTATGACAAATGTTCCCGAGAGCGATTTGCGTGCAAAAAAACTTGGCAGAATACGTGCATTGCACATCAACGCTATACATCACAGTCCAAATTTTACGTAAATATTCGCGAAAACACATAAATTAAATTCAGATTTTTTTGCTCTGTCCACAGTCGAAATATTGTTTAGTAAATTAATTGCGAGATTTAAAAATTGTGGTTCGATTAAACACACTATTAATATTAATGACAAACGTAATTTATATTTGGATTTGTGAAACAAAACAATAACGTTTATACTATTATCCTATTTGAATATTCAGTTTTTTTTTTAATGTTTCATAGTCTGGCAGCAATTAATAATAATATAAACTAATACAAAAAAAATATATACTGAGACAAAGACCAAATATAATTGGTAAAATTTGAGGATAGACTTGTAAATAAGTTGCACAGGAAGAATTTTTTTTGTAGAAAAAGTTGGCTTAAGCAAAATAAATAACAATTTACAGCGCGATACAGCCTGTAAAACTTTATCATTTACGATATTTTGGCCAATTTGGACAAAATATACCTACACTCATTTCTGCAAATCGCTCAATTAGGCTGCAGGAAAGCATAGCATAAAAGGAAGAGGCCTCACACTTAGCAGTGGATGGAACCAGACTCAAAATGACACTGATTCAAAGGTCAACCCATCCGAATCCTTCTATCTTTTCTGCAACTCGTAATTTTCTAACATTCTCAATTCTGTTACAAATACGGAAAACAAGAATATTAACAAAAACGTTTTCCCTTAACTCCTTTCAGTACCATGCCAGCTAATTTTCCCTTCGATCTATCTTACAAAATCTACCACACATACCACGAACCCTTGTAACTATCGCAGTGAGTAATAAAATTTAACTTTCCGTTCTGCCATCAATCTTGTCCTATGTGATTAGGGCAGGGAGACGAATCGCCGCGGTCAGTGAGGCTCGCACGCAGACCACTGAGACGTCTTCGGCGGCACTGCTAGAGACAGTAGAGCCTGAGCAAAATAATACAATAACAAATATGTATAACCTAATGTATGAGCCACTGTACCCCCACCCATCATGTCGGCAGTTCAGTCCGTCCGAGCACCGCAAGCGGGCGTGCTTGTATGTGTTTAGCTCGTTTGTTAACATTATCCAAGTCCTTTTCGAAATATAAGTTGTCTGAACCATCTTCTCGTTATACTTCGCTAATTACGACCTACTACCAGCTACAGAGCCCATTTCTGTATTGTTTTATTTTTTTCCGGAATGTTTGTATCCGTAGTTGTTTGCATATGTAGGGAAATTAAAGGTGTGTTTGACAGATTGTGACCGAGGTGCGAATGCGAACGTTCCATTACATGTCCCGTACTTAATTTTAAATTAATAGCCCCTCATATTATCAAAGGAAATTTGAACTTTTTCTTTGGATGCTGGCCTAGTTAGTCATTTTGTATGGCATGTAATGGTTCGCGGACACTTAGCAAACAAAAAATATCCTGAGATTTATCGTGCCTCAAATTGTCACGTTGCCGATACTTGTAGGCAATTATCGCTAAATTAAAACTTTAATTCGAAATATCTGCGAAACATGGCACAATTCAGAAAATTTTAATAATAGAGACTCTCTGCCGGAGCGGCAGTTTTATGCTCTATGGGCTCACAGATTAATGCGTCGTGAACCACTAACGTCTCTGTGTATATTTGTCAATGATTTAATGTCACGTGGTTATTTTGTAATCTTAGTTTTGTTTCGGATATTCTGGTTAGTTTAAAATTATTTTCTGCCATCGTTTCTAATTAATTCGAAATTATCTTTAACGTATCACAGTTTTTTTTTTAATTAAAAATGGTAGCTCGATTTGTAAAATATGTTTTTGCGGTCGCTGCCAATATAAGGTTGCACAACAGTACTTTTTACTGATATTAAAAAATAAAAAATACTCACAGAATTTTCAAGACACTAGCGTTATAGACAATTCAAAAGTGCCTGTTACTGGTCTATCTGTATACTACACTAATATTATAAATGCGAGAGTTTTGATATTTGTTAGTCAATCACGTCAGAATGGCTAAATGGATCTTGATGAAATTTGGCACAGAGGTAGATGGTGGTATGGAATAACACATAGGATTTATCTCGGGAGTATGTTTCCTTGGTATAATTTCCGACTTCCATGCGGGCGGAGCCGCAGTCAGCAGGTAGTTTGAAATAAAGGATTTTGTATGTGTTGTATTTGTACTTATGGTTATGAACAAAAGATTACATTTATCTTAAAATATATTTTGACAAAACCTCTTAACTAACCAAAACTATATTATGGCATTGCAGAATTCTTCCTCATCACTGTCGCCACGTTGTATGGCAATGCTCATCCTGTGTCCAAAATAAAAGACAGCCATATTGTTTCAGTGATCTTTAGCTTAGGCAAGATTTTAAGGAAGTTTCTAACGTAGTCTGGAAGCAAGATGAAGTTAGCTCAGTTTTTAAGTGAGGATTTTATTTCTGCGCTTTTGAAAGAAAGCGAAGGTTGACGTCACAGAAGGTTCAAATAACAATGCTTTGTTTTGAATGAACTTTTACCTGAGTTTTTATCTTGTCTATGAAGCAGAATATCTGGAAATTATGCATGCTCGCATATTCTAGCGTTTCTATTTTCCCATTGTGTCACCCTATGTAATGTTTTTCTTCATCTATCTGTTCTGTTACTTATATGGTGTACATAATAAAGAGTATTCTATTCTGTTCTGTTCTGTTGTCATGTTCCATTCCATTCCATTTTATTCTATTACCCTCCTACCGTGACTTCCCCAAGTCGGGTAAGAATAACGCATGCCATTCAACGATACTGTAGCTTTCAAATTTCTTAATTCTCTTTACCATATTCCTAAATATAAAACCTGCTAATGTAGCACATGTTCCGTTCAAAATTTTAGATTTTTCAACAACCATGCCTTTCGGATCTATTATACAATGATAATAAATTATACCAAATTAATTTTGTACTGTACCAATATATCATTAGACTGTTAACACCGACCAATGATTTAAAGACCACATCAACTCACTACTTTATCATAATTAATCTCCACATTTTGTTGTATTAATCACGTTGAAATAAAAATAATATAGAAACTGGGTTTTGCCAGCGACTTCGCCCGCGTGATCATCTTTGCGAAAATTATTCTACATGGATGAATGTTTGTCATTCTTTCACGCAAAAACCATCGAAGGGATTCTTATGAAACTGTACAGCATTATTATTTTAAAGGATTAAAAATAGGTTATAATTTATAAAGGGGAAAGTATTAAAATTCACGCGGGCGGCATCTGGTGTCCTTATAAAGTTAAAGGTTCCAAATGTTATCCTAACCGATTCAGCCCTTAAAGCTTGACTGATTAACAAGCATTGGCCCTTACAGAACTTCACATCCAAACTGGTATATTATGCGAGAGTAACTAACTGTCATTAACTGTTTATTAGTTTTTTTTATTACGTGCGCTGAACCAAATTAAACGATTTCTGGTATAGAGATAAATTGAAACTTTTGATTATGTCCTGAGTATGTTCCCTTAGGCATAATTTACTATCATGCGCGAAGCCACTAGCAGAAGGTTTTTTTTTTATGGGTGGGAAATCTTCAAACGACTTCTTCCGCTCAAGGCGTGTCAGACTCTTACTGACTAAAACCCATCCGTGTTCCTTCTAAAGCCTTTTGCGTTTCAGGGCCGCGGTGACTCTTTCGAACAAATTCTGCAACCCTGGACTAGCAGAAGCTACTGCATAATTTCATACAATGTAACAATATTTCAGTCCGACAAGTCGTCGTTCGAAGCCCTAGCTTGCATAACTTACTGTAAATATTGCGCGAAACCTCGTGTGTTACAATCTTCAATGCAAGTTTAAGGCGGTATCGGGCGATTTTATAAGCGGAGCGTTAATTTTTAATACTTAAAGTCTAACAGCCTTAGGCCTCTTGTACACGCTAAACAAGACACCGGGCCTATGTAAGGATTCGTGTCGTTTCTACAAACGAACTGTGTGCACTATTTCGGCGCTGATCAAGAAAAAAATCTTGTCTGCGCAAGACACGACGCGTGAAAAGTAAAGATAACGCTGTTTAAAGCGTATTGCCAATCATTCTACACGAGCGGCCTGTGGGTAAGGCATACCAAGAAATCGCTAGACGCCCTGCGTATTATATAATAACTGCTTCAGGACGCTGTTGAGACTGCCGCGCTATTGTAGCGAGTCCGGTGTGTTCGCATTTGCGCATTCCGATTATTTTTATGCCATAATGCGCAAAAAAACAAATACCATCATGTCAAGAGCGCAGTCTAGTTCTAATGGCATCCTAAGTATGTTGAGTGAAAAGTACGAAGCACCTTCGCTGTCGCACGCTGTGGAGGTGCTGGTCAGAAGACCCCACAGCTAACCGTTTTTTTTTGTTTCTGTGTTTATTTACTAACAATAGTTTTTAAGAATGATATTACTAACAATTGGGCCTAGTTGCCATAAATAAACAAACATCTAATTTTATTTTATTGATACTGGTAAAAAAAAATTAACTTTGTTAGTCTGGGCTTAATAAAAATTTGCATCGGTGCGAAACCGGGGCGGATCGCTAGTAAATTATATTTTTCTTTCATATCGCCCGCTTTAACTTCTAAATCACGCCATACAACAGTACCACGGGCATAATTCAGCTAACACGATTAACTCTGTCGGGAACAGATGCAAACGAGGCTTCAATGTTTGAACTTAATTACGCAATTGCCGTGTCAGTCGGTACAACACTACGCCCACGTCAGTCGGCACAACACTACACGCGGTGTGACGGTGGCCGTAATATAACGTGATTAGCTGTAGTTTGGAAATGAAGGGTAATTAAGATGTTAAAGCTAGAATGGTAATTTGATGATTAAATTGCTAGATGATGATGCTGCGGTGAAGCCAAAATAGAGGATAATGTTTCACAGAGGGCCTTTGAAGGAGCATGATTGGTTTTAGACTAGAAGAGACACTTCCTCCTGCTCGGGCGGGAGGACTCATGGTGATTTTTATTGACATTTATGTTCGTACTATTTATTTTTGAAATGTTTTGTGTACCTTCAAGACAATAGAAGTTAAAACTATCATATGGGATGGGACATCCAGACCCGAATCAATTAAAAACAAACTGCAAAAAGTATCCTGCGTAAAGTGATTGTTCTCAATTCGACTGTTTTTTTGTATGTTTGTTCAGCGATATTTTCGCCAATTGTCAACCGATTTATATGAAAATTTTTTGTTTGGAAGAATATTTTTCCAGGCTAACCCCATATCAATTTGGTGAATATCTTATGAAGAACTTCGGAGAATGCAACACTGAATGTTAGCAAATCTTCCGGGATTGCTGAAATCGTATGTCTGTTTATTGTTTACACCCGTTTATAACACCATCACGCTGGCACGCTTTAAGGGAACGCAGATGTGTACAAGTCAACCAAGTTTTTGGGGTTATCTATTCTTTAATTTTAAAGTCGGTGTCAAAAACTAGGAAACAACCAAAACACCGACCTCCTTTATTTTATACTTTGTAGTGTTTTTATTTGGAAGTCGATATTTTTTTTGTTACTCTAGTTTTTTCCTCTTGAAATCTCCATTGAGCTCTCCATTATTACGAATATTCTCACAAAAAGGTGGCTCTGCATTCCACTCAGCTGCTTTAACATAGCTTACATCTTATGTTTGATCTGTCGACAATAGCTACAATATTCTTGGCTAGTGAGCCGAGTGAGAAACTGCAGTTCTGTCATAGCTACAAAGCTATGACAGAACTTTCTCACTCGAGCAGTGGCTCGAGTGAGAATGTTAGTGCATAATCTGTGAATACTAATGTCAGAGGACATTTGGGGAGGGAGGTGATATCGTTCGTGGCTAATAAAAATATCTAAGTATTTTATTTTGCATAGGCTTTCATGGGCTCTTATTAAACATCAGAAGTTAGGATTCGAGTTGGTCATTTTCAATCGAGAAAAACCGGCAATTAACTACACGGGTACTCCTTAAAACAAGGTTTTTACAATATTGTCATGTCAAAGGTCAGTGTAGACCAGTCAACAAATAATCATTTATATTATCTTTCTCGCTGCTTTTGTATCATTGCTGAAGATAGGAGAGAAAACAACAAAAAAGACCCACCCTAGAAGCCAGGACGGGAAGTCTCGACATAGTTACCAATCGCCTACCGACCGAATTCGATCTACGATCAAAATCAATCATCTGATTTGTGGATCGCGTTTGAGATTGACTGTGTACGGCGGGTGGCCTTACGACTTGACGACCGAACTTTGTCGTTAGGTGATTGGTAACTCACGGTGGAGCATCTGGTGGAGGTTTGCCCTGCTTGGACTGAGCACCGCCGTGTCCTCGTCGAGGCGATCGGCGGCGGCGACCGCTAGCGTCCGGCCCTGGTTAAATCCATGGTCCGGAGCGATGAGGCTTGGGAAGCGGTCACTTCCTTCAGCGAAGCAGTAATGCTAGCAAAGGAGGAGGCAGGCCGCGCGAGGGAAAGGCAAGGCCTTCGCCCCAACCGCCGCTACAGGAGTAGACGCCCCGGGCATCGGGAGTCGCAGGGCGATCCCCGGCCACCGTAGGCGCGGGCCTGCGGACGGCGAGCGTTGGGTGGCTCGCTGTCCGATCACCACCAAGCCGGGGTCGATGGCGCCTTGTGATTCACCCGCACCTCAAAGAGATGTCAGCATAGAAGACGGGGCCCGCTAGGGCAAGAGCCTGCCAGGGTTGCGGAATTTGTTCGAAAGAGTCACCGCGGCCCTAGAACGCAAAGGGCTTTAGAAGGAACACGGATGGGTTTTAGTCAGTAAGAGTCTGACACGCCCTTCCGCTCCACCCAGAGCGGAAGAAGTCATTTGATGATTTCCCATCCTTAAAAAAAAAGGCGATCGGTAACTATGTCGAGACTAGCCCAGAACTGCAAGCGCAAAGGTCTAATTGAGTTGATCTTAAAGTGCTGACTAGCCGCGAGAAGCTCGTTCGAGGTAGTTTCGAAGGTGCGATGGAGTCCAAACTTTCTCCCTAGAGTACTCCTGAAGTTTGAAGTTTAAGATTCTTTAGCTTTAAATTATTTTACAGTAATTAAAAATTGGCAGCAGTTTAAATTGAGCTAGTTTTTGTGTATGAGTCTTTCAGCATTTACTTGTATCTAAACTGATTGTATAAATTATGATTTAAAATATTGTGTGTACCTACACTGTACCTTTAGCTTAGTAATCTGTGGAAACGTCGGATTGTACTTTAGCCTACTTTTTATTTGTTTTGCATGCATTGTACAATTGTTTGTTTTCCCAAAAATAAATAAATAAAGTCGTAAAATTGTTAATCAATACTTACTTTAATAAATGTGAAAGTAACTCTCTGTCTGACTGTTTGTAACGTCTTCAAGTTTTAGCAGCTTATCAGATTTTATTGAAACTTGGAACACGGGTGGACCATCCAGTCCTAGAAAAGAACCGACTTTTATCCCGGGAATATTACGCTTAGGATATTGATAATTTCGACATTCACGCAGACAAAGCCGTTACCTACCGGAATCCAGTTTGTTTATATGATTGTATCAGGATATCTCTAGAATTACTGATCCGATTTTAAATATTTTTCCACTAATAGAAAGTCAGATTATTGTTGAATGTTCACATTCTTTAATCTCGATAAATGAACGGTTTTTGTGGGATCATGCACCTTTGTGAGTTTGTTTTTCAGACGATTTAAGTACGCATTACTTTATCTTCAAACATTAGTTTCATTCCATTTAGGTACATTAACTTATGTACTGTTGTCAATAATGTATCGCTTATGTCTAGCGCAAATTTCTTGATGCCTTTAAACCAAATTGATTGCATTACGCGGCACTTTTGCAGCTCAACGCAAATAATATTAAATTTTCGTCACAAAATTGCATTTTATCGGAGCGGCGTCTTTAGTGCTACTACTCACTTAATAATGAGTTATCACACAATATCTTGTTTAATAACGTTTTATCAGGAACCACATCAGAGAAAATTCAGCGGTGTACCAGCAACTGAAATATTTTTCATTACGTACTCGTAGGTATGACTTACAGTTGATATAAGTTACAGAATAAAACAAAAACCTTCATCTGCCTAGCCTTTTTCCCAACTATATTGCTGTCGGCTTCCAGCTGAATACTAGTATTTTACGTGGAGCGGTTGCCTATCAGACCTCCACAAACCATTAACTAGGTAACACGGTACTCCTTGGCAAGACTATTATCTGACTTCTGACTATCCGTAACGACTGCTAAAGATCTATAAATGACAGCTGGGACCAACGGCTTAACGTGCTTTCCGAGGCACGAAGGAGTCTCGGTATGTCAAGATGGTCACCCATCCACAGACCAACCTCGGCAAGCGTTGCTTAACCTTGAAGATCGACCCATGCGACTGATTATTTAGCCACGAACTCCTAACAAAAACCAAATATTAAATAAAACTATATTTATTTTTCTGCCTACTAGATGTTTGAAATAAGTATGGTGGATGGTGACGAAAAATTTCATGTCTCTCGCCATGAAATTTGGAGAGTGTATTTATTTATCTTGAAGCATTGGGGTGTACTTAGAATGCATTTTGCGAAAATCTTCAATTGAGGGGGTAAAACGGGAGAATTTGTTTGTATGTGAAATATTGTTAGTGTGATTTACGATAAGCTATAGATAGATAGATGATCCAAATTAATAGTATAAAAGCAAAATTATGTTTGTTTATAACGTTTTCACGCCTAAAACGCCGAACCAATTTTGATGAATTTTGGTACAAAGATAGACGGAACTGTGGAGTTGGTTACCGGCTTCTTTAACAACAACGAAACCGCGGGGAAAAATTTAGTAATATAAACGCGTGTTGTATCAGTTATCATACAATTGTTATTTTTTCAGCACCAAAAAACTATATTCGACCAACCCGAATTTATTTGGCAATAGGTATAGTCGCGCACAAACGAAAACTGCGGAAGTATATTTTGATGTACAAGCGCAATTGTATCGTTTGACAGCTGGCAGTCCCGATATTTATTCAATTTTATCCAATACTGAATATTTCAGTTTTATATAAATCTTGTTTCATTTCCTGTGAATAGAATTTAAATTGAATATTCGAATTTTATTTTAAACTAGGCTATTCTCCTGGCTTTGCCCTCGTAATAAGTGTTTTGTTATTCCAAGGGTATGTAAGACCGGGATAAAAGTATCGTATGAAAGGTCATACGATACTTTTATCCCGGTCTGGATAAGGATCCAGTGGTGCTATTCTGTAAAAACCTCACCTTGTAAACTGAGGTGAGCTGGCATACACAAATAAGATGGAATGACAGTTCACTTCAAGCTCAATGGATTTAAATTTTCACGGTGAGATATTTACAGAATTAATCGGCAGGTCATGGGTCAGTTAGCGCCTAGTTTTAAACCGACTTCAAAAAAAGAAGGCGGTTCTCAATTCGGTTTTTTTTTTTTTGTGAGCTTGTTACCTCATAACTCCGTCATTTATTAACCGATTTGAAAAAATATTTTTTATTTGAAAGGATATACTTTCCGATTGGTCTTTTTAGAAATTTTACCAAATTCGGTTCTGAATCGATTTTGATTTTTCAATCAAAATAGCTGGAAAAAAATATGTCATTCAAGTAAGCAAAATTGCGTATTTATTTTTCCTGCGGCTTTCCAGTGCTGTCCACTAAAAAGTGATAAATAAAGAATTTTTTTACAAAAAAATACAACCAACTTTTAACCGACTTTTGTGTTCTGTTGTTTCTTCGTATTTTAACAGCGACTTCCGAAATCAAAGTTATTTAATATTTTGTAGTGTATTTTTATACGAATCTATTCAAACTTGATGGCATAAAAAGGTAACACAAACAGAAAGACAGACTTACTTACATTAGCATTTATGATATTGAATTCGAACAATCTCGCTTTAAAAATATTGTGTTTGAAGAAAAAACTGGCGGAGATCACAAAAATTTGGAGTTTAAGAAGCATTGTGCGTGATTAGTCTGTCCGATTGTAATTTTCAATAATAAAATATGTTATTTTCTTTGCACCTAACGTGTTTTTTCCCCAACTACGGCAAAGCCAAATGTAAGGGTTATTAATTCTCGTGTAAATATTATGATAAAATATTGGTATTCAATATTTTTTACACGACTGCCCAAACGGATTGTTATTTAACTAATTTATGAAGGGAACACTAATGGTTCACATCAGTCTATCATTCTGTATTTTTTTCTTTGGGACAATCCTTTTCATTCCTACATAAACTTATCATGTGAACTAACCACCAGGTACCAGGTTGGCTAATACTTACGCATTACAACACAACTAAATAAGATCCAAATAGATCATAACGAGGCATGATACCAAAAATACCTCTAAGCAGACAATCTATATAAAAATTTAAAGTGAATCGTTTGTCTTGGTATGTGTAAGTAACTAACTAAAAAGATGCGATATTGATGGAGACGGAGAGGGAGTCCAAAAAAACATGGACGGAATGTGTGAAGATAATGCGGTAGTGATAAGAACATGAAACGAAGACGTAACGTGAAAAAACGTTTGACATCGGCCTCAAGCAACTTGCGACAAAGACAGGAAGATGATGATGAAGCCGACATTTACCGAAATAACCCTAAGTACAGTGCCTATACAAAGCTAAGAATACAATTAAAACCATAAATATAAACATACTGGGTACAATCACGACGGTTACAATTACGCTTCCCAAAGCAAGCGTACGTCATAAAACGCTTGTACAGTAATACATTCGCGAACACAAGTGCTCGCGCCTTGAGTGCTTTATTTCTTTGTAAGAAAACTGCAATAAAGTTGTATCGCGGAACATTTTGATGTTTTATAACGATGATACAACGTCTCGTTTGTTGCACAGTATGTTGTTTGTGAAATGTGCTCGGTGTGTCTTTTATATCAGTGTATGGTGTCTTTATGTTCGGTAGGAGGTTTATTATGTTTCGTTATAATAACATTAACGCCCATCATAACATATGTGTAGATTATGGTAACCTGTTGCGGAATTTGGAGGAACACGGGTGGGTTTTAGTCAGTAAGAGTCTGACACTCCCTTCCGCTCCGCTCAGGGCGGAAGGAGTCATGTGATGATTACCCATCCAAAAACAAAACCTATTACTTTTTTTCGAACAAAATCTTTTTTTTTAACTAATGGGCCACAAGTGCTGCAATTTGGCGTTTAAATAACATTTTGTGTAACTTTTTTCTTGAATTATAAGAGCCATTTCAAACGAAAAGTCCTTAGGACTTTTCGTTGAAAAGGCTTTTATAATAATAAATTAAAACTCAAACAATTCGGCCTTTTGACAGTCGTTATTTCTGATAAATACCACTGTCTGGTTTGTCTGTCTTGTAGCCACATTTATTCACAACCATATTGTGAGAACCTATTCTGTAAAACAGTCTCAGTCTTTACTAACTGCTATCCTTTTGTCTTTATTCCCAAAAGAAGGAGGTACCTATACGAATTTAAGTCACTTCCATACTCATATATATATTAGGTTTATCCATGCAGATGTTTTCAAATAATAAAACAGTAACAAAATAAAAATATGACGCTTTACTCGATTCGCTGGATCGAGTGAAACCTCTTTATTGGCTAATAAAAGATTAGGGCTTTCTTTTAGAGCCCTTCAGATTGTGAAGAAGTGAAAATAAAGAGGTGCCATATACGAATAGGTTTGGATAGGTAGAAATATATAAATTACTTTTAAGAATACAATAGTGCAGGCGGTCCCAATATTTTTTATACTGTGACTCCCTTTTACTGTTTTTTTTTTTGCTGCGCTCATCTTAAAGAAGATACTTGCGGTAGCTCCATTTGAGAAAACTAGTAGGTACGTATAATAATTAAAGAGACGGCTGAATTTGCTTTTCTGATTAAGTCTTTCTGAAAAATATTTGTAAACATTTGTGCTTAAGGTCGATAAGTGTTCGACCAATGTTCGGCTTCAGATCAGATCTTCAACAGACTGTCATGCAGAAAGGCTTTCAAAACAGGACGCTCCCGTTTTATTTGCCAGTTGCAGCGTTTAATTTCCGAGGCGGTTTGCAACGCTTCTGGGAAAGCAACGCGACGCCCTTAGGAGTCGCGACGCACAGTTTGGGAACCCCTGCAATAGTTCAAAGAAAATAGAACAAAGGTGTTACAGGCTATATCTGATAGGTAGCCTTGCAACAGTTATTTTATGTTTCTATTAGGAAAATAAGCTTTCTTTCAAACACTTTTACCGACTCTTCCGACACTCCAGGCAGCCAGAGTCAAACTACCAAAAAACGGAAAGGCAATGAAGATCGAACAAGGCAATAAGTCCTGGAAAAACGATTAACTGTCTTGGATCTTAAAACGAAATTAATTCGAAAAGAAGAGCATGGATAAACCAAATTTAAATGCTGGAAAACGGTCACTTTTCAATTTTCGCTACACTGTTTCCTGTGTGGCAATGTTTTTTTCAACCCAATCAAAGAAAAAATATTGTTTTAAAATTAAACCAAACTGAAACTAAATCAAGGCAGGAACAAAATTCCGATTGTAAGTCAGCAGATTTTATGTAACTATTGGAAACGAGTGAAAAGTACGCGCAGGAAGTCATTACTTCACTACGATGATTCAGCAGACTAATAGCAGAAAATCAATAGTAGCAGCGAACATGACACATGAAAATATGACTTGCCAAATGTCAGACTAAAAAGTTCTTGTATAAAACTTTGCCAAAGCGTAGCACAGTGGTGACTGGTAGTCTTATTTAGAGCCGAACAGTGTGATTTATTTGTGAAATCGCAAACTAGAGAAGATTAGCCGATGCTGTTTTGATCATAGCTGGAGCGTGTATTATTTTGTTTTTTTGGGGAGCGTGCGACGGAATTGCATTGTTTAATTCCACCAAGCCCGTTACATCATCGGACCACAAGACGTAGGGCTTTGCGCCACTGGCACTGGACATCAAGCCCACACGAAAACGTTACGAGAACACATTCATTGTTCGTACAGCTAAGGAGCGGAATTCCCTGCCGGAGTCTGTGTTTCCTGATAGCTACAACCTGAGAGTATTTAAGTCAACAGTGAATAGGTCTGGGCAAGAAGATAGGATACTTCTAGGCTGGTTTTGAGGAACTATGTTTATGGACGTTGAAAATGTGCTGGCTCTTTGCCTAATTTGAATCAATGAATTTTGATTTATTTGTGAAAAAATATTCTTGTCAGCAAGTTTACTCTTAGAACTTTTGCAGCTGTGTCCTTTAGACTAAGCTACGGCAGCAACATTGAAGCTCTCATATCAATGTTATAACCTTTCATCTTCTTGTCCTTGTTCCATATTACTTGAGATCGGTTCAGTATGTTTTCTTTAAAATTCCTATTTCGTTTCCAGTAATTTGTATAGTGCACAATAAAAAGTATTGTAATCTATTTGTCACCAAATATTTCAAATAGTAAAAGCTGACAGTCGCTATCTTTATAACATCTTCCCCAAACTGAAAGAAAACTCCAAAGATTTTTAATAAAAATCAAGACAAGCAAAAGCACACCACTACCACGACGACGAGGTACTTTAAACCGCAACAAAATTCAAGCAAGAAAAACGAAACGTAAACTGGAACACAGTGAAATTGAATAAAACGTTAACTTGAAGAATTTACAAGGAAATGGAAGCCATTCCCTCGATCCAGCGCATCTAGTTACCTCCACTCCACCCCGAATGACTCGTTTAAAAACAGTTTAAAATTTTGCAATGCCGCCTGCCTTTTTGCCGACAGTTTGGTGCTATTAGTCTCAGGTTTATTAAGAGTGTATTTTGTGAAGAGAATTGGAAAAGGTATTGCTATTAAAGCGTTTCAAAATGAAGTTCTACTTTCAAACAAAGTTGCAGAATGGGAGTTAAAAAACAGGCAGATGGGTACAATGATTTGGACTGCAGGATTACGCCTGACGTTCTTGTTAACATTAGTGATTTTGTGCTTATAAGGTGTTCAACCAATAAATATTTGGCAATATCTTGATTAAATTCTTTGTGGTTTATTTATTTCGTTAGATTTCTTAGTTAGGTTGAGTTTATTGGATTGCTGAAAGAGGCTGGAAATAGAACTAGCGGCCGTATGAAAGAGAGACTTAGGCCCATATTTCGAGTCCTACTTTTTGACTCCACCTAGAATCATTATCATTATTGACATTACTAGCTTTCACCTGTGGCTTCGCCCGCGTGACTGTCGATAATTATCCCAAAGGAACATACTCACGGAATAAAAAATGTGTTAATTCAGACTATAGTCTACCTCTGTGCCATATTTTATCAAGATTTGTTCAGCCGTTCTGATGTGATTGAGTAACAAACATCCATCCATCCAAACTTTCGAGTATAGATTTTTTTATTGCCATGGCAACTGAGTCGAGTAGTCATGGTGACTGAGTCGAATAGAGCTTGGCTAGGCTCAGAATATGGGCCTTAATTTCAGCTATAATGCATGCATGATAATCCCTAAGTTTTTAGTAAATATGTCCGGAAATACATAGTTCATAGTTTTGACGTGACAACGTCTAATAAATCAATTCAACACACGAACACGAAAAATTGACCCGTTACGCTCATTGTCCCGTTACGATGTTTTGTTATGACGTTGTCACGTTAAACTATTGTCCGTAAACCGACTTGACAGACAACCATTTATTTGAATATATAGTTTTTAGTTAGCCATGAATCACATAAATAGTAGATGCACAGTAGGTACTCATAGTATCACAAATCCACATCAATATGTCAATCATCACCACAAGCGGTAATCACAGCAGAATGAGCCTTGTTGCTGCTAATAAACTGTCTGTACGTAGTTTAATATTCAATCCCATTCTAACATTATAAAGGACGTTGGGAGACCGACAAGGTAATTACATATTAACTGTATTGAATAGCTTGTAGCGTGCGATCACTGTGTCTGAGTTTGGATTCACCGGCTGGGATAGATAGTGTGCAATTACAATTTTGATGTATCGGTAAGTAGACATACTGAAGTAATTGTGAAAATATTTGCGTATTATAGATGAAAAAAATATATTAGGAGAGTTAAGAATAGAGAGAGCTGGTGATATCACTTGTTGGGTAAAGTGTATCGACGCGTGGTATCACGGGAAATTTCTACGCACTCACTGCATTCTCTACATTTTTTGTTTACGTGTCCAATACGTGTGTAAAAATACGTGTCCAATATGTTTTGGCAATCAAACTGACCGGCCAAATAGACTTTTTCGGGAAAATACCCTTTTATAATAGCTTGCTTACT
Source organism: Mamestra configurata (assembly GCA_002192655.3). Classification (NCBI taxonomy): domain Eukaryota; kingdom Metazoa; phylum Arthropoda; class Insecta; order Lepidoptera; family Noctuidae; genus Mamestra; species Mamestra configurata. The sequence goes on from NDFZ01005489.1 coordinate 659,458, forward strand.
ATAAACCAAGTTACTTCTTGTAGTTGCCAGGGAAGTTTAACCACCATTCTTGTTTCCACTACCAGACAGTATTTCTTTGTTCCGGTTTGGAGCAGTGGCGGTTAGTGCCGTGAAACTATCAACCACATGAAACTTTGAAAGTTTGCTTTTAAGGTCAGCAACGTATTAATAGTTTAATTTCACATTCACCTTGGTAGTTGAAATGAACTTTCGAGTTTATACTTAGACTGAAGGTATCTGCTTCAATAAGGCCTGTTTTAATTTTAGGCCTGCAAAAAGTTAACTTGAATAGTGCTCTTTTTGTAGCAAAATAAATGAGATATAAACCTTTTACGAAGCAAGATCCTTTGAAATGAGAACCAATCTAACCGTACTAATAAAAAACAAAGATCTGATTTTCAAAAGTCTTTTAGTAGTAACTTTCTCTGTAGGTACACTGTCATCGAGTCATACAGGCGTCTTTGAATCCTAAAATGGATGGTTCCAGTGATAGGTACAGGAGACGGGGCGAAGCCGTGAGAAAAAACTAGTTTTTCATCGGATACACCAACGTATGCTTCAAATAAAAAGATATTTCCTCGTCAGACCTTCACCAATTCGAAATCCAGTTTGAACAAACTCAACTTTGTCAACTTATTCAGCGACTTAGTTACAAACCGGATCAGTTGCCACCCGGGAATATAACAAATGGTAGTTCAGTTCAGCCCACCGCTTCCGCAGCTACTTTCGCTTTAAATCCTCGGGAATTAAAAGAAGTTAGGTCTCCAAAGGTATTTTTCAGCGGAACGGACGTGGAATTTTAAACACTTTTTACGCTAACGACCCTTTAAGCATTGTTCGGCTATTAGGAGGTTCAGTTATGAGAGGAAATTCTGGTACTTTAAAATTGTGCGGCGCTCTCGTTCGAGTCTGATTTTAAGCCGATTTTCTAGACTTGGGATGTTATAAATAGTTTGGATTTATGATGGATTTGTTGTTATTTAAACCGTGTAACAGGACGATGAACTTATTTGTAATTAAATTAGTGTTTTATAATTTTACTTCAATCAAAGTAGGAAGCTACTTACATTCATCCACCGAGAAATTATTGAGGTGACAACTAATATAGAAGTATGGAGGTACATTATTATTAATATTCTGTTTGAGGTATAATAACTGTATGGTGTCTTGTTCTGAATGGTGTCGGACTTAAAAGAATAGCACCATCCCATCACTTCCCGTGGGTGTCGTAAGAGGCGACTAAGGGACCCATCAGAGCATGGGCAGCAGCATTCTCTGTACATTGTAACAGCTACACTGCGATCGCCAACCCGCCTGCCATGCGATTATGCCCCCCCCAATTTTGGGGAGGCCTATGTCCAGCAGTGGACGTTTTACGGCTGAATGATGATGATGATGAGGTATAAGAACGTCGTGCTAGTGCGGCATCACCTCCTTATTTGCCCATCGTGCACAACTACTTACACCACCCAGCACTTAAACGAGGTATATGATCGAGCTCCTCAATACTGGTCGGCAAACAATGAATTTGAGTCAATCGTCACGAAAGGGAGAAGGAGATGTTATAGACTAGTTGCCGCCTGCGGCTCCGCCTCGTGAATATTGAAAATTATCCCAAGGGAACATACTCCCGGGATAAAAATTTAGTTAAGTTTTTTTCGTGTTATACCAGACCTTAATCTACCTCTGTGCCAAATTTCATCAAGATCCGTTTCATAGTTTTTGCGTGAAAGAGTAACATCTGTTCCTGTAACCGATCGGCTCGAGCTCCTAGGCATGGATTTGACAACTAGTCTCAACTTTGGTGCCACCATTGAGCAAAAAGCCCAAACTGCGGCCAAAAAGCTGGGCATCCTAAATAGAGTGAAGCGATACTTCACGCCTGGACAGCTTTTAACCCTCTACAAAGCACAAGTCCGATCCTGCATGGAGTATTGCAGCCACCTTTGGGATGGCTCAGCTAAATACCAACTTGCCGCGCTTGACTCGGTGGAACACAGAGCTAAAAGGCTCATTGGCGACGTAAG
>NDFZ01005489.1:662064-785702 GCA_002192655.3 Mamestra configurata
AAAAAAAAAAAAAAAAAAAAAAAAAAAAAAAAAAAAAAAAAAAAAAAAAATCCATACATACAAACTTTCCCGTTTATAATATTAGTAAGGATATTATAGTTTAAAAAATATAGAAGTATAACTTATGTTTATTTTTATTCCATTTGTCTTCTTTTTAGGGTTTCGTACAAAAAAAGGGTAAAACGGGACCCCATTACTAAGACTCCGCTGTCCGTCTGTCACCAGGCTGTATCTCATGAATCGTGATAGTTAGACAGTTGAAATTTTCACAAATGACGTATTTCTGTTGCCGCTATAACAGCAAATACTAAAAAACAGAATAAAATAAATATTTAAGGTGGCTCCCATACCATAGACATGATTTTTTTTATAGATAAAGATACGGAACCCTTCATGCGCGAGTCCGACTCGCACTTGGCCGATTGGTGGTGAAAACACTTTCTGCTTAGGAATAAAGCATAGTACCTCAAAATGGCACTTCCTTTTTCCAATGAAAAATAATTCTCTGTAGATATCGCTTTTAAGTCAAATAATTTTTCAATAATGGAACAGTGAGTAAAGGCTTAATACACTTGGCCATTCAAATAGGCTATTTCCGCTGGGTACATTCTTATCGGTGGGTGCATCGAGGAATACGTTCGGGAAATAAGCATGGCGTCTTCAGTTAAAGGAAATGGTACACTTTTACTGTGGTACAGATTTATACATTTAATATTTTTTTTTTTTGCAGAATCCTTAACATTGTAACAAATCATGATTAGATTACAATTTCTCGACATATTATGAAAAAATCGTTTTGTGATCAATCCCATCCAAATTCAATAGTCTCCAATATATCCGTGTCTTATTTAGAAAAAAATATTTACAATTTCACGCGATATTTTACAATCTTACGGTGTTTGCCATTTTCCGGTGACATATATTTTATATATACATAGCGGGGCTCCTATTTCCTTCTTTCCATGGTCACAACCGTAATTTGTCAAATAATAATAATAATAATATCTTGGGACAACTCACACACGGTCATCCGATCCCAAACTAGGCAGAGCCTGTGCTATGGCAACCAGACAACTGATAAACATACTTATATATTTCTAAATACATACATATTATAGACAAATGTACATTCGATTAAATATAACGTGATCATTAGATCTTTGATGGGTCCCAGAAAATGCCCGACGACCCGACATCGCCGGAGACCCAGGCGAAGATGACGGGACGAGCTTGACGCCTGTCGACAGGATTGGTCTAGACTTGCCCAAAACCGGGAGGAATAGAAGGAAGGAAGGGAGGCCTTTGCCCTGCAGTGGGACACATCATCATCATATCAGCCGAAAGACGTCCACTGCTGGACACGTATGCCATAATTGCCACGCTTGGCAGGCGGTTTGTCGATCGCAGTGTAGTCCCTTAGTCGCCTCTTACGACACCCACGGGAAGTGATGGGATGGTGCTATTCTTTTACCTCCGACACCATACAGAACCAGTGGGACACAATTTTTTTTTTTTTTTAAACATACAAAGTTACAAACACAAACAGCCAGACCCGGAACAACTATCTGTAGGCCATACAAATATTTGTTCCGCCCGGGAAGTGAACCCGTGACACGCAGCGCAGCAGTCAATCGCTCAACCACTGCGCCAACCGTGTTAATTGGCTAAAAATAATAAATAGATGTTTGGCGTTTCCAAACGTCGCATCTTATTCGAGACGACAACATGGCCATAAGTAAGCCGGACGCATTAACTCCGCCAACGCTTTTTATCATGACATGTTGACGGTTCAAAAGAAATCTAATACAATATGAACATATAACTTGTTATATGTATATCATAAGTTGTTATAACAATAGATGATATAATTGTTATAACAAATGAAAATTGTGTCAAACGAAATTGTATCGTTCGTTGTTAAATTAAAGATATTAATAGGTACCTAACATTGCACATCCATTGACAAAAGCTGTCATTATGTCACGTGATGAATTTCTTGTATTTCGACAATCTCATACGCTGACAGAATGTCACTTTGTCTATAGCTTCAGGTCATCGTTCCAGCTTCCACAGCTGAGGCTTCAGGTACGCCACTCCAGAACCTATCGACTATTGTATTATACGTAGGGAGAGCGGGGCTAAACATGTCGCAGGGAAGTTGTTCCGATGTAATTTAACAATGTACCGGACGTTACTGGCCAGACTAAGATAGTTGCCATCCGTGCTCTGCAGCGTTCCGTTTTATGACGAATTTACTTGATATGTTTATCTGTTTTTTTCATAAAGCCTATTTCAATCGGAACAACTTCCCCGCGGCAGGTTTAGCCCCGCTCTCCCCTACTACCTCTGTCTAAATATTTTTGGAATACAGGTATTATGCTATATACATGTTCTAAAACGCTCATCTTTTATTTCTTAAATCGATACTTCATCGCCAGATCTATTAAAAGCAATTCATTGAATTCCATCCGGCCAGCTGCAGTGTAAAAGAGACTTCGTTTTTCGCGTCCCAGATTCTCCGTTCCTTTTGATTCCTCGGTAGAAATGGAAGCGATTTCGTGCCATTCAGCCGGCATGTGTGGGCTATTCAGCAGCGTGCGTTTCTAAAGTGCCCTTTAGAGTAATGTTATAATATTTTAGAATTGCCCTGCTGTGAGCTGTGGCTGGTTTGGTGTTGAAAGTAAGGAATGGTTTTTATAATTTTTGATCGGCTAGATCTAAACCTATTAAGACAAATTCATGAACACATTTTGGGATAAAGTTATAGTTAATGCAAAATATATTTCGTTCATTTTCGTAGGTCACGAATATAACTTTTTTGTTTCAAATGATGGAAGAACAAGATTTAATTGCTGAAAAACTACAAGTTGATAGAAAGAAATAAAGAAAGAATACATTTTATTGGACACCATAAAATTAAAAATAGACAATCGCTAAAAGGGATCTTTACAGAAAAAACAGCTTTTAAAACAATGAGGCTATGAATTATGTCGTTAGCCACATGCCAATAAAAAAATGACGACAAGAAATAAATCCCATGAAATTAAATTACACATCAGTTATGATGACTTAAACACATTAATTCAAATCATCACATCGTACATCATTTCCAGATTAATCATATATCATTCGGTGAGGACATTCAAATAAAACTAAACAGTCACTGCGCAATGAATCTCTCCACAGTTGAATAGCTCTGAGCTATAATAGTCAACCGTAACCGACCGTTTATTTATTCTTATGTTTATTTTTTGCTCTAATTATTAAATATAATTAAATCATGAATACATTTAAAATTCTTCCATTACTGGTGACTGAGTGACTGACGAACAACGCACAGCCGAAACGAGGATTTCCCTAAATTCCTACGGGAACGGGAAAAAAAACGGCATTTGTGCGTACGAAGTCGCGGACATTACAGCTAGTATACTTTATATCTTCACTACTCCGAGGTATTTTAATTTCCACGCTACAATCGTATCAGTCTAAAAAAATCCTCGAATATTGTCCATAAATACGCGCACTGCGCGCTCGCCGCCGTCTATCTCAAAAACTGTAGAGCGCATTAAAAAATGTCACTAAAATTGTTGCAAATTTTACGCTCTACAATTTTTATCATAGGTGTTAACATCATTTGAACTATAGAACGTTCAATAACTTACGACGCAGACACGAGATTTTAAAAGACTTTTGACACAACATTTAGAACGCCAAAGTGAATACGAGTTTCCTTATTATCTCTGATGAAACCATTGTTGAACCAACACGTTATTTCCATCATTGCATTGAAAGGTGGAAATAACATGAAATATTAACTGTCAAGCTATAACTAACAATTTATTATGAAACGTTTTTCATTACTAGAAAACGTAAAGGATCACTATAGAAGTCGATTCAGGACAGCTTTATGTCTTTATTTCTGTTTTTGATATTAAGAAAGTCAATAAATGTATGTGGGTCAATGACCGTTATTGCGTATTTGTCTGGTGTGTACCATAATCAGTATTTAAAAGTTAATCACAAGGTAAGAAAGTTTTTGTGAATAAAGCCGTAATTGTTACCATAAAATTACACTTTATAAAAAATAAACAAACGAATAATATCAGAATTTTTACATTTAGATAACTGAAATAAGCTGCAAAGAGTGAAAAAATACCACATTACAGGGTACTCTCAACATCATTTGTGGATTGATAAAAGCAATTACGAAAATGAGTTACCTATTTGTGAAATGAAAGCTCTGTGTTTGTTTGCTAAAAAATACTCAGTAGTCTATTTTTTCCTGCAGATGCCTGAGAGAGGCAAAGCAAACAGGTTTTGGCTTTCATTTCAGATGACGTTTTTTATAATCATTAGACTGCATGCTAGCCATATCTCAGGCATGATGAGGTGTGATGCCATTCATAATAATGTCAGACCAAGGCATATAATCACCTTCTCTTTTATTTGTACACCTACTATGACTTTATTTGGTTCCCTTCAATGTGTTTAATATGTGTTTGTCTGTGCAGTATAAACATTTATTTTTGTTTTTCATGAATACATTTTTTTTTATTTGCTTAACAACATGGTGAAATTAACGTTTCGCGATCTTACATATTTCGCCATTTAATTACGCATCACAATTATGTTGTAATTCTCCAAACCTCAATCCGCTGCTTATGCGAAACAAAATTTTGGATGTCTATCAAAGTTAGAACTAGCCCACCATCAATTCCAAATTGCACTTGACCAGAATAAACAAAAACATAAATTAATTCCGATTAATTAATTCAATTTGCTTACACTGTGTTGTGCATTTCCAATCTGATAACAAAACCGCACTAAAGCATACTATTAATTTGCTCGGCGGTATTTTCAGCCAGCACTAGCAAATGTGGCAATTGATACATCGCACAACTGGATCTAAACAACAAAAAAAAACAACTCAACTTGCTAGGTCCGCCCGTTCCTGAGAAAATCGGTGGTGATACACGGACAGAGACAGACGGACAAGAGAGTGATCTAATAAGGGTTCCTTTTTTACCTTTTGAGGTACGGAATCCTAAAAAACACTTTTTTTTAGAAAAGGCGAAAGTTTATTACCCTGTCCCTGTGCCCTACAGGAGTTTTGCTGTATCAGCTATGAAAGATATTGTAGGAATCTTGTGTTTTAATCATGTTTTGGGGCTGAAAATTGGATTTTTATAGTCATTATCCTATTGCTTTACAATGTATGTATATTTTATCCATTAATGAATTTAGCCATCTAGCGTCGAGTAGTGGAGATATTTTTAAATCTGTTTAGATAAGGAATTCGATAGTAGTTATGCACAACTAAAAATCTAAATTTTTGAGTTGTTTAAGTTTAGTTTTGAGTTTCCCTTTAAATCTAGGTGTGCGACATGTATGTATGTGTGACATCCCTGTGTACAGGTGCTCAGGGAATTGTTAGTAATGTTAGTTAATTTGACGCAGTAAGTGGTTTTGTCAGTTAATGGTGTATCATACCGCTACATAGTTTATGCTTGGAGTAATTAAATCTATCAGATCAAAGGTTTCATTGACATTAATATTCTAATACATTTCCTCTACTTGACTCAACCTCGACTCTGTCTTCCTCAATCAAATTGACAGTAGTAGCTTGTTACATATTTTTATTTTATTTATTTTAGAAAAACTTACAGCTAAACAAATACAGTTAGTAAAAGTTAAACAAAGTATGGCCAATTACAAGTTTCCACATGTAGCACTTGAAACAGAAAATTGAGAGAAAAAGAAAACTATACATATAACACAAAACAGGAAAAAAAACAAACAAAATCTTGTAAATAACTATTGACGCTCGAAAAAGCCATTACTTAAAATGTTCTTCAAATTCTGCGTCTGTGTTTCCGAACGCATACAAACCTAATCTCTTCAAAATTAGAGTGAACAGACTTCTTCTGGGTAAGCTCGCTCCATCGTCGACTTTGTCTCTGCCATCTATGACCTAGACTAGAGTCAAGAGCAAACCCATATTAAATAAAAAAAATTGCAAAAAAACATTTTCAATTAGTATTGAAAATGTCGATATCAGCTTCCCGGTTACATTGTACATACGACTCGCTTTTACTATGTACGAGTTCCGTTGGGAAATCATCAAATGACTTCTTCCGCTCTGGGTGGAGTGGAAGAGCGTGTCAGACTCTTACTGACTAAAACCCATCCGTGTTCCTTCTAAAGCCCTTTATGTTCCAGGGCCGCGTTGACTCTTTCGTACAAATTCCGCAACCAGTGCCTACCACTGGGGTGTACAATAATTGAGGTCTACGTAAGAACGCAGACGGCACTCGCAGCCCGATTTTGTGTAACAGCTCGGTAACACCAGTTGGTATTAACGTCTTCAATTCAAGAGATTTTATCCGTTGTCACCAATATCGAGGAAATTTGTATGTGTCGCTCTAGATAAAAATACCTCTACCTACTGAGTTACCTATGAATAATATTTGTTTTCGTTAAAAATATCGAGATAAGATAAAAATACTCTATTTTCACATTGTCTGAGTTATTTATATCCTCAGAAGATACGTATCTTTTAATACGACACACGTGTGTCCCAGGTGCTGAACGGAATATATTAAGTGTTTTTGTTGCTACAATTGAACGCCAAGAGACAGACACGGGACTAAGTTAAGTTATTTAAAAGGTTATCAGAAATCATTTATTTGCAAAGAATTTAGGTAACAAAACATAGTTTTGATGGTGTAAAGGGAAAAACAATTGGATCCAGTACATTCTACCGTATGGCATGCAACATATAATAATAAGTATTGGAAATCTATATTAACCAATAATTGTCAGGTACCTAATCAGTTTTAAGTGTCTTATTCTTAAAAGTCAACACACACACAGTTATTACTACACTATGATCACTAGTTTAGGGCTTAGGGTTTTAAGTTAACCAAATTCAAGTAAGTACGCTCCATACTCAATGTTGGCACGTCCAGTCGCCACTGCAATGACATGATTATGAATGTAAATTGTTAGGCCAGCTCTTTACCTAGGTCTCACCTGATAGAAAGAGATAGATGAGGTTGATGGAACGACCAGGGTTGTGGGATTGTTCAAAAGAGTTACTGCTGCCCTAGAACACGGATCGATTTTAATCAGTAAGAGAACTCCCAGTAGAACTCCCTTCCATTCCGCCCAGAGTGGGAGGAGTCGTATGAAGATTTTTCAACCCTAAAAAAAACAGAAAGCTTGATGAAGATGAAGTAAGCGAGATTGAAGAGCAAGAGAGAAGTGTCAATTATTTCTTGCTGTTTGGTCCTTTCAGTCACTACATATAATAAAAAAAAGTCCTCCGCCGCATTTGTCCGTCTGTCTGTTCGTGATAAACTCAAAAATTACTGCACCGTTTTTATGCGGTTTTCATCAATGGATGGCGTTATTCATGAAGAAGGTTTAGGTGTATAATTCGTCCCGAAATTACTACGGGAACAGGAAAAATGCACGTACAAAGTCATGGGCAAAAGCTGGTTTAATATAAGTAGTGAAATTTTAATCCAAGCGTCGCGTCGTGAAGCAGTAATGCTAGCGAAGGAGGACGCGGGCCGGGCGAGGGAGAGACAAGGCCTTCGCCCCAACCGCCGCTACAGAAGACGCCCCGGGCGTCGGGAGTCGCAGGGCGATCCCCGGCCACCGTAGGAGCAGGCCTGCGGACGGCGAGCGTTGGGTGGCTCGCTGTCCAGTCACAACCAGGCCCGGGTCGATGATGCGTTGTGTTCCCCGCGCGCCTCAAAGAGATTGACACCTCTTTGAGGCGCGTGTGGAACATAGGATAGGAACCAGAGCCAGAGCCTGCCAGGGTTGCAAAATTAGTTCGAAAGAATCACCGCGGCTCTGGAACGCAAAGGGCTTTAGAACGAACACGGATGGGTTTTAGTCAGTAAGAGTCTGACACGCCCTTCCGCTCCACCCAGAGCGGAAGAAGTCATCCCATCCCTAAAAAAAGCGTCGCGTCGTATTTTATTTACTTATCCGTTTTACACGAACAAACATACCTCTTTCGCGATTAAAAATCAAGAAATGCTTTACTATACCTTTCTAAAACACATAAATGTCTAGGACAGTTCACTAGTCGGTAAACAAAAGAAGTAAAATGACGTTCACTGGAAAGCGCTACGATTTACATAATATAGTATGTATTACCTACGTATACGTAGGTAGGTATCATACCGCACCGGAGGTGTTCATAACCACGATTTATGGGAGAGCTTATGTCCAGGAACGGACGGGTTGGAGCTGATAATATCGTGATGGCTATGATGAATATCTTTCATGGAGGCGGGTGAATAGTCTGAAGTGACATGGGTATAGAATTGTTATTTTTGTAAAAGGAAGGAAGAGGTTTTAACAAGATAGGTTATTTATTTATTTATTATAAGGCTTCTCAACAATAATAATAATATAATAATAAAAATAATATCTTGGGACAACTCACACACGGTCATCCGATCCCAAACTAGGCAGAGCCTGTACTATGGCAACCAGACAACTGATAAACATACTTATATATTTCTAAATACATACATATTATAGATAAATTACACCCAGACACAGAACAAATGATCATGCTCATCACACAAAGATTTGTCCTGGGTGGGAATCGAACCCACGACCTCCGGTTTGGCAGTCAGGGTCACTAACCACTCGACCAACAGGCCAGCCAAAACAGTAAGTACTCTATAACTTTAATATTTATACATTGCAAACTTAAGTCTATGCGCCTCATCACGTACAGAGAAGCATAGCATGCACTACATTATGCGCAGATAAAAACATAATTAAATAATTAATTAAGATTATGAATACTTAAAAAAAAACTTTTAAAAGTTAAATTCATCATCATCATGATATCAGCCGAAAGACGTCCACTGCTGGACATAGCACAAATTGTTTACAATTAATTAAATTAGATAATACAGATTAAATTAAAGTATAAAAAATTAAATTAATGGAGTAAATTCAATTAGATTTTGAATACTATAATTTAAATAATATTTAATTTGTATTTAAGATTAGGTAAATAATTGATATTAGACTAGAGATAACAATTACCAAGTAATTGGCAAGCGAACCTTTTTTAAGACTGGTACTGATTAGTTAAAGAGGTTTCCAAGTCACGCTCAAGCATTTTAAATAATGCAACAGATTTAATTATGAAAGTTATTTTCTAACTTACTAAATTAATGTTCAAAATTGACAATTATAATATGAAATTAAAATAATTTGCACTCAAATAATAAATTCAAATTAATAATCAACCTACCTGTTGCAATAAAATGTGTTTACAATGTACTAAAATTAATGTACAAATTAAAATAATAAACAAAGCAATTTGGCCACAAATGTTGGACCGATCTAGATCGTAATTTAAAACGTCCACTGCGGAAATAATAATATTATTCTAATGAGTATACAATTTGGCAATATCTTGTATTATTTTAGCGATGTCACTAAACAAGCTCTTGCTGAATTCACGTAATCGATCCAACACAACCCACTTTACAGAGGCTACTTTAGCACCCATGTCACCCTGGAATGCCAGGCAGTGGCTTCTTAACGTGCACATAATGATCTAAATTGTGAGGAAGCCAAGAAGCTTCTGTGCTTCTGGGTGAAGCCAGCTTGGCTAATGTTAGCCAGGCTGGAAGAAGAATAGAAATAAAAAAATAATATCTACATTCCTACCTGTAGGTAAATTAAACAATCCAATAGTACTCATAGCTTCAATTGCACTTTTTCATTAGAGACAAATAATTTACCATTAGCTATAAATACTCCTTGGAATTGTAAAGCAGTGGGACAGAATCGAGAAGACACATAAGGAGGAATGTATTTATATTTTTAAAGAGGGAGGTATTTATCTAGCAGAAAGACAGTATTGGCAAGATATGAAAACAAAAATAATATGGAGACACTACAAAGTGTAAGGAGACATACATTAAACATCTTAATTACTCAAACTAATGCACCGTCAAAACTTACAAACAAAACTAAGCACATTTCATTACAGACACGACAGACACTCCATTCTATAATAATAAAATGATCAAGCAACATAGCAAGCAAAACATTTCAGTGTAAGCTATCTACAATAATTAATTAGGCGACAAATCGATTGCCGCCGCAAATACTAACCAACTACGTGCAGTAGGGGCATGTACTACCTGCCAGGGTTGCGGAATTTGTTCGAAAGAGTCACCGCGGCCCTGGAACGCAAAGGGCTTTAGAAGAAACACGGGTCGGTTTTAGCCAGTAAGAGTCTGACACGCTCTTCCACTCCACCCAGAGCAGAAGAAGTCATTTGATGATTTCCCAAACTTAAAAAAAAGAAAGGGGCATGTACTTTACCTGTGGACGTTTTCCAGAATGTGAAATAAAAGTATTAAAAAAAAAAAAAACTTTTATTTGTATGAAACAAAAAAACATTTACCAGCTTTATAACTAACTCTTAAAAATAATCAGTTTCTAATCCGATGGCTATCATAATTGCTGTGATAATTAAAGTTAAAAAAACATATTTTGTCCATAGGTACAACATAGAAATGTACCAATGGACTGCACAAATGTACTTGTGGACGGAAATGTACCTCTGGAAATACAATATCTAAACATTATTGCATGAAATTTTAAATTAAACATAAATAAACTTTTAAAAAACTATAGGAGCTCTAAACGAGAGCTCCTGTGCTGAGGCATCTCATGCAAAAATCATTGTCCGCATGAAATGCCTCGTAAGTACATGACTTATTAATTACTATCCACCTCTTTACTTATTAATTTTGTTACTAACCCTAGTGCATAAGTTATAGTATATAAGGTACGGTAAGGTACTAACAAGAATGGTTCCAATGTTGTTCCTCAATAAAATTATTATTATTATTAATAAACAAAATAGAAACTAGTAGTCTAATACAGATTTTTGGAATTATGAAAATATTCGCTATGTAAATCTTTGGTAGAATCTATACTATCATCAGAATCATATTTTTTTGTGATATGCGTCCAATATGGTGCAAATAAACTCTTTTCCTTTATTTCGTCTGTTCAAAATCTAATTGAAAACCAAGTCATATATCCTCAACAAGCCAAATTAAATTCAAGACACCTATTACCCATATCAACGTGGGCAAACCCACAGCCAAACGCTAGCCACTTGGCAATAAATCTTATTTGTGTTGACTTCCTACAATGTAAGCCATTACACCGCCCATTATGAACCTTAACGCGCTATAAATAAGGATCAACGATGTGGCGACGTGTTTACCTCTGTGGCTACGAGCCAATTGCATAGAATGATAAAATACAGGAAATAAACTATGACAATTTTACAAATACGACGAATCAAACTGACTTGAATTTCTCTCGGATAAAATATGTCATGTTTTCAGTTTTCATGGCAATCTGAAAGTATTTTTATGTATGTTTATAACGCTATTTTATTATGCTTTCTTTATTACAAACAGGAATTGGGGCAGATCGGTTATGAAGTCTACAAAAAAAAAAACACACCATAAACACCGACTTCCAAAATTAAAGTTATTTTGTACTTTGTAGTGGTTTTTCTTTAGAAGTCAGTTGTATTTTTTTGTAAAAAGTTTTTAAAGGTTAGTTTTGAAAAATTAAGTACTACGATATCGATTCAACGGTCTCATGATCAGCCTACTATTCACCCCGTTTACACCGTCAGGGGTTGATTATGTAAAATTGTTATATCTGTTTCAAATATACCACTTTTAGTTTGTTCATTGCAATTTCCAAAAACTTCATCACCCGTTTTCGCTCCTTAAGAGGTTCATTTTCGAAAAATCCAAATATTTGTTATTCGTATTTTTAGTTAAATCATTAATGCCGTGTTTTGACTTCATCGGACCAAGCATTAAGATTCTCCCCAGTTCGCTCAAACTGCAACATTTTTGTTACTTAGAGCATTTTTATACCCGTCGTAATTTTTAAACTGTAATTAAATAATTTAAAGTGTAATTTTCATGTGCATAATCAACCTTAATTTAACCATTTAAATGGTTCAAGATTCATATTTTGATATCATAATCATCGTTTTTTCTTTCCAACTGGGCTTTAAGTGAATAATTTTAACAAAAAGTGGTAATTGTGACTTAACCATAATAGTTAGACATATAGCCTCGCGGACTTTTTTCTAGGCAAGTACTTTAATTATGTAGTACATTATTTTTATGTATCATCAATAGTTTTCGCAGCGCATGCGATGCCATTTTAAGACAATATTTTTTACACCTTGTGTTACATCATTCAAGTTTTAGTAGGGATCCCTAATTATTTCTGTAAATATTTATATAGCCTATAGTACTCGGTGTAGATGTAGCTTTCTAACGGTGTTTTTTTTTTAAATCGGTCAAGTATCTTTTGACTTAAATTGTAACTAACAAACGAATGTTTCCTCTTTATAATATTAGTTTAGATTTGCATCGCAGAAACGAATATTACACAAGCAAGTTAATAATGTAAATAATCACCATTACAATGATCCAGGAAACAATTCTATAAACATTAACTTGATGCATTCAACATGTTGTCAATGATACGTAATGTGGAAATTGCTTCCTGGTTTGTACGAAATTCACATAAACGTGTATTATTTAAAAGATTATATACAAATTTAAATTTACAAACGCCGTCGTCACTCAAATTTTATTTGAGTAGGTACTTCAGCTAGTATTGTCAGTAAGCTAACTCACATTTAACTAATATACGCGAATACGATCAAATTTCCCTTCCAACTCCGATCAAATTAGCTGTTTCCCACATTCTGTAACTAAGGCAAAATACCTAAATGAACCTTCTACTTCCAAAAAAGAGGAGTTTCTATATTTGTCTGTAGGATTTTTTTCATGTATGTGCAGCCTTAACTTTGTTGTTTTTTTTTTTCATATTTTAGACTAGATCTTGGTGTAAAAGTTCGTCATTCATGAGGACGCTCCCTTAAAAGAATCTCCCTGAAAATGATACATGTCAGTTTCCATGGTGTAAACCTTCGCAATGCAGCAAATTTTCTTTTAGAAAAACTTAATTACCCATTACCAGCAGTGCCAACAAAAAAACCACTTTCAAGTTAATAAAATCGAAGTATCTTTTAGAAAACTGCAAACAGCACGTGTTCCCAAGCAAACAATAAAAGAACAAAATAATTGCCTCGCATATTTGCACACACGGTTTGTTCAAATAACTCGTGTTAGAAAAAGATTGCAATATTTTCACAGGTTGCCTTTCTCTGTTCATGACCCTCCTTTATATTTATTCAGGACTAAGGGTTACTCTACGTTTGATAAAATATTTGACAGCTGAGGCTACTAAATATTATTTGGACTTCGGTTTAATGGTTGTTCAGTTCATCACTGACGTTGAAGAGCGCTGTCTGATCCGGGTTCTAGCTTCTTTTCTGGTAACTTTGGTAACAGTTGAAATGAGTCTTTTACACTATGGAGATACCATAGTGTCTCTCTCAAGGCATCACTAGGAATAAAAAATATGTCAATTTTCATTTGAAATGTTCTTAACCGTCCTGCGTGCTTGGTACTTTCTCAAGTCGCATACCATTAGGTTCTAAGCTCGTTCTGGCTGGTTATGTCCACTTTTAATAAGTTGGCGTCCTGCTAAGTTTTAGGCACTTAGTGTTCCGCCTTTTTTTTTCAGGATGGGAAATCTTTAAAAAACTTCTTCTGCTCTGGGAGGAGCGGAAGGGCGTGACTAAAACCCATCCGTGTTCCTTCTTCAGCCCTTTGCGTTCCAGGGCCGTGGTGACTTTTCGAATAGATTCATCAACCCTGGCAGGCTCTGGCCCCTAGCGGGCCTCTTCTACTTTGCTGACGTATTCTTGAGGCGTGCGTGGAAAACAAGGTGCTATCGACCCGGGCCTGTTCAGTCGGCGAGCCACCTAACGCTCGCCGTTCAGTATCCCGCCTGCCAGTGCGTTATCGTCCATAGTATGTGTGATTGATTTAATCTACATGATAAACTTACCTTTCTAATAAAAATCGTCCGCGAGAGGGAAAGTAACTTCTGATTTTCTCAAAAATAAACCCAAAAAGGCGAAGACAATTCCAAAAGATACATAAAAAGGATAACTTCTAATTACCATTGACAGAGTAATATGTTGTTAAAACAAGCCCGACGAAGGTGCGACAAACAAACAAAGGGCTATGTGCAAATATGTACAAGTTACGAAACTCCTCATTAGCGAGCTTACAGGTTCAAGGACGTGGGCGAAAGTTCACAGGTGAACGAGCAATATACATAATACATAGTTTGAGATGAGTTTTTTAACTTTAAATGGTTGAAGGTTGAACCTGTGAAAATGTCAGTGAAACTCAGTTCGGTGACTAGGATAAGAAAAAAAAACAACTAAGAATATAATAGTTTTTAATAAAGAACGAAGAGACCACCTGCTTTTTCTGTAAGCTTATAGTAATAATAGTGTTCATCGGTGGGGTTGAGTGAAGGCCACGGGTGCAGTATCTTTGCCCAACATCTCTGTGTTTCTGTCTCATCACCTTCTATGGTTGACGTACGTGGTCCTAGGCATCCAGTGATTGTCACGTTTGCTCATCTCTCCGTATACATTCAAGAGATGTGGGCAATTGGATGACAGCTCTCTGCTTCTGCCTTAACTCAAAAGGGGTTATAAATATTCATTCATGCATTAATAGATCGGTATTATTTATTTAAACTTAAAATGAGGCCGTCCTTTGTTCATCATCCATTTGTGTAAAAATATAAATAACGTTATCCAACACAACACACATCAGTTATTTCGAAAACTGTTCCACTAACGAACGAAAAACAAATAAATTGATACACAAACAACACTTTTAAGTTGAAATGGCGTAGTTTTGACAGATAACGATAAAGATACGTGCTGTACGAAATTGAAAACAAAATCTTCATGCAAATAACAAGGAGCAGGAAGAAATGGAACGCTAGTGTCCCATTGTTGAAAGGCAGCGACCAATTTTGATATCACTGTGATCATAAATTGTAATAATCCAATTTATAGTTTTCTTTTGAATTTTGCTTCAGTCCGAAAAAATATGACTTATTCTTTTTTTAAATGATTAATATTATGTAAAAGTGTAGCTACCCAATTGTCCATGGTTCCTATTCTGTCCTTTTGAAGTTCAGTGTGTAACAAGTACAAATACCGGGCTAACCATAATTCATTCATTATCATTATTTTAAAAACGCCCACGTCTGAGCATAGCTCTTGTGACTTTAAGCATTCTAATGTGGCCCATTGTCAGCGGACACATTTCAGTTCCATATGTGTGCGTGTGTGCGTGTTCCATACTGGCAACACGCACTGATCGTAGACTTTCATCTTGAGATTGTATGTGAGACGAGAAGATAGATTCTAGCACTAATAGGCCTATTATTGTCACACAGTGTTCCTCAGGTGCGCCTTCTGTTCTTAAAGCGTCTTGCAATTAAGGACATAAATTCTCAATATCTAGTCTACATATGTGCAGAGGCGGCGAAGGGCAAATAAAGCTGAAGTTCTGTTATAAATTACTAACCTTACATGCAGTGAAGACGTGGGTTTACTATGAGGAACTCGACAGAAATTCACTTAGCTTCTAGAGTTATTAACCAATTTTATAACGATGAAGAGGAGCTTCCATGGAAGCAGAAACTGTTGACCGCAGTTTCTTATTCGTTTTGACGGGTTCCGGAGTTTAGTATTTGGAGTTAAGAAAGTGTCAGAGCCTATTTGAATGCCGGATTAGAACAGGTTTTCAGGACAAAGTATTCTTTGAGTATATTCAACTTCAAATGCTTGTATAATGTAGTTCTCAAAGTCAAATTCGTTTGTAATGTGACTATGAGAACAGCATTCAAATTATGAATAAACATTTTTGTCTTTCACTCTTGGCAGAGTGGTCTTGGCTATTCTGGGTCTTAATTCCGAGATTCTGGCGATAGGGTGCTTCTTTTTTTTGGCGTTCTTGTTTAAGATACTAATAATTGGCCAACTAAAACATTCAGTCATAACGGAGAAATTAGGATCTTTGTTTTTTTTTTCTCGATTAATTCTTAAAAACTATAATAGAGGAAGAAACATCGATAATTATTTGAAAAAAGAAATACAAGTCTTAAAGTCGTTAAGTCTTTTTCTAATTTTCTTTGATTCAGTCGACTCAGAAATGTTTTTTTTTCTTCAGGATAATTTCCCGTAGTACAGCGTAAGCTAAACTTTATATAATTAATAAATGAAAGTGTAGTGCGGCTTCAGTGTTCCACGTGGTGGCGTTAGAAATAATTAGAAGAGTATTAACGCTTTGAGAGTTGAGCTGTTAAAAGTTCCTCTACATAAAGGATGTAGAAGATAGATTACACGTAGGTAAATAAACTTTAATTTCAAGACCTATATATAGTTTTCGTTTTATCTAATATGCTGATTTTGTAAATAAAAATTGGATACGAAAATCACGATTTTTCCCGACACACTTTGGCATGTCAGACCGACCGTCCATTTATTTTTTTAACTTTATATATGTACAAAGGTACTATGGCTGACTTAGGCATTCTCTATCAATCGACTAAGGAAGATGTGAATAACCAAGAGATAATCATACCACGTGCATTGGTTTAAGCGAGGAATACAAAATAAAAAACAATAAATAGTAGTTATGTTTATCTATACAAGTCCTGATCTTTGTGTTTTTTTTATACTTAAAAAAATAAGTTTTCTGAAAATCACAATCTCATTTCGCCATGTACTTGTTCACCAAATAAGGAAAAAAACAGTTTTACTTTTAATACTTTTATTGTCTTATGTCGATGTCCACTAAATGTCCTGTTTTTGTTATTGAGTTAACTTTATCTAGAAAGATCTCGGATATTGTCTTGATAAGTATCGGTGTAAATATACAGTTTAAAGTCAAACTGTCTACGATAAAAATTTGTCACTACATGAATTGTTTTGTAAAGACTCCCATCGGTGTCATAAAAGTAAAAGTAAAAGACACGCAATTTCGTTTACTTGGATGATATATTTTCTATTTCCTCCAGTTATTTTGATTTAAAAACCAAAATACGAAACCGATTTCGATAAAATAATTTATATGGGACCAATTGGAACGTATATCCCCCCTCACATGAAAGAAGAATTTTTCAAATCGGTTTATAAATGACGGAGTTATTTAAAAATAAATGTAGAATTAGATTTATAAAAATATAAAGAGTATTTAGCACGTAACTCACTTTACTGGTTAAGGCTACATTACCCTTATCACATTCCAAATAAAACTGTCAACAGACCCTCTAATAAACAAAAGAGACAACATAATTAATTTCCGAATTGTACAAGTTTATCTTAAGTTTATATTGATTCGAGTTCGGTTTGAATGCTAATTTATCATCAGACTTTATTTGTTCGCTTGTTCAGCTGATGACCTTCGAGAATTCAAAGTTTGTTGGTGATAGCAGATCTTATTTTGAGTTTCATGTTGTACACGGTTATTTTTGGATGACAATTAAATATAATTATGAGTGGATGAAAATTGTCCCACCCATCACTTCCCTTGGGTGTCGTAAGAGGCGACTAAGGACTCACCAGAGAATGGGCAGCAGCATTCTCTGTACATTGCAACAGCTACCGTGCGATCGCCAACCCGCCCGCCAAGCGTGGCGATTATGGCAACCCTTTGGGGAAGCCTTTTGGGGGAGGCCTATGTCCAGCAGTGGACGTTTTTCGGCTGATATGATGATAATGAGTGAATGAAGGTGTTATTTCCCATTTTTGTGTATTTTGATTTTTTATAAGAAAGTTTTACGTCCAGATTTTTCAATGCTTCGTGAAAGATTTCTAGAAAAAAAAAATTGGATTGATGATATAGATGAGAAGAGAATACCTATCTCAGCCAATCAACGTTTCGGTGTCAGCTACTCAAATTTGAATGAAGAATCTTCAACATTGAAGTGGGTTCGCTGTTACCTAAAGATTAATTTAATATGTAGATACATATATCCCGTACATACATTCATAAATCTTCCAGTGTGTATCAATTTCTACACTATAAAACTAATTTCCCTCAGAGTTTCCTACTAAAAGCTTTTTCTTGTGGCCCTATGATAACCCGTTTTATTTACGTTGCCTTTAAATTCATTCCAACAGTAGTTCATGAAGACATCCCTATCCCTGTACACCCCTACGTATCGGCACGACGTTACCAGCACAGGGTGACACACTGCTCGAACTATTACTTGCCAATTACTTAATAACACGACACCGTAGTAACGTGACGCCACGCTTGAGACTGAACCGGGCCTGTACCATGACAGGCCAATGTCATTATGACACCCATATGAGAAAAGGATGATGCTATTCGTCCTTTATAGCTTTGTCTCTGTCTTATATAGCAACTGTGATATCTTTAACACGTCGTAATACAAGTCATGAACTGTTACACTCGGGGATAGAATCGACTGACAGTTGCTTATCAAATTGACGCGGGATACTTTGATATTTGATGCAAGGGTTTTGAAGGTCATAGTAAATATTACGAATAGGAATAAGGCAGGTTTGTATTTCTGTTCAGCGTTTGATGTCTATTTCTTTTGAAGTTTCCATGGGTAGCAAGGGTGACCTCGTAGAGTAAGGAGTCACCACGCCGTACCAGTAGCGACAGCTGCTAAAGTCACTTTGTGTTTACGGTTACGGCTGTAGCCAGCGTAGTCATAGTCAGCATCATAGTCAGTTTCGTAGTTAGTTTTGTCATTGGGTAGTCTCACTGACACGCTTAGTTTGTAATAATAGTTTAGCCAGTGGCATCACTGGCAATGGCCTTCGAGGCTTCACAGTGCTCTGCAGGAAACATTAACTTCATGGCTTACTTAAGATCCTATGTAGGGCAGAGAGCGTCCACGGGAGTTTTCCATCGCGAGTGGTCTTGAGGTTCTCGCTTCACCTAGGTCTATGTCATTCCGAAGCTCGACACTTCTGCAAACACGGTTAGTGGTCAGGTTCGACGGGGACGGCTGCGTTTCCTTTTTCTACGATGAGTCCAGTCCGCGAGGAGAAGATTAGGAATAGGGAAAGAGACAAAAATACCTTATGTTGTTTTTATAATAGCCTTCTTTCAACCATTTATGTCGTATGTCTATGTGTGTGTAGGTTTGAGTCTAAAAATAGACAAACAAAAAAGTTTATTATTGTCTGTCATGCTATTTGCATATTTGCAACATCACGATGATTGTACAATTCATAATTAAATAGGTACGATGATTACAAAAAAGAATTTTAATACTGAATTTAAGACAAAACCGTCAGTTAAAATAATTGAAATCCAGATTATATATCGTGTTAAAGATGATTGTATTAAACCTCTGTGCAAATTGGACGGGGCGGGTTACATTACATA
The DNA here is from genome assembly GCA_002192655.3 of Mamestra configurata. Classification (NCBI taxonomy): domain Eukaryota; kingdom Metazoa; phylum Arthropoda; class Insecta; order Lepidoptera; family Noctuidae; genus Mamestra; species Mamestra configurata. The sequence goes on from NDFZ01005489.1 coordinate 681,486, forward strand.
GTATTTCATTAAAATAAAATAAGACTACAGCTAGGAAAAGATCAAATCCAACCCACAATATGAGTAAAAGCGGTTACGCACTGCATCAGATCCGAATTTGTGAAAATACGGATCTAGAGTCTAAAAATTCGGACTGAATTTGGAAAAGAATATTGCTCACGTACTCATCCGATCTCTGAACCAAATTCAAGCTATCCTGGGCTTTGGATACGAGTATATCCGATTCGAATACAAGGTACCTAATGCGAAAGCGTTCATACAAACTACGGTTACTTCGGTTCGTCAATATTACTTTTCAGTTGTTGGTAAGAAATCGAATGACGGAAATCGGATCTCGTGCGGAAAAAAGCCTCAAATGCTTCTATGACTACTTCGGAACGTATTTTCACGGATTCGGATCGGGTACAGTGCGTGCCCGCTCTAATTGTATATCATTTCAAAATCCGAAAGTTACCACCTCTATCTATTGCCTGTCATATATGGCAGTCATATAAGTATTTAAGGTAGTATGTTGACACCAATTGTCTTCCAATGCCAATTTTCTTTTTAGCGTATGTACTTAACACATACGCTAAAAAGAAAAGAAAATTAAATCTGAAAAAAGGGATTTGGCATTTTGATATGGACTATTTGATATTGTATTCAACTGAAGAAATACACGATACAAAAAAAACGATGGGAACAAAGTAAGTTCGATCTATCTTTTGACTTTAGATTTGTTTCATGAAAATTACTTTGGAACATAGGGAGTTATATACAGAAGAATAGAATAGAAAACATTTGTTTGACATAAACACAACAGCGACAAACACAGAGTAAAAGAGAAGAACACATACTACTTTTAAGGCTAAGGGCCTTAAAAGTAGTCCCATTTGTTCCCATCAGTGTTATGTTCCATTATTTAAAAGGTATTTTCATTCATTTCGTAATTAATCATAATAAGACTTTATTACTGTGTACCGAACAATGTATGAAATAATGATGCAATGAGTAGAAATGCAATAAAATATAGTTTTAATTGAAGAATTCCAAAGAAGTGTGTCTAGACAATTGTAGACTCGTGTGTGGTTAATTATAACCTTTTATTATTATTTGACTTTGACTTCTGCATCGTATTTTTTTTTGTTTTTTTCTTCTCTTTGTTTCATATATCACATTCCAATTTTATTGTTATTGTATAAATTATTCGATTGATTTTTTATTTCGAGCAGTGTATGCTCGGTTTATACGCAACCTGTTGTTGCCTATAATTGAGTGTGCATAATAGGATAAGGTTAAGTGTAGCACTCTTTATTTCTGTAAGTTGTTAATTATTTTGTAACACTCGTTGGTGACCCTTAAATTAAATAAATTGTAGAAATATGTAAAGTTAATAATGACTGAATAGTTTCAAATATGTTAAATTATCAAGTCCGTTTTTTTTGTAACAGTAAAGTCAGTAGGCAACTTTACTGTTACATAAATGCAACGAAAAGTATTATTTTCTTCGACATAACTTTTATTTTATAACTAGCCTTGGCTTCGCTCGCGTCAATACAGATTTTCGTAAAAAACGAGCCTGTAACCGTTTCCAGGAACTCATAGAAGACGCGCCGTGGCTTAGTTGGCTAAAGTGTCTGTCTAGTGAACAGGAGATCACGAGTTCGAATCACGTCGGGAAGTGGTGTGATTTTTTTTGCCAGGGTTATGGTTTTGTTCGGAAGAGTTAACGCGGCCCTGGAACGCAAAGGGCACAGGGAACAATACGGGTGGGTTTTAGTCAGTAAGTCTGACACTTCCTTTTGCTCGCTTTCGCTTACAACAAAATCTGCGCAGACAAATAATAATAATAATATTTTATTAGCAAAAACACAGTTTGACACATGTTAAAGTACACATAACTGTTACTAGGGGACAGAAAAATTAATTACAAAAATATTGTGCTAGAGATGAGTAAAATACAGTCAATACAAAATTTGAGCCCTGACTCCTAAATTAGGACGATCCTGTATCTTAGTCTGTAAATGTCGATGTGATAGAATTATTTTTTATTCAGAGTTCAAAGTCTGCGCAGACTAACGTCAGATGTCGTGTAGACGCACTATAACATATCAATATTTTTAGATGCTCCTACATCATTATTGATGACGTATAGAATAGAAGATATTTTCATCACAGCTTCAAAGTAAATAATTCTGAAACAGATAATTTAATCCGTGTAAAACGAACGTCATATAAATATTTTCACAAATAGAATCACATTGATCTTTATTTGTATGCATTTCTATTCAAAATAAACTGTAAATAGAAATTCGTGTGCAGTTTATTGATTGTTGAACGATTTTTTGTTAATAATAAAGGAGTAAGATATCTATACAAAATATAAGAAAGGCATAAAAGTTTCAAAATAGTAGCTTGCAGCCAAAGTAAATAAATAACATCTTCTTACATACAATATTCGCAGGTACAAAGACGGATTCAGAAAAAGAATATACTTATATAACAAAATGAAATGATTTGTTTTTGTTTTAAGTTTCTATAAGACACTAAATATCTAGAAGTATTCTGCTAACGATATTTTTTTTTCCTTTTTGTTTGATGAAACTAATCCTTATTTCAATAATAGCAGTGGGTTCCTTGAGCGCCATTTAGGAGTTGGAATTTTTAGTTTTAGTTTAGTTTTATCGCGTCTCGGTGATAGGCAGAGAGCCCTGGGCCAATCACAAAGCTGACTGTCATAGGCTATTTTTTAGGTTCCGTACGCGGAGGGTAACCAACAGAGCCCTATTTCTAAGCCTCCGCTGTCCATCCGTCCGTCTGTCTATATCGGGCTGTATCTCAAGAACTGTAATAGGTATATACCTCTGTGAAATATTCAACTATATAGTTGAATATTTCACAGAATGTGTATTTATATTGCTGCTATGATAAAACTATACTATAACTATACTAACTAACTATAATTACAAGAAACATATTCCTTTTCGGTTTGTGGTACGGAACCCTTCATGTGAGAGTCCGACTCGCAGTTTGCCGGTTTTATTTACTTCTGTAAAAAACGCATCAAACTCCTGTAAAAATCAAAAAACAAGGACAAGATTAGATTGATTTAAAAAAGGTGACTGGAATAAGTTCTATATTTGTATATTCTATACAAGAGCTTAAAATTTCATCACGATTATGCAGCTAATCCTGAATTTTTATTTTGACTGATTTAAAATGAATTATAATGTAATTGCACAATATTTTAGTTGTTTTTTTTATTTAATATGGGTTTACTCTTGACTCTAGTCTAGGTCATAGATGACAGAGACAAAGTCAACGATGGAGCGAGCTTACCCAGGAGAAGCCTGTTCACTCTAATTTTGAAGAGATTAGGGTTGTATGCGTTCGGAAACACAGACGCAGGCAGAGAGTTCCTCTCCTTTGCTGAGCGCATTATAAAAGACGTTTGGAAACGTTTAGTGCGAATTGGTGGAATAGCAACAAGGTAGGGATGGTAACTTGCAGTGCGTCTAGATGTCCGATGGTAGAAGGGGGCCGGTGGGATGAGGTCGTGGAGTTCCTAATTCATTTCATAATTTATGGAGAAAAACTTTTTCTGCATTTAAATGAGTGAGTAAGAGTGAAATGTGTTCTTCTGTTATCCCGGATAGTGATGGTTGCGGATATCAACCTTGCGTTTTGTACCAAATGTTCCTTTAAAAAAGTATATATAAGCTAAGTCAATTTGAGACTATAAACCTGAGCAAATATCATCTCGTTTACATTGAATAGCAAACATTAGTGCCTTCTTATACAAAACATTCAATTGTATAATTATTTGTTTGTACAGTTGCTATGTGAGAAAGATAAAATTTCTGTTTTGGTTCGCAAAAAATAAGTCTTCATTCTGTAGCTGTTGTTCACACGCCGTTTATGAATTGATGAAGTTGTTAATAAAAGTATCTCTTTTACAATCGTCTACTCTTGTAGGTATTTAAATATATGCATTATGCAGAGTGACGTGTGTGCACGAGTCATGTTCGTGAACGGGCGCCGTCAGTGGAGACTGGTCATCCCTTAGTTGCCACTGGCTCATTTTGATATTTGATACTATTTTTTTTTTCTTTCTTTATATTGTTCTCATACATCGGAGCAACAACCATAATGTAACCAGGATTTTTGTAAACATAAAATGATTTAAAAGAGTGTCCGTGGAGTTTCTTGCACGTTCTTCTCCATAGAGATCTATGCTTTGGAACGTGCAAATAGCTTCATGTTTTTGACGGACTGACTTTGACAATTCAAAAGTACCTGATAATGGTTTATTTGATATAAATGCTTTGACTTTGACTTTGACCTCGTAAGAATTAAAAAAATATACACACACAATTCCTATCTTAGACCGACACAAACTATGATTTAAAACCGGTGTCCTGAACAGAAAACCGCTTTTTTCTACATAAATTGACTTAAGTTAAGTTAAGCAACATTTACGATAACCCGATCGAGTTCAATGAGGCAGTCAGTCAATTAATGGCATATTATTATGCACGAGTTGCTTCTGGTACGTCAATGAAGTCTGTTGGCTGCTTAATCGAAAACCGGCCGATGCACAGCAACCAGTGATTTACTAACGCGCATGGAACGCGTGAAATGTTTTAGGCCTGGGAAAAGCAGCGCTCAGAGAAATATAAAATGCTAGCTTTTTCCCGCATCTTCGTTCGTGTAGCAGGATATATCTCCCTATCAGAGTTGCGGAATTTGTTCGAAAGAGTCACCGCGGCCGGAACGCAAAGGGCATTTGGAGGAACACGGATGGGTTTTAGTCAGCAAGAGCCCGACACTCCCTTCCACTCCGCCCAGAGCAGGAGAAGTCATTTGATGATTTCCCATCCTGAAACAAAAGTTTACCATCTATCTATGTAAAATCGGAACAAACCTACTTTCGCATTTACTATAATTATTTTAGTTGTGATCTTTTGCGTATGAAGCGCGCATAATGTGCGTCGACTACGCGTTAAAACGCGTGACAAGTCCATAAGACTTTGAAACATGCAGTATGCAGCTACCCTAGTAGATGTTCCCACATTTATCTACGATTTAAATTAATTGCTTATATAAACACAACTGTAATTAATCCGATAATTAATTATACTTAAGACTTACACGGATTTCAGTGCAGTTGTATGAACAATCCAATTAACTTTAAGTCGTTATGTTGTTAGGAGGAATGTGGGATAAATAATTAGTACCTGTTTATGTTTTTCTACTATGTAGGTAGCTATTATTTTCTATTATTGTGTCAAAGAAAGAAAAGAGTAATCACAGTCTATGAACGTCATATCTAATTATGTTTTTAAGTACAATAAGTATTTACTATATTTTTTTTTATAATTTTGCCTTGAATAATGTTCCGGATAAAAAACGGGCTGTATCTCATGAACCGTAAAAGGTAGACAGTTGTCATTTTCAGAGAGTGTGTATTTCTGTTGCTAAAAGAACAAATAATGAAAGTACGATGATACGGAACCCTACATGCGCGAGTCCGACTCGCACTTGGCCGGTTTTTCATCTGCAATCGCTCGCATGCATGCTGTAATTGGTTTTTATTAGCTAACCCCTTGACTAGATAAACGTTTAATTTGTGATAGGACGATAATTTATATACATAAGTCGAGAGTAACGCCTAGTTTCTGGAAACATAGATATCGACCCGTCAAAAATGAAACTTAAGTAAAGTGATGCTGATGAAATATAGTAATTATTGGCTTTTAAATTAGGTCATAACGCTCTTTTGACAATTTATCACAATAATTTTGTGACAACTTTCGTTCGAGAAGGTGAGCTTTAACCTTTGAAATGTCGTGAAAACATCCAAAAAAACAGGTGCGACAATCATAGCTGCGGCAAAATTTTACCGGATATGATGCAGAAGCAATATTTACAAAACACATTACTTATAATTTCAGCCAGTTATTTATGTGATGTCAAAACATGTGCGATTTGCTAAAGGGAAATATGTCATAACATTTCCTGTGTTATATTTTTAACGATAGCTATTAATAGTTGGTGTTAGATCACCATAGTTTGATTGTGTAATCGATAATCTTCCATTAACCACGACATGGCGCCTGTATTTTTCGGCGGGTTAAGCAGAGACGTACCTATTATACACCTACTTTTTGCCATTTATGTCTTGGTCCCATCTAAAGAACAAATTCATACTTACTAAAAAATACTATTTAATAAGTGGAAAAACTCAATCATACTAGGTAGGATTTGTTATTTTTACTAATTGATATTTTATTTACTTTTTCCAGGCGTTGAAATCATCGTTTGACACACGTGGGTTTTTGATTCTCACAGCTTCATAACGCTTCCGGCTCCGGAATCTATTCCGCCTCGGCTGCAATGATAAAGTATGCGCACTTGCTCAACCATATTTCAATGATATCGTTGGTTTAGATCATTAATTTTTTAAGTGAATACTTCTTTCGCGGCGTTGTACACTTTTTGGGATCGGTAAAAAATGTTAAACTCGCGTCAGGTCACGTGACCTGGTCGAAAATTCGCAAGACGGAGGGAAAGTTCTGAAGTATAAAATTATTAATGTAACATAAATTGTCATGTTTGTGTACGATAGCGCAATAATGAATTTGGTATTTTACCTCATAAATGATAGTACTTTTATACTTATAATTAAAGCAATTCGTGCGAAATTATTCCCTAACCATTCCAAAATATCAAAAATGCACAACGTTAATGTTCAAGTTTTCAGTTCTGCCGGCACTCCCGGATTGCAACCCGTTGTTTTTTTTTGTGACAATCTTGTATAAAATCAACAAAAAGAAGCTATCCACACAAATCACGTAATAGCGATAGATTCTACCAGACCACAATATTCAACAATTCATCATACGAAGTTCACCAGACCGATATATAGACGTCCTAAATTACCTATATTGTAACACAAGTGAACCCAGATCGATCAACGACTCAAAGCCTATTGAAATCGTCCGGCCTTTCAAGCCGTACGAGTGAATTTGCTCGACCATACTCCACAATCCACATTATCTATAAGATGGTATTGTCTGGATCTTAGTTTTAGCCAGTTGTTTGCCACTTGGCTTTTTGAGTTAAACATGTGAAGAGATGCCATCGGAACAATTTCTAGCAATAATTTTGAGTTCAGGTAATGAAATTATGCTGTTTTTTTTTTTCAATATATAACGTGTAACAGAATAAACGCAATACCTTTTAAGGGATCATTGTACTCATCATTATGAACAACTTGCTAGGCAAAGGTGACACTTGTCTGTAGGTAGGCATTTTCTTTGATATGAAATCATCAAATAACTTTTTCCGTTCTGGGCAGGAAGCGGGAGAGAGTGTCAGACTCTACTAAAACCCAACGGTATTCCTCCAAATGCCCTTTGCGTTCCAGGGCCGCGGTGACTCTTTCGAACAAATTCCGCAACCCTGGCAGGCTCTGGTCCTAGCGAGCCCTGTGATGTTGACATCTCTTTGAGTCGAGCGTGGAACACAACGCGCCATCGACCCGGGCCTGGTTCTGGTCGGACGGCGAGCCACCCAACGTTCGTCAACGCACGCCACGCCTACGGTAGCCAGGAATCGCCCTGCGACTCCTGACGCCCGGGGCATCTCCTTCTGTTGCAGCGGCTGGGACGTGCGGTTTGCCATTCCCTCACGCGGCTCGCCTCCTCCTACACTAGCATTACTGCTTCGCAGAAGGAGGTGACTGCTTCCCATGCTTCCTCTCTCCGGACCATGGATTGAACGAGGGCCAGGCGCGAGAGGACGCCGCCTCCCAAGCAAGGCAGACCGCCGTGTCCCCCGGGTGATCCTCAGAGTGATGACACCCGGGCGTATTCTCCCGCCGAATCTGAACCAGCTACTTCCGAAATAACCGTGGTCGGTGAGTACCTGCGTCAGGCGGAAGGCGAGGACGCCGTGGCGCGCAGGGCGGTGTTCCTCCAAATGCCCTTTGTGTTCCAGGGCCGCGGTGACTCTTTCGAACAAATTCCGCAACCACCAACGTTCTTATGCTAGCTTGGTGATTAATGCTCGTTTCTCCTCCGTATGAGAAGATGTCTTTGCACCGCAGGAGAACATTTAGTCACAGGCTGGTCTTAAAATTATCAAGGGATCAAAATGTACAAGTTGTACCCCTGTTAATTTTATATTTAGCTCGCGGCCAAAGAATAACAGCCGTATGGGTGGATCATGGTTAAGAAACGCTTGCCAAGTTGGTCTGTGGATGGGTGACCATCTTAACATACCGAGTTTCCTCCGTGCCTCGGAAAGCACGTTAAGCCGTTGGTCCCGGCTGTCATTTGTAGATTTTTGGCAGTTGTTACGGATAGTCGGAAACCAGTAAATCTGACTCCAGTCTTGCCAAGAACTACCGTATTACCCAGTTAATGGGTTGTGGAGGTCTGGTAGGCAGCCGCTTCACGTAAAATACTGGTATTTAGTTGAATCCGGTTTGACTGGAAGTCGACCCCAATGTATGTAGTTGGGAAAAGGCTAGGCAGATGATGAATTATATAGGCTAATAGGAACGTATATGAGGAATTTATTTTTAATCAAACAACTAGATTAGCCTATTAGCGACTCGTTAAAATAAAGAGAGTGCTTTATAAAACTTTCGTTACCAACCTACTTACTAAAAAAACTAATTTTATCAGAACTTTATCTTTGCTATAAATTTAATATTTTCATATTACTTAAATTGACTTTTTTTATCGAATCTGACTGAAAAGAGGTATCGAATTCTTATTAAAATTGATCTTTGATGAGAAAATGAATTTGCTTGAAAAGTATTTTTAATGAAATTATCTTTAACCGTACCTTTGACATTTGAATAACTTTAAAAGTTTCTGCTTTCATAAAAGTTACTTGCCCACAGCCTAGATCTTAAACTTCCCTACTAATAATTATGTTACGAGCCTTTAGATAACTGACAGCATCTTTACCAACCTATGCTGTTCTATTTACTAGGTTTTGACGATTTAAAATAGTGATTAAATCATTATTGTCTATAATAAACTGAACCATGTAAGGAATCCAACACTGCGTGCCAAAACAAAATTAAATGTTGACCAAAAAGTCTTGAGTGGTATTAGGCCAGATCTGTCTCCGAGAATGGGCCAAGTTGAAGATGGCGGAACGAGCTCGACTCCTATCGAAAAGACAGGCCCGCACGAGAAACAGACGGAGTTGTGTGGTAAAGGGTGAGAGAGGCCCAGTAGTGGGACCTGTGTGGTAAATAGGCTAGATAGGGAGAGAGATGGTGGAAACAATTTTTTTTTATCAACCTATATTGTCCCATTGCTGGGCAAAGGTCTCCCCCATAGCCTTCCACTCTTCCCGGTGTTTTGCTCTTTGCGACCAATTCATCATGAATAATTATAATAATTACAATGTTACTTATATCTATTTAAAAACAGGTATGTTTATAGTCTAGACCGTGTGAGAAGCTGGTGTCTAAGATAGCCATGAAAATGCCTGTATTAAAAATCACCAGGTATCAACCCACCCACGGAAGGAACAAGACCAGTTGTATTTGAGTGGTACTGATATCTTTTGATCTGATATAATATTATATAATATTATTATATTATTAGGAGCTTTTCCTAGTAATATAGCATATTATTTTATTAATTACCAAAAAGTAATTATCCAAAAGGTATCGGTCTATACAGTAAAATTAGGTACTTACCTACATAATTCTATCAGGAAATTTCATGACCGAAACCATTAAAAAATGTCCTCTCAATTTTAATAAGACACCAGTAGGTCTTCTCAAATATTCTTTGATCTTTAAATACGAACCGAGTTAATTTTTGTATCGTTCCTTATACCTTGGTCCATATACAATGTGGAGACTTCGATACGACAATAAATGAAAACACTGGCAATACTGGTTCATAGGAATATTTTGAAACTATTATAAATTCTATCATCGAAATTAAAATAAACTTTCAAAATTGCATAAAACGTCAATAAAACTCCAACTAGTTGAGGATAGTGACTACTATTCTGACGAAATATTCTAAGCTGTCTGTTGTAGTTAGTGACATCAAATCTGTGATAAAGACTGCTCGAAAAGTGTTTTTTATAAGTCAATATTTTTGTGTTTCATATTGTTTCTTGTATGTACTAGTATTGCCAGTGTTTTGTTTTATTGTCGTATCGTCGTCTCCACCTTGTATTGTTAAAAACACACTATTTCACAGGATGCAAGAGGAAAATAAAAAAAAAAGATATTGAAAGAAGATGGAATAAAAGGAACTCAGTACTCAAAGTTTTGTGTCGCTGCTCAATCAGTCTAGCCATTTCTCAAACTATGTTGGGGTCGACTTCCAGTCTCACTAGATGCAGCTGAGTACCAGTATTTTACATGGAGCAGCTGCCTTTCTGACCTCCACAACTCAGTAACTGGGTTATAGAGGGTATGCGGAACAGAGAGTAAAGTCACCTCCAAAGTCAAAGAGTAAAAACACCTCCACTGAAAATGAGAGGATCCTCCGACCAGACGTTTGTTGTCTGGTGGGCAACTGCCCGAGATATTCGAACTGTTGTATATGTTCAAATTGCACGGAACTATGCTTGCGCGATGCAGGATTTCGTTGGTAGTTCGTCGCTAACAGAATAGATGGCGTTGCGGTTCTTTTTGCTGCCGTACAAATTTCACTACTTACTTTTTCATGTGGCGGCATTGATGCTGCTATAACGATACCCCTTGGCAAGATTGGTGTCAGATTTAATGGCTACTGATTTAATGGTGCCACTTAATAAACGCTTATTAATTTTTTATATCTTTTTCTATATGGATAAATAGATTCGCCATTTTACACTGCAAGATGTAAAGCCATAATATCATATTCCAGCACGTAGTCGTCGCAAATGGCGGCAACGTTTAAGCGTGACCATTACTGCCGAGTCACGGACGTGATGGATTTTCCATGAAATTACATTTCACAGACGACCACCCCTCACCCATACACAGCTTATTACTGTAGGTATACTCCTATTATTATGCTATAAACCTCACTCTAAATAGCTGCCTGTCTGTTTCTCCACTTACTAAACTTTTTAGGGTTCCGTACCCGAAGAGTAACCAACGGAACCCTAGTACTAAGCCTCTGTGCGTCCGTCCGTCCGTCCGTCTGTCCATCCATCCGTCCGTCCGTCTGTCTGTCTGTCAGCAGGCTGTATCTCACGAACCGTAATAGGCAGACAGAGGAAATTTTGAAAAAAAAAATTAAATTAAAAATTGAAGGAGGCTTGCCTACAAAAACCGTTTTTTTCCGTTTTTGGTACGAAACCCTCCTTGTGAGAGTCCGACTCGCACTTGGCCGGTTTTCATTTTTATTCATTAAAATTGACGCAAAAATTTTAACATGCCTCGACAGATTTCAATATTTTGTTAATTTTGTTCAGCTCAATGCTTTTTTTCCTTTTTTCTTTTATTTTTCTTTTTTTTTTTAAATTTGACTTTGGAATTACTCAAAACTTTTCTAATATCTAAATATCTGGCATTTGTAAAAGACTTAAAACTAGATTAAAGGTCTTCGTCATTTACCTTCGATCAACATTTACGTGTCATTGAATAAATTGAGAGGACAATGAAAAGGTATTTACAGCAACATTTTACTTAAAGGAAAAGTTATTTTTACTGAAAAGAGAAGGGAGTGAAAGCAAAGGCAAGGCAGGAATCTAAATCGTCACACCAGTTTTTATTTGGCCTCCTCGGTAACGACGACGATCCTGGCCCATTGGTCTTGATGTATCCTGTAAGTGTGACCCGCCTTGCAGAGTCATCACTCTGCAAGGCGGGTTTTCCGATAATACGATGCAAGACATTGCCGTTGTGCATTCGATCGGTGTGCGAGTGCAAGTGCAAGTGCGAGTCGGACCACATGAAGGGTTCCGTACCAAAAACCGAAAAAAACACGTTTCTTGTATGGAAGCCCCCTTCAATTCTTTTTATTTATATTATTTGTTGTATACAGCCCGCTGACAGATGGACGAACAGACGGACGGACAGTGGAAGCTTAGTAATAGGGTTCCGTTGGTTATCCTTCGGGTACGGAACTCTAAGAGCTACGCCTTGTTCTACCTATTTAGTATTATTTTTATTTCTTCTGTTGTGTATTTTAATGACGCCGTCAAATGTGTTCGCAAACGGTACTTAAGACAAGAAACGCTACTAACCCACCGATGAATATAGAATTGCACTGTTAAATCGAAAATATGAAAGCAGTCTGAAACGAACTGAAACAGGCAAAGCGCCTGTCATGCTTAAAATGTACGAACATGACACGGGCATTATCGGGCATTTTCTGTGCGCGCACGAATGCAACCTAACCCCTGTCACTCAAAGCTTGAACATGTCATGATTAGTTCACCAGAATAAAGAAAACTAAAATGATAACCTGGTAGCTTATGCGACACACCTGTGAGCGTTTCCTGTACATAAGTATTATCATACGTAATTGATACAAACATCTCATTGAAAAAATCACTTTATTTTTTCCCGAATTTATTCATTTTCAAAATTTAATTTAAATTTTTAAACATTCAATTAAAAAAATTAAAAGGTACCGAACCTTTTAAAATTTTTGCCTGTAAACTTTACTCGGATTATTCATTACTAATACAATCGAAAAAAGAAATATTGGCCCGGGTCTAGCCTTTCTCAATTGATCCTGTTACGAACGAACCGCATACCTATAAACCCGGTTTCTGAATTGAGAATTTAAAGTTTCGTATTTTTTAAGATCGTGTCAAACTCATTAAAAAGATTGGCAGGTTTTCATGCTTATGTAAAGTTCTGAATGTATGTAAAATGTAAAATCTGAATTGAAAACTATACATTGAGAATTTGTCATTCTCAATGTATAGTTTTCAATTTAGATTTCGGGGGCTCATTTAGTATATTTGTCACCGAAAAATTTACAATCTTACGGCGTTGCAAAGGCCGTAAGATTGTAAAATATTGCTTGAAATTGTGAACTATTTATAACACGCAGATTTATTGGAAACTATTGAATTTGGATGGGATTTATTGTTAACGTAACGATTTTTTCATAATATATCGGGAAATTATAATCTAATGAAGATTCTTTACCGGGAAATTGTAATCTAATAAAAATTGCAGATTCCGGAATTTTTCGGTGACATATACATTACTACACTCTGATTTATTTGTCTTGAAAGGTACTTTTTATTAATTAGTTGCATATCTTAGTAGAACATCGACATAAATAATATAGATATGTCAAGCATCAACTCGAAAACGTGTTGCGCCGACCCCAAGTATCATGGGATAAGGGCAGGAAGATGATGATGTCTAGCATCAAGTCGCGTGCCACTTCGATCTAGTTCACTAGAGGAGCGACAGATTACGTCGAACGGAATAATATAAATGACCAATCTCGTCAGATTTTCATGATCTGCGCAGTGTGTTCCGGTCATAAAACAGTCTCGACTCTTGACACTTGAGCTACAGCTACAGAGCGAGTTGCGATAGTAAAGTTTATTTGGCTCCTTGAGCGATCGGAATTTATAATCGGTCATATTTGAATTAGGTAGGTATCTGAACTAAATATCGGGGCAGTTGTATGCAGCTGCTGTGAGAATTTAAACAAGGAATGATATGGCCTATTTTATCATCGTTGTTATTTTCTGCGTCATGGAACATCAAAGGTCACAAACATCTAGCAAAAAATCTCATAATCGGTTGTGCGTAAAAAATATATTTGATTTTGTTAAGAGTTCTACAGGATGGCCGATGTATACAATAATAATTTTATTAGGTAATATATCCAGATAGATATTAGGTAGACAGGCTTTTAAATTTTGTACGGTAAATAATATCAGCCAAATCTCCAAAAACGCGATAGCTTTTTGTCGTGTTTTTCATATTTTTTTTACATATGTAGGTATCCCACTAACAAATATTCACTTTTAGTGTTTAAAATAAATTACAGCACGTCTTTTTAGACAACTCCATAGAAAAAAGCAGGGTCTGTCGAATTTGGTGAGTTGGAGGTCAAAAAAGGCTTAAAAATAATTATAACGACACCAAAAAAATGCAAAACTTGGCCGTAATGAAACGGTGGCGAAACAAAGTTATATACATCCGATTTGGCCACCCTATATACATATATTATATTATACAATTTTCATCATAGATGCAAATATTACAGAAACCATAGGAATTTATCAAAAACCGATTTTTATAACCTTTGACCTTGAATATCTTAAGACGCAAACATGAGATCTTATAAGACCTTGAGACAGCTTTTAAAATTCCGAAAAAAAGGTTTAATACAAGATTACAGATTTGTAAGCTGAGTTGATGATTATAATACTGGTATTCAGCTAAATCTGGTTTGACTGGAAGCCGACCGCATTATAGTTGGGAAAAGGCTAGGCAGATGATGATAGATTATAATAGTCTTCTTCCGAAGTGAAATCCCTAAATCCCCAAGTCCAGTCAACTAAAAGACATGTTGCGCTCGATCCCAAAGAAAGGATAACGGTAGTATGATGATAATGTTAGTTTTAACAAGCTCTGAACCATAAATCTAGTAAACACTTTTAATGAAAATATGATAAAAATAACGAATATTAACGACTAAAAGTTTTCAGCGCATCCATTTATATTATTCAGCGTATATCACTGACATTTTGACGGCAACTTTTAAAATATTATTGCTTAATATTATTTTTATCATTCCAAGGGCCATTAAAGGGTGTCCCGTTAAATTCGGAGACCGTTTATTAAGGATTCAAGTTATTTTTAATTAACTCTAAAAGTGCTTCGTAGCTGAAATTAATGTAGGTACCTAACATTTTTGCTGAAAGGTCAATCGCATTTTTTGTTACTTTTGGAGCCAGTCTTGAATGAATATTGGAATTTAAAATTACACGGACATAATTATGATTTAAGTTGATTCTGCATTGAAACCCGGATCTAGTTTCGGAGAGATAAAAATTAAATATTGGAATTACAATATTAGTATAAGTGGATTTTTAAAGAAACGCCCTAAACGGCCGGTCTCAATAACGTATCTATCTTTAAACAACTGTCAAATTAGCTGTTAACAGTAGCTGAAACGTCATGTTTTCCTTTCGAACATGGCGTTCCAGCTACTGTTGGTAACTTATTTGACAGTTGGTTAAAGGTAGATACGTTATTGAAACCGGCCGTTAGTAAAGGAGCTCTAATTAATATTTCGGTTTTTCTTTTTCCAAACTCCAACAACTGTTTTTTTTGTATTAACACTTAAAACGATATGTAGTATTTTTTCCTTACGTCGGTTATCCTAGTAGGTATTCCATTATGTATCTTACAAGTAATCTGTGAGCTGCGTTCTGGTCTACAATACTGTTATTTGTTATGTGTATCTCTTGTTTCTGTTTTAGTTTTTGTTCCTGTTTAATAAAAATAAAATGGTGACTAATGCTAAGTGGTACGTCATTATTCTTAATAATTTGTTTATAAATTATTCTTAATGTGGCAGAATGTAGACTTCAATTATTCAATCAATAAGCAACTAGTATTGCCATGCGAAATAAACATTGCGCAATAGAAGACTTACAGGAATTCGAAGTGAATTTATTCAGAATTTTCAGTAGGTTGATATAAATAGACTATACCAACGTAATAAGGAATGCATTGATTTAAAATTAAACAATACGTTTACGTACGAAAGCCGAAATTAATTCTGCATTGACTGATATCCGACATAAGGATAGCTCATAATGAAAGCGGGAAGCGATAATTATGAAACGCTGAAAGATACATTTGTGTTTGTAAAACGTGTCTATCGATTTTGCTGGACGTAATTTTTATGGCTAGGTCTCGCGGTATGGTGATAAATAATGGGTACTACTAATGGCGACTAGAGATGCCGATGCATTTCACCAGCTTCTACGACAAATCTTTTACGGTTCAAGCGGTGCGGTTATGAAATGCTTTGCCCGTGTCGGTAAGGTGTGCTCAATCTTTGTCCAATTTTAATATTTGGTCAAAACGAGAAAAGAGTTATCTGCTTTTGTTTCATAATTATATATATTAATATATTATGTATTTATTGCATATATATAAATGGTACAGCTTAGACTACCTACAGTACTGTCTTTCTTTTCTTTCTAAAATACATCCAAAGGTTATCTTGAAAAGATCGCTTTTAGTGATAAGGCCGCCCATTGTGTCACTATGTAATGTTTTCCGTGTCTAAATTTTCTGTAACTTATATGGCGTACATAATGAAGAGTATTCTATTCTAATGGGTAATTTAAGCAAAACAATCAGAATAGCCTTACCAACTATCTTGGGGTCAGCATCCAATCTAACCGCTGCAGCTGAGTACTAGTGGTGTCACATGGAGTGAATGCCACTCAGAGCTTCCCAGTAACTGGGTAATACGATATCCCTAGGCAGAACTGATTCTTCCGGCGTCTGTATTCTCTACCTATCAGCACTTCAAAGCAAGACTGAATGGACACCTTTTGGAATCAATCATTCCAGGTAGAACATCTCCATTATTGTCTACCAAGCCAGAGTAAGGCCAAAAGGTGGCTCAGCACGAAAAAACAAAGATCAAAATAGCAAAATTAGTAGTGGAGCAAAGAAGAGCTGGATCCGTTGATAGTTATACGATTATACAAGAGTTACTGTATACACGTGCCGCGTTAGAGATTTTAATCGTTTACATTTCACGTATTTTCGACGTGTGTAAATTAAACAGTACCTATTGATTGTTATTTTCAACGTTTATGCGGTGAAAATATTTATAATCAGACAATGTTCGCAGATCGTAGGTATTTACGTACTTATAAACTGAATTGTATAGACTTATCCGCACTTTGGTTCAAGTAGAAATACAGGTTATTTCAAATACCCATCAACGTCTTCTAAACTATACATTTTGTTGGTTTATTTATGTTTGTAAAAGATTATCTCTGTAATTACTGACCCGATTACAAAAATTGTTTTACTGTTAGGATCCCGAAAAAAACCGGTCTAATGCGAGACGGGCTCCGGTGTTGTTGTAAAGTGTTCCGTACCATCATCATTATTATAATCCACTATTATGCCGTTAAAATCGAGAAAAAATCTCCAAAAAACACGTCTCTTGTATGGGGCCCCTTTAATTTCAAATATTATTATTATGTTTTTTTTTTGCGTATATAACAATACAAACTCTGTGAGCATTTCAAACGTCTAGTTATTGCCATTATTAAGATCGAGCAAAAACGCCAAAAAAAACAAGTGACTAGTAGGGGAGCCCCCTTTCATGTTTAATTTATTTGTAGGTATTATTTTTTGTTATAGCGGCAACCGAAATACACGCCATGTGAAAATTTAAACTGTCTAACAATTACGATTCATGAGATACAGCCCGCTGACAGACAGGCGGACAGACGGACGGACAGTAGAGGCTTAGTAATAGGGTCCCGTTGACCTTTGGGTACGGAACCCTAAAAAGCACGGTTGCTACGGGCTACGGGAGCTACGCCACGGGGAAAGTTAGGAAACAAAGCCACGGGGAAAGTTAGTGTTTTACAAATATCGCCATTGTGACCGTAATATAAATCAACAAGAATCAGGAAGCCTTACTAAGTACCTATGAGGTACGTTGTGCATAGAACTGGATTTATGTTTGCATTTAACATACCGTCGCATTAATTGTAATTAATCTCACGCTGTTGTAAACAATGGATATTTTTTTATTTCATCACGACCGTTCAAGAGTATCCAGTTCAAGCTGTTTTATCAAAGATAAGTCAGTATAGTTACCCACGACGCTTTGTAAATTGAATTAAAAACAGTAGCCAAAAATACAGCTGACTTAGTACAAACTAGTACTTACTGCACAGCTGCAAAGTTTTTAGCGGTACTGCAATACGTTAAATATATTCAAAACAAAGTAACACATTGTCAGCACAATTCAGCTTTTACAGGATCGCTGAAACAGTCGCGACGAAGAGCAACTATATTGTTACTTTATTGTTTCACCGAGCGTAAAGTTCCAAGTGCTTTTTCACTGAAACAATGTTTCAATGTAATTGGTTCAGCAAGAGGTTCGGGGTTGATGAAACGTATAAATTGGAGCTAGATTTACGTAATACTAACTTGCCTTTATAGTATTTATTTTAATTAGACTGTTTATGTTTGTAGCTGAGCTGTTAGAGTCGTTCTAAACTTTTGAATCTAAACTGACTGTTCAATTAATACAATTCCTCATGGAGAACGGATGCTCGGATTGCTCGGAGTCCATTTTTTTTTCTTTGGCCTCCGCTTTCTGGAACGATATGTCCCACCGTTGGGCAAAGGCCCTTTTGCCCAGCAGTGGGAAACAAAAGGCTATTAAAAAAAATTTCACTCTCTTTTTTTTGTATGGGACGACATCAAATTACTTCTCCCACTCTGGACGGAGCGGAAGCGGATGTCAGATTCTTATTGAATAAAACCCACTCATGTTGCTTCAAAATGTGCTTTGTGTTTCAGGGCGGCTGTCATTCTTTCGAACAATTCCGCAAGCCTGGCAGGGGTCCACTTTGTGGCAGATTTAGCAACGCTACATCTTCAAGGGTTGCCACTTAACCTACCACGTGACGACACTTGGAGGAGGCCAATGACCAACAGACATCTGTCGGATGAAATGATGATAATGACTTCTTTTCTAGAGGTTTTCCTTATGAATTCTCAGTGAACGCTCCTACAACACTTCTGGCACTAAAAAAACTGGCTCAAGTCAAGTCAATCGCTACTAACTCCACCTAGCCTTACCCTACTAAGTATTTGTTGATCTTGGAGCGAAGTACAACTGATTGAAGGAGATTGATGTACACACACACATACAAAATCCTTTAATACCGTAGACACGAGAATGAATCAGTCTGCTACATTTAAACACTATTTGTAAATGTTTTTGATAAATAAAATTAGGTAAAATATACAGGGATTGGATAATGTGATGGTTTAAGACTGGGCCGGAATATTGTTATAGCTTTTATTTAATGTATTTGTCTGTTGTCTAAAAGTTATACATCCTGAAATTGTTATCGAATTGTGTTGGTGACTATTGAATGTAATTTTTTTTCCAAATATAGGTTAATACTCCATCATAATACTTGCAAATAGATTTGCATTGATATATTTTGTTGATAAAGATAACACTTAAAAAGAGACCGGCTGATAGGAGTAATCCAAATGCATTTTTTTTGTGTCAAAAGTTGTTATCGTTGTTTGCCATAGACGAAAAATTTATTCGTTTAGAACACTTTTTAACACGCGTCAAGAAAGTGAATTGTGCCTCTTATCTGTTCTTGACTCTAAAACGCCAAACTAAAATTACTTTGACACAGTACCTGGTACACCCACGTCACCTAACTGCAATATTATTGTATGCTGGGAACCGTTTCTTTGTTAAATTGAGTGCAAGATTTGTCCACATTTCAAAAAGCAACAGCCAATAGAAAACAGTGCCGCTATAACTGCTAATAACTGCGGTTTTGTAGAGCATTAAGCATGTTTACTGAAGCTGATACAAATATCTTCCAAGCTATTGAATCTTTGTGTGATGAGCATGATCATTTGTTCTGTGTCTGGGTGTAATTTGTCTATAATATGTATGTATTTAGAAATATATAGGTAAGTCAAGTCAAGTCAAAGCATTTATTTTCAAATAAACCATTATCAGGTACTTTTGAATTGTCAAAGTCAGTCCGTCAAAAACATGAAGCTATTTGCACGTTCGCAAGCGTAGATCTCTATGGAGAAGAACGTGCAAGAAACTCCACGGACACTCTTTTAAATCATTTTATGTTTACAAAAATCCTGGTTACATAAACCTTGTTGCTTCTATATATGAGAACAATGTAAAGAAAGAAAAAAAACAATTTATAGTATGAAATATTAAAATGAGGCAGTGGCAACCAAGGGATGACCAGTCTCCACTGACGGCGCCCGTTCACGAACATGACGCGTGCATCAGCACCATTCAGCTCAACCATTTTGAAGGGAACTGAATGATCCGATACACGCGCCACCATCAGCGAGACATTGGAGTGAGCATGACACACCCTCAACTGCCCCTGCTATTTCATGTCAAACAAGGAAACTATCTATTAACATAATGGTCCAGGGTTCTCACATTTACAGAACTTGAAATAAAAATTGCTTCTAAATTATATAAAACTATGAATATCAATCTGAAAATACAGAAAAAGAAAAGTTTATTCCAAACATAATATAAGATTATGCGGAATAGTATTATTATTAGACATAAAAGAGGGTGAGCATCTCTTCCAAATATAAAACCTAACTAGTGGAACCAAGCGGCTGAGGCTGTGGAGCAGGACCGGCATTTAGCCAAGCATTTTTATCAAGGATATAATCTTCCAGTTTATAATATGCCTGTCTACATAGAGTGCGTTTTATGCATGTTTTAAATTTTTTCTCATTCAGTTCGAGAATCTCACGTGGTATTTTATTATAAAACTTAATACAATATCCCATAAAAGAAGTGTGTACTTTAGCCAATCTGAATCGGGGTTGATCTAATTTATTCCTATTTCTAGTATTAAAATTATGCCTATCACTAATCTTATTAAAAAGATGAATATTTTTCCGAACATACATAATGTTTTCGTATATGTATTGACAAGGTACCGTCATGATGTTAATATCCTTAAACAGTTCCCTTAGGGAATCGCGCCGACCAAGATGGTATATGGCTCTGATGGCTCTTTTCTGCAGAATAAATATAGACTCGATGTCTGCAGCTCGTCCCCATAATAAGATACCGTAAGACATTATACTATGAAAGTAACTAAAATAAACCAGCCTCGCGGTATCTATATCAGTAAATTGACGGATTTTTCTGACAGCATATGCTGCTGAACTTAGCCGTCCTGCAAGAGATGTTAAATGAGGACCCCATTGTAGCTTTGAGTCAAGCGTGATCCCTAGGAAAACCGTGTCTTCGACGAATTCAAGTTTCTCTTTGTCCAATACTATGTCGCAAGTATTACTTTTGACATTCGGTAAAGCAAATCTGATGCACTTAGTTTTTTTCCCATTTAATACTAAATTATTCGCAGTGAACCAATTTTGGACCTGCTGTAGCGCATTATTTACGTCGTCAAGACTTGTAGAACGTCTATCTATCTTAAAAATTAAGGACGTATCGTCAGCAAATAACACCATCTTTGGTTGGTTTTTTAAAAGATGGAGTAAATCATTAATATACACTAAAAAGAGGAAAGGACCCAATATTGAGCCTTGTGGTACCCCCATTTTGACTTTTAAACCCCTTGAATTAACACCGTTTATTTGAACTTGCTGCTGTCTGTCATTTAAGTACGACTTCACTAAACTGAGAGCAAGATTACCTAGTCCGTAATGTTTTAGTTTTAGGAGCAAGGTTTCGTGATTTACGCAATCAAATGCCTTGGAGAGGTCACAAAAGATTCCTATGGCATCTTGCGCCTCTTCCCACGCTGTATATATGTGTTTTAACATTGTGACACCAGCGTCAGTCGTACAACGACCTTTGGTAAACCCATACTGTTGATCGTGTAAGATTTTATTGATGTTAAAATGAATGAGCATTTGATTGAGCATCACTTTTTCAAATACCTTGCTGAAAACCGGCAATACGGATACAGGTCTATAATTATTGGCATCTTTACTGTCACCGGATTTAAAAAGTGGTATAACCTTACTATATTTCATTATATCCGGAAAGACTCCTTGGTCTACACATAAATTGAATATTAAAGCCAAGTATGGTGCTATGGTCTCAATTATGGACGTGCACACTTTGACAGACATTCCCCATAAGTCTTCGGTCAATTTGATTTTGATTTGCCGGAAAGCTTTTATAACCGTCATAGGGTTGATATGTTTGAATTGGAATTCAACCGTACAACCTGGAACGTTTGCTCTTAATAAATTAAATGATACCTCGGGTGAAGAATTTAAAGCTTCAGTAGTTCTTGATGGTATTTCGGTGAAAAAATTTACAAATTCTTGAGCTACTTCTAAATTAGAGCTTATGGCACCATGTGCAGTCTCCAGTAAAAAATCAGTGTTTCGTACTTTATTCCTACTAGTTTCATTATTGATAACTTTCCAAACTGTCTTAATTTTATTATCTGCCGATTTGATCTTATTGCTAATGTACAGGGCTTTAGCTACTTTGCAAGTATTTCTGAAAACTTTAGAATATTTGTTTACATACATACTAAAGGTTTCTGTGTTAATGAAAGGCTTAAGGCCATATAACTCATATAGTCTTTCCCTACTTATCCTAATACCTTTAGTCGCCCAGTCACTAAATATAAACTTAGGGGAAGTATTTTTAGACTTCTTTTCAAAAGTTGTATTGAATTCCTTTAGTACTACTGAAAAGAAATTATCATAAAACTTATTTGCGTCCTCAATATTATGGCCTAGAACATTCAACTTATTTTGTAAGGTAACATTGAATCTAGCTAGTTTGCCTGTTGTAATTGGCCTATATTGTATTTGAATTTTTTGCAAGGCTGCTTTAAACTTAAATGTTACCAATTGTCCGCTATGATCCGACGGAAGGTAATTAACTATGGCTTTATCTAAATAATCACAATCGCAGAATACATTATCGATACAGGTTGAAGAAGTTGGTGTTACCCTAGTAGGTTCAGTAAAAACATTAGACAAATTAAATGATTTAAAAAGGCTTAAAAATCTGCTGCTATTTAAATTATTTTCTAAAATATTAATATTAAAATCTCCGCAAATAATCGCGGATTTGTTACCTGCTGCAAGTTTCGCAAGGATATCTTCCACAGTTGACTCAAATAAAGTAAAGTTTTGAGGGTTTGGGGGTCTGTACACGCACACTATAACATGCTTATCCAGCTCAACACAGGACAGTTCAATACAATGTTCCACTGACAAGCTGACAATGTCATTACGTTGCTTAAATTTTAAGCATTTTTTCACTAAGATGAGGGAACCACCGCGCAACATAGATTTGCGGTTAAAGCAACTGCCTACACTATAATTTTCATAACTAATTTGCATCTGGTAATCTTTCAACCAATGTTCACTAAAACATACAATGTCAAACATTGTTTTCTCTAAAAACATTTCTATTTCTAATATTTTGGAAGAGATACCTTGAATATTTTGATGAAATAATTTCAATGTATGCTGCTGACCCCCTTTTTGATATGTATCTAACTGAGAGCAAGAAGATACCTTAATGTCTGTAGGTATAACTAATCTGTTATTGGTAACTTCTGTTGTCTTATAAACTAGTTTAAATTAATATCAGGAGTTTGCCCTAAGACTTCAACATCATCACTTGGCAGTGAGATGGAACTACATGTGGCCTCCACGTTAACAAATAATTTTTCCATAGTGATACATGGAACCTCCTTCGTACAATTTTTAAAAGAATTTATAGCTATAGTGCTACAGTTATTTTGGCTCACCACCTGATTCTTAGTAATATTACTAAACATTGTGGATTTAATTACACAAGACTTCGACATACTACTTATGTCTGAGTTAATATAATAAGCTAATAGCCTAGCTATTGTGTGTCTAAAACTAATTGGCAGATACACAGTATCCCTGGTCGATTTTAAATGATCCACATAAATATTTGTGTCAAAAAACATAAACTTGTCACTATAATGACTTACTAGGAAGTGCATGTGTTTATTTAACCTATGAATATAATTATTTTGTCTAATTGACAATTGTTCAAAATATGGAAAAGCACACAATATTATTTTATTACAATTTAACTTTAGCATCTCAGTTATATAGTCTGTAATATCTGCTTGTTTTACTNAAAAAAAAAAAAAAAAAAGTATGTTTATCAGTTGTCTGGTTCCCATAGCACAGGCTCTGCCTAGTTTGGGATCAGATGACCGTGTGTGAGTTGTCCCAAGATATTAAAAGAACAGCATCCTCGATGCGAAGGCTTCGGGGAGCACCAATAGCATTCTAAAGGTGATAGTGAACAAGCCTGATTGCTCGTTCCTGGGGCACTGGATTAGTATGCACAGCTGCAGGTCTAGTGCAGCGTGAAGCGGACATAGTTATAAGTATTTTAATTAGTTTTAGTGTTATTTTTGTTTTATTTGCATGTATTTCTTTTGTGAGGAGATAAGTTTACTAACATAGTTTTTTAAGTGTTAGTGGTAGTCGATATAAATAAAAATAATAATAACAACTGCTCAAAATTAAGACAAACATTTGGAATTAATGTTAAAGATGTTATAATTAAATGAAGACCGAAATACATGACCTCTAAGTTACGCGTGCTTATTATCCACGACTATGAAGGGTGAATGGGCACGCGTCAATTTGTCACGCCGGGTCGCTGGTCGCGTAAGGTGTTACAAATCTGTTCAAAAAGAAGAAAGGCGAAAGGCCGGTTACTAAAATTCTAACAACCAGTCTCGCAAAGGGTATTGTATTACCCAGTTGTGTCGTAGTACCCAGTTGTGGATTTTGAATTCGTTTTGAAGACGGATTAACTGCAATTCAGTTAATCCGTATAAGATGCAATTCAGCTGCATCCGGTTAGACTGGAAGCCTGTCCCACCAAAGCAGTGACGGGTAAGAAAAAAGAAATCAGTATCACTGGCAACATATCTTCGGCCTACTTACTTACGTTAACCAGCTAAGTTCATATTTTGGCCAAGTTTTTTTTTAAGTCTGCCAAAAAGTTCAGATGATTACCTACCTTATGATAAAGCAATAACGTCTTTATCCTCCTAAGACCGTTAGAAATGCCATGCTCGAAAACCTGCTCTCTGTAGGAAATCTTCATAAAAAATACTGCAAAATCCAACGGGATTTTCAGAATAATGATTGCCAAAATGAAGTGATATAATTCCGATTTTTCTTCCTCCTGTAAATTATGTAGAAATGGACTTAACTTAAAGCTTCTTCAAATATACTCAAATCATTCGGAACTATAATGTTAAAGATCTTAAAGTTAAGTGAAGACCGAAACACACGACCCCCAAGTCACGCGTGCTTATTGCCCACATTGGAGAAGGGTGAATGGCCACGCGTCAATATGTCACGTCGCTGCTTGCTGGTCGCGTAAGCTGTCTGGTCATGTAGTTTGTTTTTATGCTCGAGTTTGTCTGATTATGCTGGCATAATGGAGTGTGCTAGCTTACAAGTAGCGAATTATTTAGTTTTAGGTTTTTACGTGTTACCTTTGTTGTATTGTTTTCTGTGTAAGAATACTTTGCATACCTTTGTATAAATGCTAGTTCTTCTGACTCAACAGACAGATGTGTTGCTGAGGAGTTTGTTGCGCTTCTTCTTCCCAGCTAAAACACTAGGA
This sequence comes from Mamestra configurata, assembly GCA_002192655.3. Taxonomy (NCBI): domain Eukaryota; kingdom Metazoa; phylum Arthropoda; class Insecta; order Lepidoptera; family Noctuidae; genus Mamestra; species Mamestra configurata. The sequence goes on from NDFZ01005489.1 coordinate 706,859, forward strand.
AGTGGTGACGGGCGGGCGTTTTGGGGGACTATCTTTATGTAGAACTTTGACGTTCAAAAACTGCTGGCACTCAGCCTAATTTGAAAAAATGATTTTTGACTTTTTGGCTGTTACAAATCTGTTCTCGGCTAAAATCGGTTTCTGAACGTGAACGATCGAAATCAATGCAATTCGAAATGTGAGTTGAGTTGTGATTTGAAAGTTTAAGATGTTTAAGTAAATAAAAAACTGTTTAAGTAAATAAAAAACCGAAACACATGTGTCTGTTTGACCCTCAAGTCAGGCGTTCTTATAACCCACATTGATTAAAGGCGAATTTTGCCACGCGACAACTTGTCACGTGCAACATGCTACTGGCTGACCGTGTAAGGTTTTACAAATCGGTTCCCAGCTGAAAGCTGTTTCTGTACGTGAACGAACGCAATCAATGCAATCTACAAAGTCGATTTTTCCTACGTATCACAATAATTGCAAATAAGGAACAATTTTTTTTTAAAGAAACACAAGGAATTCCTTTTTATTAATATAATGTTATCTTGAGAAGACTTAAACGAGACGAGAGAAAGATTGTTCACAAAAGTAAAGATTATGGTACTAAGTATGGTATCTTTTGTGATGTAGATACAATGTTTCTTTCTAGACGTACTTTGCTTTTGTGACGGTCGACTCTATAGAACAAGCTATTATTACGCCTCTACCCACACCGTATATAAATATTCCAAAAATAAATCAATATCTCCACCACAGAAAAACAGAATAAACATTTTATCAAAAGTCTTCCTGGAATACACATATTTTATAGCAAATAAATCTACAAAAGTCGGGTAGGGACACGAAAACGTAGTTTTTATGAAAAAGTATTCCTTCGATCCCCAAAGTTAGAGCTTCGGCAAAGATCGGAGTGAGGAGGACCTATCAGTTTTCTAAAAATGCTTTTGAGGCACCATACATTTCGTTAGCGTGGTTAAACACCTTTTTTATGGATGGGAAATCATCAAATGACTTCTTCCGCTCTGAGTGGAGCAGAAGGGCGTGTCAGACTCTTACTGACTAAAACCCATCCGTGTTCTAAAGCCCTTTGCGTTCCAGGGCCGCGGTGACTCTTTCGAACAAATTCCGCAACCCTGGCAAGCACTGGCCCTAGCGGGCCCCGTCTGCTATACTGAGATCTCTTTGAGGCGCGCGTGGAACACAACGCGCCATCGACCCGGGCCAGGTTGTGACCGGACAGCGAGCCACCCAGCGCTCGCCGTCCACATCCCGCGTCTTCAGTGGCCGGGATCGCCCTGCGACTCCCGCCGACTCCCGGGGCTTCTTCTTTTGTAGCGTCGGTTGGGGCAAAGGCCTTGTCTCTCCCTCGCGTGGCCCGCCTCCTCCTTCGCTAGTACTACTGCTTCGCAGAAGGAGGTGACCGCTTCCCAAGCCTCCTCGCTCCGTATCATGGATTTAACCATTTTCAATTAAACCATTACAGGCACTTTTGAATAGTCAAGGTCGGTCTGTCCAAAGAGATGGAGCTAATTACACGTTCCAAAGCGTAGATCTCTATGGAGAAGAACGTGCAAGAAACTCCACGGACACTCTTTTAAATCAATGTTTTAAACATTGATTGACATGATTACATCATTCGTGTGAAAATTATACAAACATACATATTATTATATGTGAGAACGAGGTAGAAAGATTTGCACGATCAAGCGTCCGAAGTTAAAAAAAGCAACAATTTAAGGAACAAATAACTAAAATAAATCGTGGCAGCTGAGACATGACCAGTCCTAGCTGACGGCGCTCGCTCAGCAATATGACGCCTGCGCTAGCACCATTAGGCTCAACCACTTTGAAGAGTGCCAAATGATCCAGCACCATCAGCCAGACTTTTAAGTGAGCATGTATTGAGTTTTGCCCCGCGCGAAGCGCCTCCACTCGCCACACGTAAACGTGCGCCCGGGCTCTCGCCTCCAGATCCTATGGCGGTAATCCGGCAAGGAGGCTCACCGCACGATCCCCACATAGAGCCTCCGGCAGGAGGCGTTCGGACCCCTAGATTGGGCAGGAGCCGCTTGAAGGCAGCCCCGTCCCAAACGCCAAACGTCGGAATTGCTCCTCGAAGTTCCCCGGCTGTCGAGAACGAGCCCCAGGTACCTGATCGTCGACCCGACTGTGAAGAACGCTTAACAAACTTCTACGGGAAAAAAATATATTAGCCACCGAGAAAGAGATAGCGGTAGTATAAATTCTATTAGTACTCTACAATCTGAGATAGAAATCATTGGCGCCGAAGCTGGGTTAATTTTGGACCGCGTTCTTTCTACTCAAACCGGAAACATGTATAATATTCCAATCACGACTTCCAAACAAAATATTAACTATATCTATTTACTGCTTTGTACTTGTCTAAGGTTAAGGGACTATAGTCATTAGTACTGTTATCTTGTTGGCTAAGCGTGTCAATTGCTTTTTGTATGATCATTTTGTTGAGCTACTTTGGCGTTTGAAAACCCAAAATAACTTTTAGTTCATTTTGTCATTTAAAAAGTCATCAAGCATTCGGTAAAAAATTAAAAATCTTTAGAAAAATTATATATTATTATTTTCTTATAATGAATCTGTAGTAATTATGATAAATTAATGAGCATCTAACAATTAGTTTTGAAAGATCATTGAACTCATTAGTTTTGATGATAGAATGTAAAATCTATTGTAAATGGAGTTACCTACTTCATAATATATTTTAATAATAAATTGAAAGAGGTATTTATTTAATTTTAATTATTTTCTAAAAAGAGTATGAATTTGCTGTTGACTTTGGGTAACGAAAACTGAAGAAAATATTATACTAGTAATTTTTAATAAATAAATAAAGCATTCGAACACACTGTCGAATGTTTTATTTCACTTATCTTCTAGATTACTTAACTAAACTTGGGGTATAGGCTTCAAATAAATGCGATCATTAAGGATTAAACGATTGACTTTTTGCGACTCCCCGATAAATGTTCCCTACATTTGGGCACGGCAAAAACCAAATCGTGTTCAAGGGCACAAGTAGTGACATACTCCACCATCTCTATTTACGTAACGACCCATTCATATTTCAAGTTCAAGTTTGACATTTTCGCAAGCCGAAATTGAATCGCGAACAGACTGATAAACGGTTATTTCTTCCGACATTCCGCCGCTTACCTAGTGCCATAAAAATTTATACTCTGTCCTGAAAAACGACATGGCTCCTACTATTATTAGTTATATAATATCCAGCGACAATTTTCATCTAACGAGTCCTATTCATGACTTAGAATTGGCTCTCAGCGCAAATTAGTTTCGAGATCGAGTTTTTTGTGAACATGATTTCAGTAGTAGGTGTTTGACTACCAGGGTACCATGACGGTATGGAGACGGTGACTATCGCAACCCAGCGCTGGGCACGCCACAATTGCAGCGGTAAGACCCCTCTATGGGAAGTGGCTGGAGAGGCGCCACTGCGTCCTCTCCTTCCGCCTGACGCAGGTAGTCACCGGATACGGCTGTATCGGGAGGTACCTGTTTCGAATTCAGCGGGAGGACACGACCGGGTGTCAGCACTGTGAGGATCGCCTGGAGGTCTGCCCTGCTTGGGCGAAACACCGCCGTGTCCTCGTCGAGGGGATCGGCGGCAGCGACCTCTCGGGTCCGGCCCTGGTTAAATCCATGGTCCGGAGCGAGGAGGCTTGGGATGCGGTCACCTCCTTCTGCGAAGCAGTAATGCTAGCGAAGGAGGAGGTGGGCCACGCGAGGGTAAGACAAGGCCTTCGCCGCAACCGCCGCTACAGAAGAAGACGCCCCGGGCACCGTAGGCGCGGGCCTGCGGACCGCGAGTGTTGAGTAACTCGCTGTCCGATAGTGATCGGACAGCGTTAAAAATTATTTCTGCAAAGGATAGCCATTGCTGAAAGATTTTTTTAAATCGCTCTAGTAGTTTAAAATTTCGAAAAAAAGAAAACACGATCTTTTCAATGAAAACCTACGGAAAATCTGTTTTCTTTTTTTCGAAATTTCCAAGATTTCATTCGAGTTTTTCAGATTTACATAAGCCTTTGAGCGGCCTTTGAGCAACTTGAGAAAATGTCTATAAGAAGGTCTATTATGCCGCAAACGGTGATATGAACTAATATTCGTAACAGACGATGAAAGTTATAGACAGACTGAAAAGTAGTCACGATGCTCAGCAGGGCTAGAGCGCTTAGGAAAAGAAGAAAGACAGGTTACATATCGTTTTATGAAAGCAATGACGACCCTCATACTCGTCACATACAGTGTCATAGTGAACATTTTCAAAATTAACAAAAAAAAATTTTCGACACAAGATAGAATAGTTTTTTTTAGATTATGTGATAGGAAAAACTGTTTTGTCTATAGCGTTCACACTCTTTAATTAGTCAATGCGTAAATAGTACGTTTTTATCTCCCATCGTTTCAGAAATGTGTTTAGGTTCCACATTATTTGCTGTTTGAAAATTGGCAGTAGTAAATTTCTGGTCGGCCTTGGAATGAGCTAGATTAGAAACAATAAAAACATACAATAAGCTGAGACAACGATAAATTCTTTCAAGAATAGCTATTGTATCACTAGAATATATCGCATCAAATGCGTAGACACGAAATTATCAGGCTATACTTTCATTTCCAATGTTCGCTAATCTTGATTAATATAAGCTTCACGGACACTGTGAGGTCAGCTTATACTGGAAATACTGTAGCTTGATATGTCATTAAATAGCTGGCACAAAGTAAAGGCTCTAGCAGACTGGCACGACAACACCTTTTCATAAAATTGTCCTACGGATTAGAAAAAAATATTTTATTTTGTGTACCTTGGTCAAGTCGGCAGGAGCCTTAAATCGACATTACCTTTTGTACAATAGATAAGATTTCAATCTGACATATGTATAGCAACACAATATATCTATCTATCTACAGTTCTAATAAATCGTTCTACTTATCTCAAGCCAAAGATAAAAAAGATAAATTACTGAAAATATAGGTAGGTACGTATCACGTACCCGTAACTCGAGTTTTCATTTGGTCTATAAAAAATGTCGCGTAATTTTATCATCTAATATTCCTGTAGGACGAATTTCTTTTTACTGCCCGAGTATTATTACTAGAGATAGTAGAATTTTATGGGAGGACTTATGACTTGGCGTATAATTTTAATAAAACTCGAGAATCTGTTTAGCTTTTAAGTGCGTTTTTACTTTAAAAATATCCAATAGGAACCTTCATAAAAATGTAAGCGTAACAAAACAGTATGGAAGGTTTAGAAAAATAATTTCATATTTTTCACCCAAATGAAACTTTTCATAAATTAATTTTTGACTAAGAACATGTCAAACTTTACCTTAATTTGGTCAATTTTTCATATTTGAATTAAAAGAATTTTCAATTCAGAAGCCGGGGTATACTAATTTCAAGTTCTAATGGCTCAACGATCAATGACTAAAAGTTCAACGACGTTACCATCTGTGACGTCACACGACAAAATTAGCTTCTTTCAGTTTATTAAAAGTCTCAAAATCAGTGAAAATTTTCTATTCAACAACAATAAATATCACTTAACTACTCATCAGAAGAATCAAAATAATTGACTATCGTGGGCCAGAGAGCTGACCTATGTAAATCATTTAATCAACATCGTGTGCTCACAGTTAAATTCGAATTCATTGGCCTGATAAGTATTAATTTTTCATGTTAATAGAATTCCGTGTTGAATTTGGTAAAACTAAAGATTATGTTCGATTCTAAGTTTTGTTAGTGAATCTAAAGATTATTTTTAAAGTATGGTTTCATTAAGCTGAAAGATATTTTTAGAACAGGTATTCTTTACTGGTACAGGACAAACAAAACTTGCAAACTACCTTTGGAAGGAATCCCAAAAGTTTGAAAGCCTGCCTACTCTGACATGCCTATGCTGTCATGATTTCGTTATGAGACAGAGATGATACTATACAGGATTTATAGCAGTCTCTATGACTTATAACAGTCTAAACAGACTGCTGTAAGTCATGGAGACTGCTACCACGACGAGGACGACGACGTCATAGGACGGCAATGACACGTCGTAGTAACTAACTTTGTACTTAACCTCTTGCAAAGGCTGATCGTCAGGATATTGATTAATCTTGTTACTGGGTTATGGAGGTCAGTTAGGTAATCATTCCATGTCAAGTAATGGTATTTGCCTGTATCTAGTGACACTGAAAGCAAAACTCCAACGTAGTTAGGAAAAAGCAGGGAAGATGGATGGGATGGAATCAAGTCATCATCATAATGTATAATGCCGCACCTTTAAAGTAAAACCGTTACTAAACGAAATTATGAAATTTTATAGTCGCACCTTTAAAGTAAAACCGTTACTAAACGAAATTATGAAATTTTATAGTCGCACCTTTAAAGTAAAAGCGTTACTAAACGAAAATTTTCATGAATTGAGGTATCAATGCCATCTATCTAAAACAGTGACTATTTTCTAATATTGGCTCCCCTATAAAATTTCATAATTTCGTTTAGTAACAGTTTTACTTTTAAGGTGCGACTATAAAATTTCATAATTTCGTCTAGTAACGGTTTTACTTTAAAGGTGCGATGCTTATTTTATCTTAAATTCCCTTATATTAATTCAGTACCCATTCATAGATAGTGCAATAATTTGGTACAATTCTTCAATCATCGATAAAGCTTAATTAGTTTTCCCTTTTGAATATGGTTCGAATAAGCTTTCAATAGTTTCAATTAGACGCTATTGAAAAGCGTTTGACTTGCTTCATGTCACATTGCAAGCTAAATGGCACTGTCCTGGGAAAACCCGCAACTTTAGAGTTTTGTAAAACATTATAGTTGAAAACTTAATCGGAAGTTGCTGGCTTTTCATTTGGTATGTTTTGTTTTGGTACCCACTTTCAGATTTCCGAAACTGTTTCACACATGTTGGGAAGATTTCTTCTATTTCTCTACATTTTGGTGCAAGATTTTTTTAATAGGCGAATGAGGCGCTGTCACTTTTTGAATTTTGCATTATATGAGAACATACAACTCATTCTTTAAAGAAGCTCAAAAATGCTCGTCCTTTTCACAAATGCCCATTATATGGCGTATCATAAAAAAAAACGTGTGCGTCTCGGGACGCCCGACAGAAGTGATAAATAAAACGAATCTAAGTTGAACTATTTAATATGAGAAGCGTTTGTCCGAAATACGACTAGCGCTGTGGGTTAAAGTGAGAGAGGAAGAGTCTGCCTACCGCTGCCGTATGAGAGAAAGGGAAGCCAGACAGACTGGCGCCGTAACGCGTTACGTTGGGAAGCGGTTTACCCTCCCATAAGAAGTTATCACTTCAAAAAAGACGAAACCTAAAACCTAGGTATGCTTTTTATGAAGGTCAATAAAAAGTAGCAACAAATTTGTGCTTTAATAGAAATAATCAGAACCTCAATCACATATTCACAAGTCAAACGTCCCAAACATTAACGCTTACTTTTATTTATAATGAAAATGACTGATTTTATTGTGATTAGAAGCAAACGGCTGTGACTTAATATCGGTATTGCATGTTCATTGTTGTCGCTTGCTCAACGCATAATTTAGCGTTTCTACAAAAACTTCCCTTAGTAACCACTTCTTTGGTTCGTTCACGTAGGCAACTTTGAAGTTGCAAAAGCGATGCTGAAATTTGAGGTCCTGTAAAACCCAGACAATTGTAGACTCTTGGATATTAATTTTAGATCATCTTTTGCTTCTTCTACTGTATGAAGCCAAAGAGTAAAATTGTTTGTTTTGTTTGTAAAATGTAATCCCTGAAAGTAATGATTCGATAACGAACATTTTTAGAAAACCAAGTATAAGCATCTTTTTGTACCAAAAACATACACGGTAACTTTATGTTTATCCGTAGCCGAAGGAATAAAGTAAGTCTTAAGTATGCATTTGAGACCAATTCATCTTGTGCGGTTACTCAGCGTTGGCCGTAAGAGCAATATTTTAGAAAACTATTTTTGAGATTCTTAGTGTTCCCGTACACTCCCCCAACAAATGCCTCCCCATGCCAAATTTCAGCTCGCTACGACCAATAGTTGTATTTAGTGTGTTGTCTGTCAATCACTGAGAGATTGACAGACAACCACTCAGTGATTGAAATCAGTCAGTAACGGAACAATTTTATATAAAAGGATTATCTTTATATATATCGTACTTACGTACGATATCGTACTTTTAACAAATACCAGCTAGGTATAGTGCTAAAAGTACGAAGCACGATTACATTCAACATGAAATTCTAAAATGAAAAACGCTTCACGCGGCAAATGTTTTTCGACAACTTTTTCCATTTTTGTTTTAATTAGACAGCGTTCGTCGCCGGTCAGGGGTCACTCGAGCGAAATGTAATTTAGGTGCGTTTTAGTGTATTTTTCATGGAAGATTTCTAGTTATTACAATACGTAGGTAGTATTTGAATTTGGAATACGTAATCGATATACGTGTGTATTTATGTAAGTAGGTAAGGGCTTTTTTTTTAAGGATGGGAAATCATCAAATGACTTCTTCCGCTCTGGGTGGAGCAGAAGGGCGTGTCAGACTCTTACTGACTAAAACCCATCCGTGTTCCTTCTAAAGCCCTGTGCGTTCCAGGGCCGCGGTGACTCTTTCGAACAAATTCCGCAACCCTGGCAGGCTCTGGCCCTAGCGGGCCCCGTCTTCTATTCTGACATCTCTTTGAGGCGCGTGAAACACAACGCGCCATCGACCCGGGCCTTGTGGTGGTCGGACAGCGAGCCACCCAAAGCTCGCCGTCCGCAAGCCCGCGCCTACGGTGGCCGGGGATCGCTCTGCGACTTCCGACGCCCGGGGCGTCTTCTCCTGTAGCGGCGGTTGGGGCGAAGGCCTTGCCTTTCCCTCGCGCGGCCCGCCTCTTCCTTAGCTAGCATTACTGCTTCGCAGAAGGAGGTGAGCGCTTCCCAAGCCTCCTCGCTCCTGCCAGAGCTCCGTCCGCCACGATGCAATTTGCCGCGACAGCGGAGTTTCACCCCGGCGAAGAGCGTCCACGCGCCACGCGTAGGCATGCGCGAGGGTTCTCGCCTCCAGATCCCATGGCGGTAATCTGGCAAGGAGGCTCGCCGCCTCGCCGAAGTAGGTAAGGGCTAATAGTGATCTTTGTTTTTTTTTGTTTTACCTTATTTTGTCCTACTGCAGAGCAAAGGAACATTTTTTTTTTCTTTCTTTTTTCCGGTTTGGGTACGTATGAAATGTGAACAAATCCCGTTTGTAAGTATTAAGCTAGTCCCAGCATTCTGGTAGATTTGAACGTGATTCGTTCGACCTATATGTATTCTTCATTTCAAATCTAGAAACTTACCATTTATTTGTACCACAGACAGATTCAAAAACATATCGAAGAATTTTTCACGACTGATGCTATTGAAGATTATAACTGATACCTGTATTTAGTACGCTTCAATTAGGTATATTTAGAGTCTTAAGACATTATTATGATAAGATTATTATGGTAAGCTAAGAAAACCTTAAACACTACATATAGAGACTCTTAGATTATTCAACTTCTATTAATTCCTTTAATCTCCAGGTAGCCGATGACTCAGAATGTTCACTCCCGATTGGCAAAGTTCATATACTCGGTAGGTGGCAAAATTTTGGTGAAATTAATTCAAACTAAATTTATAGTCATCATCTGCCTAGCCTTTTCCCAATTTTATTGGGGTCGGCTTCCAGTCAAACCGGATTCAGCTGAATACCAGTATTTTACTTGGAGCAGCTGCCTACCAGACCTCCACAACCCATTAACAGGGAAACACGTACTCCTTGGTAAGACTGGTGTCAGTTTTTCTGGCTTCTGAATATCTGTAACGACTGCCAAAGATCTACAAATAACAGCCGGGAAATACGGCTCAACGTGCTTTCCGAGCCACGGAAGAGTCTCGGTATGTTAAGATGGTCACCCATTCACAGACCAACCTCGGCAACCTTGAAAATCGACCCGTGCGGCTGTTATTATTTAGCTTAACTTATAGTCAAACAAAATAAAGCAATTAACAGGATCACTTAGTGACATTATAACAACTTAATTAAGAGATTCATATTGTAATTAGAAATTGCTAATATAGTACAAAACATTTGCACAAAAAAAAAAAGAAATTCTTAAAAATGTGCAGCAATTAGTAAAAGAAAATGAAATATTTGATTCGAAATTGAATATAAATTCTAATTTCAAATATCATTGTTGAAAATCGATGGAACATTATCGCTGGAGGTAATTAGATAAAAAGAGCGAAAATACATTTGAAAATCGAGTCGAGAGCTACAGGTGAAGAACGGTCGGCGCGCGAACTCACTAGCGGCGTCAGTTGGCCCGCGAACAGTGTCCCGTACGGACGTACCGCGGCCCGTCTCACGAATACCGACATGTACTCGAACACGAAGAATATAAGTGAACGTAAATAAAAAGAAACAACGTGAAGTGCTGTGCTGTCAAGACAGTGTAACAAAAAAATTGTAGAACATAGTTTTTTTTTTCGTTGTGTTAATATCTTATCTATTAAGTGCGTCAGATGAACAAATTCGAAAGAATTGACTTTGATAAGATTTAATAATAGTATATTAAAATAGTTTTTATTAATAATACTGTTAGTGTGATAAGTTTTATTATTTGTAGTTTTCTGAACGAAATTGTGGACAAGTTTGTGGACAAAGAAATTATGCGGATAGCTGAAAAAATGTGAGTACTAATATTATTTTTAAAACTTTATAAATATTTCTCCAGATGTTACATAGATACAAATATTTTAATGAACATAAGATCTTCAACAAAAACTATGTGCAAAATATATATTTAAGCGGAATAGATGAAATAAATTCCAAATATCAAGTAGCAACTGCGCATCTTTCTGAAATGCTACGCGAAATACCGGCCGCTAATTTTTATTTCCAAATTAATTGAACTCTTTAAAAAATGGTATTTATAAACTCGCCTCTTCTTCCATGGGGCCGGAAAAAACCCAAATTCTTCAATTAAAAACTTGTCACCAAGAAATGCGGAACTTTCTTCAGCATCTTAATCACAATCATCTGTTATCGGTCGTCCAAATACAAAATTCATGACGTATCTGGTAGAAATACAAATACTGGAAAAGACGACAACATCTTTCGCACATATTTGCTAAGGATTTGAGTAAAGTTTGTCCCTTTTGACGCATTCGATACATCTTACCGCAAAATGTTAAGTACAGTTATCATTGGAGGCGTATCTAGTAAAATTCCATGGTTAAGTTCAATGATATGTGAGGTCATGGTAGTTTTTGTGATGTAATGAATTTACCTTAAGAAATGTCGTCATAGATAAATAAAAAACGGCTAAAACAGCGCTGGTACAGCGAAGCAAATGGCGTTCGAATCGATAATTTTAAGAACAGATATTTTGGGTGAGGTACTCCTCAAGGCAAGACTTAGGTCCTGTTTTGTTTTATCTGTTTTTGATGGTCTAGTTATAAGGAAATTATGTCTCATCTGCTGATATTTTAATTTAAGTAACTATTCATCCAAGAAGGGTGAGTTACACGTGGAGAATCGTTTGCAGTATTCAGTAAAATTATCAATTTTGAAACATAAGTTGTACTTGTAGCCGGTGTATTATTCAATATCATTTCGTTGTCAAGTCCAACAGATTTTTTATCTTATGACGCATTATTCGAGTTGCCAATCTTATTCAAATACGAGTGAAAATCTAAGACGTTGTCAAACAAACTTCAATTTATATTTAGTTAAATATCCTCAAACATTGTTAATGTGTTTCTAGGACTTTTTAGGTTTAAATTCGTATATGTTTATGATGTTGTTTTGTATTTATCTTTATCATTAATGTTATCTATAAGTCTTCGTGTTTCTTGATTAAAAGATTGTCGAGTACTATTTTGTTGTTACTTTACTGTCCAATGAGTTTGGCAAATAATTTGGCTCATAAATATATTGGTTAATTCCTAAAGTTCCTTGCCCAATAATAATTAATTAAATATCAACCCATTTTCTCTACAAAAACCGGACGTCCATTAACGCTCGATAACTTTGGGCGTCACTGTCATTTTCTTTTCAATAAATTGATGGGATTATCGAAAATTTTAAAGCTATATAAGGAGTTCATTTTGATGGATTCAGAAGAAATGGGCGATGCAAGAATGTAGTTTTTTTCTTTATTAAATTGATTGTACAATCGACGTTGTAGAAAAAAACTTGCCAAATTGATAATATATAATGTTTTGTAGAAAACGGTATAGAGTTTTCGAGTGTTTCATCATTTTTATACTAGAAAGATCCAAGCTCTCTGCTCATTGGTATTCTAAAAACAAATGTTAGAGTCACGGAATAATCTGCAGGTCTGAAATTATTTGGCTTATTATTGATCTCACTACTTTAATAGGCAGAAGTTTTGGGGATAGGAACTTGGCCTTTTCTCACATTTTTGTTTTTTGGAGATATGATTTACTGAGAATATAATAATTTTACATTTTTAGCCTCGGGAAACGATGCTATGACATAAACATTATTTCTAATAACCAAGGTAAATTCCTAGAGTACTGAATAATGAATATACAACAAAATATTATTTAATCGTTTTGTCCTATCGTTCTGGTAGCAGTCCTTATGCACGGTCGTGAGTGTGTGACGAGGCAATTGTATGGACAGATAGAATACTTGGAATAGTAAGTGGTCTGTATTATCTTCTTCTATTCTTTATCTTGTAACGCTTACCTTTCCTCGTTTAAATCTTACAACGCAATTTCAACGATAGTGGTTGATTACAAAGTTATCTCTTAATAGTAAAGTCGTTCCTATGTAGGTATTGTAATATTTGCTTGATTTAAAAAAATGCTATGATTTTCATCCCTGAGTTTCGGTTCTGAGGTCTCTGAGTGAAATCCGGACTGCACAAAGATAACACAAAAAGCTAAGGTAATTCCTTTCAGATTTTTTCAAAAATAAGATCAACCCTCAATTAAGAATTTCCTTTGAAAACCTTTGCATTGTAAAATAAACGTGTTACGCTTTTAAGGTAGGTCAATCAATATAATTACTAGTGCTAAAATGAGATGCCTTTATGCCACGTAGTAAAATATTAACAAAATGTCGCATTCTATTTGAGTTTTAATTAAATGGGCAGACTTCAGGGAGCAGACCATTAAAAACTTTGCCTCGGTTACTGCAACTGCAACAAAATATTAAACGTAAATGAAGCGTTTCGTAAAATTGAGTTTGGACAAAATTCAAGCTTCTCACAAAGGCTAAACGATATGGGCAAAAAGTATCTACATCTATAAATTGATAAAAAAAAGATCACGTTTTTAACTTTAGTTTTTTATTAGAGTTGACTGAGTTAACTCTTTGAAAGCACTCACTACATACTACAAACCTACTAATAAAGATGTTTATAATGAAGTGCTACTGTGCAGCTAATACCATATCGATTCAGAATAGAGAGAGCTCTCATCAGATTCATTGAGCTACGCGAGATATAAGTTTCAATCAAGAGAAAATAAAGGAACTAGGTCAAATGTATCCGATTCCCAGCCTATTACGATTTCTGTAAAATTATCAATTACCACTGCAAATAGGAATTATGAGAATTAAAATGAGATGGTGTTACACCACGTACATTTATTTCTGGCGATGTTGATTTTTGCGTTTTCGTTTGCTCGAAAATTGTGAGAGGCGTAGTTTGAATTTTCTACATCTTATTTGAGTGCACACAAATCATAAAATGGTGTTGTAATTGTATCCATGTAAAATTATGCAGTTTCTACTCTGCTGTAAAGTGGCTGATTTCGAAATAAAGAAAACAAGTGAATTCCGTCAGAAATGACGCATTTCGACTGAAATGTAAGTAGAATACGTGTTGCGCCAACCCCAAGTAACACGGGACAAGGGCAAGAAGATAATGAAGGGCAAGTTCTTGTTATATTAGCTAGAGGTATTTTCAGTTAGAGTTATAAAGGAGATTGCCACATCCATCTAAACAAAACAAACACACGTCTCGGTCTCCGAGATCCGGTAGTACCTAACAAACTATTAGGCATAACCATGAAAACCCATTTATCCATTAGAAGCTCGGTCAACAAAGCAATAAAGTTACCTTCAGTTTTAGTCAAATAAATAAATGATAGATCAAACTATGGCTAAGTAAATCATATGTATAAAATATTATACTAAATTCACCGTACTGAAATTCTAATTTTGTTGTAAAAAGATAAATGCATGCAAGTAAGAAAAAAAAATACGTGAGAAATTAGGAACATGAAGTGAATGATAGCGTAACGGTTAACAAGGGAGAAAAGAAGAAGAAACGTAAAGCACCGACCCGAAGTAATAAGGGCCAAGTGCAGAAATGTAATGATTGTGTAAATACACTTTGACAGCACCCTGGTGAAAGGTTTTCATTACTAAAGTCGCAAGTACATGCCTGTTTCCTGGATAAACAAAAAAAGTAGTTTGCATGCCATAGAGTCGTAACAAGTCTTCTGATTGGTGAATTTCACAATGTAATGCAAGCTACTTGCATTCTTACTTCATCACGTGCTAGAGACGACTTTCAAGATTGTTAGTTTGGACAAACGACGTGTGAGAAGATTATTTCATGCTCTTTGTCCCTTTGCTAGACGATGCTTCTTAGAAAATTCAATGCTATTTGCGTCATCATCTTGTTGGATACCACACCATTGTTCTATATGAGGGGCAATTCATTTTAAAATGTTCACACATAAATCTAAACGATGCTAAAGGTTTTCTTAGGAATCATTTTTCTCTGGCACTTTTGCACTGCTATATTATTATCTTTTTGTAGTTTTGGATAAATGATTTGGAGTGGTAGAAATTACTTTGACTAGAACCAGTTTATTGGTTATTATAGCAGATTTTATATGGTAGTGATCGGAATTTAACAAATCATCTTTTAATTGAATGTATTAATATATACAAAAATCTTTATTTGTACACTGACCGCATCTATGCACAACATTAGGTCAAATTTTGATTTGACCTAATGTTAATAGTAAATGTTGTAAGCATATCCTGATTTAACCATTAATTATTATGCTTCGAAAGGAGAATTAATTTATTGTCCAAATTAAACGTCTGTGATTTGATTTATAGCCTCATTCATCGAAAGGTCTACTCCTATAAAAACATTTTGACAGCATTCTTTAAAATGTCAAAATTATGATTGCCTTCCGTTTTTTGTATCTGATGTACCTAATGCAGTCTTATCTTCTTGATTCTTGCTCTTTTGCGTCATAGTCTATGGACGGTAAAACAATCTTTATTACCATCAATTTCTTCTTGTTTTTCAGTTTGTACCTTTGCGAAGATTTTTTATTTTCAAAACGTGTAGTTTTTGCGCTATTATCATTACAATAATGTCATGTGATTTCCTAGCGGTTGGAGCGTGTGAAAAACTGACCACAATGTATTATATATTGCGCAAAATGCGACAACAATCGTAATGTGGTTTTAATGGAAATTTCGTGAAGCTTACAAACTTTTTCTACTTCACTTTCGACTGACTTATTTACAACTTCTGTATTGTAATAGTGTCATCTAGGTATATTTTATGCTGTGACAGTCGTTAGGTGTCGTGTATTTCATTAGTTGGTTCTTCTAGGTTGACGAATTCATAATTATGTTATACAGGTGTATAATAAGACAGTAAAATTGTGCCACAAACACAGACAATTACATCTAGGCTATTGCAGATATTCTGTTAAATTTAACAAGATAAAATATCTAAGGGGTAAAAAATCCCACACATTACAAGAATGTAGAACGGTCCTTTAACCAGAATGAGCGAAAAATTGTAATACTTAAAGAAAAAGTTAAACCGCGTCGAATAACAAAGAATAATTTCAGTGTCATGTCAAGGCCGAAAAAAGATAGATTCTTTTAAGAAACAAAGTGTCTGGTGACGTGACCCTGATCATACCTTATTGAATATTAATTTTATTTTGTGCCTCAGACAGAGCTGTCGTTTTGAAACGGAAACCATTAATGAATATATTTAAACAACTGCTCAATGAGGTGTTATTTCGTCTATATTTACTGGTTCTTTTGTTAGCGAGCTTGGCTTTTTGGCACTCTAATGAAGGGTTTGTTTTAAACGGTTCGTCCGTGTGTACTTCTGGCTACAAATTACTGGCAATCCTTAATTTATTCGAATTGAACACAAATGTATCAATCATACTTAATACTACATAAAAACATGTTTTTCAAAATTCCACTGAGGTTACTTATTCTGAAAAGGTTGTTAACTTAGCATTTACTGACCTGAATAAATAAGTGCGCATTAAAAATATTTAACTATTGACAATTTAGACGACAATATGTCTCTTATTCTGTGGTAATCAAACTAATCATTGCCCTCGTATATTAATTAAATTGGCAAATCATTTAAATATTATATTCTGAAAGCCATCAGATATTCAGTTACAGATAATTGATAAACACTTTGAAAACAAAAACCTCTTCAACATCGAATTACCTTTTTCATAAAACGTTTAATTTACTGGAATATAATATTGGGAAATCAGAAATCTCTTCAAAGATAAGATGACACCTCTTTCGCTTAAATATTTGACGAAAAATAAATTGTTTTGCTATGTCTCTTCAAACTTAACAAGCTAGGAAAAATCTAGTTGAAATATGAGTTAGTGATTCCTAGTAGTTTATTTAAGATTATAATTCGGTTTTCAAGTACCTATCATAAAATAACAAACAGTAAATACATTATTTACTGAGTCAAAGAAAATTATTCCTAAATCATTTAAGTTCCTGGTTTCTATTGTCTAATCGATATTTTAGCATTCTTTCCGGCATCTAATACCGATATATGTACCTACATGTAAATTATGTTTCATTGGAAAGTCGGTCTCTTTTCTAATTTCTTTTAAAATGCAAAGATCTATTATTTTACAAACTCTTGCTTACTGGAACAAAGTTTTCTTATGGGATATCTACATAAGTATCAAATTTTAGCGGCCCTTTCTCAACCATACCCACTTTTAACTTAACTAACTAATGTTGACATCGCTTTGATCTTTTCTGTTATCTCAATATTTTTATTTACAACATTCGCAAACATATTTCAAATATCTCAGTGAATTTTTGCGTCGCAAAGACATTTTCGTTTCAAAATTCACGACGCTTCTAATCTTCCACCAGCACCCGTATTGAGGAAGAATTTAAAATCCATACTCTTCGCTTTGTAGCTTTTTCTTCATTGTTTGAAATAGTATCCAGATCGAAGAGTTTTATTTTTCTATTTTTATGTTTAAGACCATGGTTTACGGTATCAGTCTATTAAGTAATCGACAGTAATTTTAGACTACTTCTGTTTAATTAACTTTGTCATTTCAGCAGTGTAACGATAAAAGTACCGCACGAGGAAACTGAATTATTTCTGAATGTCAAATAAGGTTTTGTCAGATGTTAAAGATATGTCACAGAATTTCCTACATAGAGTATAATTATTCGACACTACAATTAACCTAGTATATATATTAAATTCTGCTAACACTGGCGGAAGCTACATGATGTAGTATTACAAACTTGCTCGTTCGCCAGCCGTCGAATACACTCTGGGGACGCTTAGGCAAATATTATACGAGCATTAACACTTGTGTTTAAGTCTGTACGTATTATAAGTTTGGCACTTTGCGATCCATTACCTCTTTCTTGTAACCTATTGTTTTTAATAAACTTAACCTGCATCTTATCTCTTTATTTTTTAATTTCTACAGTGCATTATTACCTACGTATCACATTGTCTGAACTCTCTTCGGTTCCAGCTGTCCCAATCGGGCTATGATAGTGAGGACAGGGAGAGTGCATCTGTGTTTGACCACACTTTTATGCAATATTATTGCCTCCAGCTTCAATAACTTATATAATTAGTCATATGTGTATATGATGCGCAACATTATCGAAGCCTAGGTGACTAGGTAGACACGTCATTATCGTATCAGTGGCTTTGTCAAGGTGTGCAGATAATCGCAATTTTTTTAACAACACAACTTGGACAAAGATGATTCCGATACAAATAAAGACCCATAACCATCCAGTGTAATAGATGCTGTAATGGTCAGCACCACGGTCGTCTAAATAGAGGAAGAGTCAATTGATCTGTTAAGATCTCGCAAATTGAAACAACTACATAACTGCGTTTGAGAAGCGCGTTTCCATCAATTCTCTGTACGTGTTTGGTACAGTCATGCTATATGAACACGATAATAATGAACAGATAGTAATCGTTAAATTACCATTTTACTGCGTTTTATGTGAGTTGTAATAATAGTATGACAATGCATGTAACAGATTTTGACATGGTACTATATGGTGCGTTAATAGTGATTTTGCATTAAATGACTGAGACAGTTTGGCATGTTAATTTTTAAGTATCTATGACCCTAGATAATTTTAATTACTTAAAAATGTTATACCAGCTGATTTATGAACAAAAAGAAACATAAAAAAAATACAAGTTATTAAAACAGGCAACGTGGCGTATATTAGTGAGGATCCAGAATTTCAGGCTAGTGGTGAGCCTATCCCTAAATTGTTTAAACTATTTAGATTAGTCACCAAACTACCACACCACAATAATCTATAATACTACAGACAAATTTTAGGGGAAATTATAAATTGAAAGTGGAATAACAGGATGAGTAACTCTTTGATTAAGAGATTATGGTTATAAAAGTAATTAAAATTAATTCCTATGCGAAGGTAAACCTTTGTCTTTTATTACACCTGGCTGTAGATAAACAATTAATATTGTTAAACGAGTACAGCTATTTCCTCAAGGGAATATTGCTGTAGAGTATAATGACTTTGTATCATAAAAACATTATCTGAGACATTGGTATCTTGAGATAAATGTGTTGATTTAATCGTGTCCAATGGTAAGTGCTGTTTTCTAGTATCTATTTGTGTATCTTCTAATTATGCTGAATATATCTTACCGGGCGTTTTTCTAATCATCATTAAGATGATATTGTATTTTGTAATGGTTGCTGTATGTAAAATTTAGGATACCGTCAAGCAAATTATCGTCTCTAATTTTGTGTCGACTATTTTGAAACATGTAACCTTAAATGTGGCCTTAATTTCTTATTACGGGGATTCTGGATTAAACATTTGTTGGCAAACTAAATGTTGAGCTTCTCAAAGTACCACAGTTGCCTTGAGAGATTAATTTGAGTGACACTTCCTTCTGAGTAATCTTTGAGAAAATCTGTTATGAAATTGTTTTGTTTTTGTTAGGTGTCATTAGCATTGCCATGGTTAGCTTCGGCTGGATTTCTTTATTAAATATATTTTGAAGCTTATTGTGTCATAGCTATAAGTATTATATTTTATGAATAATCTATGCGTCTGATGCTGTTAGAGGTTGAGTTAAGATAACTGCGTTGATCAAAGAATAATTTTCTGAAGTGTTTTAACATCCAATCAATACGTTAAATAAAGTAAATGATTGACACAAGAGACTAATCCTTTAAAATATCTTTCATTAAACTCATAACTCGCATAATCATTCATTCAAATGTTTTATTTTAATATCATAAACAAACATTATTTGATGTTCCATATTAGTTTATGACTCTTTTAACATATTCAATCCAATTTGTGTTTAGCTTATGATCATCTAGCTACTTGATATAAGTTTTTATAAAAATAAATTGATTTTGATTACTGTGCATGAAGATTAATTGCACATTAAAATGGATTTATTATTTCTTTTGCAAAGGTTAGATACGGTCTAGATTATTTAATAGGTTGCTCGTAGATTAATAGTTGTATCTTGTTTCCTTTGCTGTTTATAAGTATTCGGTGGGAATATCTAATACAAGCTAATTTATGAAAATGTTAATTGAATTATGTTACAGTTGTTTTAAAGCCTTCTTTGTTTCGTATCTATCAAAAAGCCGTAAACTTACTATGTATTTCACAATAGATAAATATTCTACTATTTTGATAACTGTTATACTAATCATGTAACCATCATCTTTATTTGGTATCAGCGCAACATTTTTTCTTCTAGTAGGTAATCTAGCAATTTGAGATTAACATTCACAATATGGGCATTGTGATCATCATTTTATTAATTTTCTCGTATAGGTACTCTTTTCCATCACATGCATACTCAAAACTTTTCCCAGATATAATATCCACTAAATACATGTGTGTGTACTATTCTTATTACAATTCCACTAATTGAATCCCAAACAGGACTTCGTTTTACAACATCTCTTTGCTTTTCAATATTTATATCCAAATCCGAAACGTCTAGTATTCCTTTGGTCGGATTCCTCGTTAAGTCCAAGTTTATATTTTTCATTACGCTTGAAATGATCGCGATAACGAAGCTGTGAATCTTTAAGAACGTACTCATAGAAATTCTTATATTTATTTTCTGTGGATTAGACAGCTTTGGCTTGTGTATGGCTTTATGAGGGTAACGAACGAGGTCTAGATTGAAAGGATGATCCAGCACCACTTAGTAGTATTTTTGTTCCAAATTAGATTCTGTTTTGCTGGTTTATTTACTACTTGGCTAATTATAATTTATATTAGCAGCAATCACTAATATAATAAAGCTGAAGAGTGTGTTTGTTTGAATGCGCTAATCTCTGGAACTACCAGTTGGATTTGGAAAATTCATTTTGTACATGATAGTCACATTCATGAGAAATGCTATATGGGAAGGGGCAAAAACGGAATATGGGCGTACGAAGTCACGGGCAAAAGCTAGTCTAAAAAGATTCTTGGAAATGAATCGTTGTCTGTTAGGGCTTTGTGAGTAGTCATCCGCAGCGGGACAATACGACATTGATGCGACTAGACTCTACTATTTTTATGGAATTGTAGAATTATATTTGTAGGAAATGTCATCCGTAGAACAATTTCTATGAATAATGGTTGTCTCATTGTCATAGGTTTCACAACCACGGTGCACCTGTCTATGGGAGCTTAATAGTTGCACTCTTTTTTTTATAAGAATTAAATGTGTTTGCTTTTTTATTGCCTAATGAGTTCTCAAATCACACTAGACCACAATTATTTTACAATTTTCGCCAGTATATCGGACTCCGCTTATAAATTCGAATTCAATAGAAACTATGCAAAATGAACCTCCAGCCGGATACTAGATTATATTTAATTATCATGTTTACTTATCATTGTGTATTCAAATGACATACATAGGTACAGTAAGCAGTCTTTGGCTTAATTTACACTACAGTGCCGGTTAGTCTATATTTGTTTACGCTACATGTACTTAACGGAAACAATGAAAATCTTCACACAATACTAAAACCATGTAGATGACAAGATAGGAAAAGACTCTGAAACTAATAGGGACGTTGACTGGGTTAAAAAAAAAATCTATTACGAAGTTAAGTAAAAAATAAACAAATTACGAAGATAAATTGCAAAAGGAGCGGGGGCTTGTAAATTTACTTTCCAGTAAAAGTGTACTGGTAAGTGACGTCACACGAGTTTTCAACGCACTGATCGTCTTCATTTTTTGTTTACGCGACAAAAGAAAAAATACGTGTTTAATATTTTTGGATATCTATCTGACAGCCTTATTAGATTTTTTAAAGTCAAATGCCCTGTTTAATGGTATTTTCTGTGCTCTAGGTATATGCATGGCATTTTTTGTATATTCTGTACTGTTCTGTTTTCAGACGTTGATGAATTTATCATTTTAAAAATGTTTGGAAAACAAAAGTTATCATGGTGAAGCTAGCACTTTCCTTACTATTAGGGTCGGTTTTTATTCAGATACAGTTACCAGTGTGTTCCTATGGGATGTGCCACGAAGGCAAAACAGTGGCTAAAAACGTATTCAGGAAAGTCAAGAATCAAAGTCAAAAATCAAACAAGCAGCACCCTTGTGCTCTTGAGTTTTTTGTTTCTCTTTCGTTTTGTGTGTACATAAATAAATAAATTAGTTAGATATTTTCAATTCAACAAAATACTTTATTTTGCTCTTCGGCGACGCATTGTCTTGACCTTCAAGTTTCTCGAATGGCTGTTTGATATGCTATTAAAATTGATTATTACACAAATCCAAATTTAAAAGTGAAATCGCCTATTCTTGTCGTCCGGTTCGTGTTTTGTCCAAATAGTATTTTCTGATATTATTAGACTGTCTGGGGACAGAGTCATTAAATGTCAATGATGCCACGGTTATTAAATATAGAGAATTTGGTTGGATACTTCATTGAGTACAATATCTTTATGTAGTGGTTTCTTCATGGAACAATAAAGTGATCGATCCACTGTTTCATCTGAATTCTTTAGTTGTTCAGTCCCTTCTTCAGTTACCTTTAATATCTCTCTTCTTCGACATATTATGTAACATTCTTGTTCAATAAGTTTCTTATCTAATGTAACCTTTATAGTCCATTATGTCCTACAGCTGGGTAAAGACTTCCCTCTCCTATTTCGGCACATGTCTGTCCTCTGCCATTGCAGGCCCGTTCTTTCGGTAGGAGTTAAACTCATCTCTCCACCTTTGTCTTGGTCTGCTGCGATAGGTTTATCGTAATAATCATAGCCCTCTTTAAAATTTCATTGCAAAACTCTTTTGTCTTCTGACTTCCTACATAATCAATCAAAAGTATAATAAGTACTCTTTTTTCAAGACATTCCCATCATTGTTTTTCTTTTTATCAATAGCTTCTAGCATTATATTTTATACGACATAGTCCATCTTCAAGGTGCTACTTTACATTAATTAATTCTTTGAATTAATTATTATTTAACACTTACTTCCACCTTTGGCCGCTTGTTTTATATTAGGTATGCAATAATATATGCATGGTTGCCTGATTTGAATTTACGTTAATAACACGAAGTTTTTGTGTGATAGTATTTAGTTTGGGCACCTATTAGCTATTAATGAACTAAACTTTTGATTCAATTCAAATAATTTTTACTTTGGGCTTGGAATTTTTTATTGTAACAAAAAATAATAGAAACCAAACATGCTAAAACCATTAAAATTCAAAAACAATTTATCTTACGATAATATAAGCTAATCTTAAAATCTGAAACCTTGAAAGAGTTATGACGCCGCATAATATCGATAGCGTCACTTGTATAGATTTACATCAAATACAGAAATAAACGTATTTTCCCATGTTTGATTCGCATCTCTCAAAGATAAGCTGCTACCTGTCAATGCTTTGATTCTGATAAAACTCTGATTCTTTGGGCAAGATTGATGACAATCTTTCGATGTCGTCAATAAATGATGTACCTACTATCGAATAGATGTAACTTTATCAGTGTGTTAGACGTACCAACAAATTATTAAAGTTAGGTTATTGATACATAAAATTGGTTGCCTTTAATCTACTTTACATGAACAAATATTGTTACGATGGTAACATAACAAAAAATAACAACTGCCGTATGGGTCGGTCTTCGAGATCGAGCGACGCTTGGCCTGTGGATGGGTGACGATGATGATCCATTACATACCGAGACTCCTCCGAGCTTCGGAGAAACCGTTGGCCGGGCTGTCAAATCTAACTCCAATCATGCCTAGGGATACTGTTTTACCTAGCATCTTCTGGTTAGACTGGAAACAAACACATTATTCGGAAAAGGCTAGGCAGATCGATTTCAAAATGATTGAAACCGGTCTGGAATAAGGCTGGTGACCTTTGTGCCTGTCAGACCTCTTTTCTATTTCATGGGTCTAGAACCAAGAAGCAAGTTGTGGGAAAAACAACACCCGCCGCCAGCCGACTTCCTGAAACCTCAGGGACATGAACTGCAGTGGATTATATGGAAAGCACTCGATCGCTTGCGCATGCGCACCCTAGTAGGCCGCTTTTTTTTTTTTTTTTAAGGACTGGAAATCATCAAATGACTTCTTCCGCTCTTGGTGGAGTGGAAGGGCGTGTCAGACTCTTACTGACTAAAACCCATCCATGTTCCTTCTAAAGCCCTTTACGTTCCGGGGCCGCGGTGACTCGGTGTGGGAATAATAAAGTTTTATAATAAATAAAAATAAATTATAGATTGATTCTTGATGTTTCGTTTGTATAAATGATGTTCAAAATATAAGTATATAATGTGGTTCCCCGTTAACTTTAAGATTGTTGGTTATTTTTTAGTTTCGGCGCCATCTTTCCTTTTTATTGTTTACCTACCACAGCGAAATGCCTCATGTCGATTGGTTGACTTTAATCAAAATTGGTCACAAATTACGATGTTATCATTTATATAATTTATCTACAGCTGAGCTTATCATTAATCTAAACAATAATAAAAAGTTCTTATTGTAAATTTTCGATTTTAGACTATACAAATCTTTATTATTTTACAACAAACAAAACACTGCCTACTAAATACCTAAATGTACAGTCGTTGCATTAGCTGATAGATTTCTACTAAAACCGTGTTCTAAAATAGATTAACTAAACAAATAAAACACATTAGTATAACACGACAATTACAAATATAGCACTCGTGAGAATCTCAAGTTTATCAAGGTCAAGTGTAGAAGCAAATGATTCACGGTCCACAAATTACAAAGTGTGCAACGTAATCTTTGCAGTTTTGTGGCGCTAGTTGCTTAGGGAAATGTCACCGCAGCTGTCAAATTCAGTACATTATAATATAGTTCCTTAAATTGCCGTGTGTCAAGATAAACTGGTATATTAGACATTAATCTTATGTTATGTTTTTTGTTTATTTCAGTGTTGTAGTTGTAATTACCTGGTTATGGTTCAATAGGTCATCTTTGGATGTGTAGTGTAATGTAATGGTGTCACCTAAAACTTTGTGTTAGATAAAGTATCGCTAAAATATGTGATTTTTAAGGACGGTATTCGATTGTTACTCATATTATAAATGAGAATTTGGGAATATATAATACTTTTTATTTCGGAAGTACATTACCTTGGGATCATTGCCGACATAAACGCTGACGAAACCACTGCCAAAAGATAGTTTAAGATAAAAATAATAATTTTATATATATATCTATATATATATAAAATGATCTGTTATTTCTTAATCAACATTATAATAATAAAAAGAAACACTACAAAGTATAAAATAACTTTATGTCGGAAGTCGGTGTTTCTTTATACATATTCCACTTTTTAGTGAGGATTTTTTTCACTATTAAAATGACATTCACATCTGCGTACCCCTACACAGCGTACCGGCGTAATGTAATGTTATGAAATGTTGTAAACAAAAAAAAAACACGCAATTGAAGTCAGTTAAAAATTCGTTCCATTTAGTTTTTGTCAATGGTCATAATAATTATAATTTTTTGTTATGTGTTTTTGATGCAGATAAAAACAAAATTGATGTCTATCAAAAAGGGACAATATTTTATTTTTCTTCACAATTTATTAAACTGCTTAGTAATGTCTTTCTCCAGGTTGTCATTATGGCCACATGGATATTCCACAGATAGTTATAAAAGGTGCGACAATCTAGAATAGCAAAACAGATGACATATAACTGGACAATTAGGAACAGATGGGTCAAACTATTATATATTTATATGCATAAAAACCTAATATAGTTTTTACGTCATTTTACGAGAGCAATAAGGTCTTATCTGATTATTACAGAGCCGTAAACCAAAATTGTTTACATAGACAGATTACGATCACATGTGACATTGTTTAGCACTTTTGTTTGTGACATACTCGTAAACTATTGAGCGGTTGGCGCTTGACTTAATTCGTCTACAGGGAATAACTTCACTATGAGTTTTGTTTTACCATAACGTTTTACTTATGAGTTTTTAAACTTACTTTACTTAACGTTACTTCTGTTTACGTTTATTTGAATTTGTTTTTTTCGTTTAATTCTGGTATGTTTTATTGAATGAGATTTGTAGTTATTTCAATATATTTTATGTATGCTTAATTTAATATGAATTTAATAGTTGACTCTCCGCACGTGTTAGTTTAAACTGTTAGTGCAGAGAGTAATTGTAATACATATATGGCAGCAATAAATGGTGGTTGTTCTGTTTAAGATGTTAAAGACAGATGTTATTGATGAAGTGATTATATTGTGTTGTGTCTCAAGTTTTGAGTTTTGTCTTTATTTGGGACTATCATTATTTTAAAGTGTCTTTGATTTGTTTTGTATCTTTGGAAGGTTGTTATTGAAAAGTCGTTGTTACGTTGCCCTGAAGTACTTGGATGAACCCTTTATTTTTAATTGGTATCAAAACTCAACCAACAAAATAAAGTTGCAACTGCTCTCAAAATAAACAAATCCAACAGTTTACACAGTATCTTGAAAAAGCTCTTAAAAACTCACATTCCCACACCAACAAACTTTAAAAGTGGAAAGTTTAAAGCATTCCTCTTCGCTGAACTATCGTTGTACAAAACAAAATAACAACAAGCTCAGTAGTCGACAAAGTTTTCTTCACATCTTCAGACAATCTTTATCTTGTCTGCATCAGATCTTCCTGCAAGATCTTCACAAACAATATGTCAACAACCTTGCATCGTATTGTGCATCTGTCGACACAGCATCTCCCTATTTACATGTATGAAATGCAGCACGAATTGATTTTGCATTTGAAATAGTTCTCAGAGTAATTCACTGTATCTTCCTCGACATCTTTTGCATAATAATTGTTAGTCATGTCACTGGGTGGTGATTTAAATAATGTTGTCTAGTTATAGATAGGTACCATAGAAGTGTCTATGGGTGCAGTTTAATTTAAAGTACTTTCATTAGTAGATGGATATTCAACATCATCATCATATCAGCCGAAAGATGTCCACTGCTTGACATAGGCCTCCTCCAAGTGTCACCACAAGAACCGGTCTTGCGCATCTCGCATCCAACGGCTACCCGCGACCCTCACCATGTGATTGGTCTACCTTGTGGGAGGCTTTCCAACGCTGCGTCTTTCGGTACGCGGTCGCCACTCCTACAACCAATCAATAGTTAAATACTTATTACAGTACGATTAGAAATGAAAGAAAATAAAATAAATAATATGAAATATTAGCGACCCGTCCCGGCGCGCCGATCCAAAGGTGTAATTAATACCTACAATAAATAAATACACAAATATTCCTTCCTCATCGCTATTTTTTATTAATGAAAACCTTATCAAAACCTGTTGCGTGGTTTAGAAGAAATAAGGTAGAAACTGACAGAGGCACACAGTAACTTTGTTTTGTATTATTTAGAGATAAGTATTATGAAGTCACTCTGTGGCTATTTATTTATTAATTTCAATCACAGAATATAGAGAATAGTCTGTCTAAAATCTGAGCAGGCAGGTATAAATTAGAAACTGAACGACAAACCGTCGTTTATGGTTACACGTTTTCACAAAATCGTTTTTAATTCAAAATCAACTATCAGTGCGACGGCTATCTTGCGTTGCAGCACTTTTATATGAAGCATTATCTTTTTAGACATAGCTCCTTCCTTACTCCGTGATATAATGTATAAAAGTTTAATATTAAGGTGGAGCGAACTTGCCTCTTGGTTAGAACCAAGAAATTGAACATTGTTCTCGTAGACGAGAACAATGTTCAATTTCTGGACGTTACCTCTTTTTTCTTATCCTCATAATGCATAAGTTTTAGTACGATAAGTTTGAAATACTTTGTGCGAGAACGAAAGTCTAAGGGGCAGCTGCAGCTGTGTTATAAGACAGGGTTAGGAGTTCCTGGTTAACCATACATAACATAATGATACTTCTCTGTGCCTCGGAATGCACTTTGAACTATTCGTCTAGGCTGTAATTGGAACGTCTTCAGCCGGCAGGATAACAACCGGAATTGTGAATGAAAACATTCAGAAGACGTTCAAAGCCGTGGGTAAGACCTGGATGAGTCCCGTGTATACCAGATTTCCTGGTTTTTGACTACTCGTAACGGCCAGCAGCAGTGTTTTCCGAGGTAATGTGAAATGTCAGATTGTTAAAATGGAAACACATCAACGGACCGTCCGTAGCTAGTGTTGCTTAACCTTGAAAATCGAAATATGTTGTTGTTATTATTTAGCCACAAGCTACTCAAATATTTATTAAATTAAAAAAAAAAAAACCTAAATCACGTTGATGATTTAAAGGTGTTGCAAAGCCAGTTATTGATTTTACCTGCATTGCAATACGCCAGGTAGATTTTTTAATAAGAACAAAAAAAAAATTCTGTCACAAAAAAATACTTGTAATCAAGTATCATTGTAACTAATAAGACTTTTCTATGTCTACTATTTTATTTATTATCAGCCCGTTCTGCTCCACTGTAGGGCAAAGGCCTCTCTTTCATCTTTCCATTCTTCCCGCCTTTGGAATGGACCAATACTGTCGATAGGCGTTTAGCTCGTCCCACCATCTTCACCTGGGTCTGCCGTAATGTCGCCCAACGTATGGAGTCTACATTGCGGTTGATTTAGCCCATGAACCGTTCGAAATGCGGCAGGCGTGCGTGCCCGCCCCAGTCCAATTTAAGCTTTGCTGCTTTTTAGGGTTCCGTATCCAAAAGGTAACCATCGGAACCCTATTACTAAGCCTCCGCTGTCCGTCCGTCCGTCCGTCCGTTTGTCAGCGGGCTGTGTCTCGAAAACCGCAATAGGTACACATTTAAAATTTTCACAGAGTGTGTTGCCGCTATAACAACAAATAATAAAAAATTAATTAAATTAAAAATTAAAGGGGGTCCCATACAAGAAACGTGTGTTTTCGGTTTATTGTAAAGAATCCTTTGTGTGAGAGTCCAACTCGCACTTGGCCGGTTTTTTATTTTAGTATGTACCTATATTCAGGTTATTTTTTTCAATGTATTTAATTCCAAAAGTATCTGAGATTTCTAAATTCAATAAGACTTACTTTCATCAAATGATCCTTTTTAAGATCAGAGTTTAAAATTCAGCAAACCCAAATGAAATGGACAATGAAATAAAACCGATTCTGAATGCCTATTCCATTTATCTAGTAACCCTTCGTGTGAAAGTCCGACTCGCACTTGGCCGGTTTTTTATTTAATTCCATCTGTAAAATATTCATGTTGGGAAAACCATTGAATGACAAAATGACACAGATCCAAATAAATATTTGACTGATATTTACTTGCCGACAATTGTCAGTTGGATGTTAGTTCAAACATTCTTGTAACATGCTAATTGACGTATTTTACGGATACAAACTGTACAGTGGACATATGTAATAAATATGAACAATGCCATAACTTCTTCGGTGTTAAATAAATAAATAAAAAGGCTTCTATTTGTTATTTACACAATTTAAATTGTCACATGTATATGTGTTTATCTATACTAATATATTTATGAATCTATACTAACATAATAAAGCTGAAGAATTTGTTTGTTTGTTTGAACGTGCTAATCTCTAGAACTACCAGTCGGATTTGGAAAATTCTTTATGTATATGATGGCCACGTTTATCAGGAAGGCTATAGGCTATACGGGAATGGGAAAAAATGGAATATGCGCCCACAAAGTCGCGGGCAGAAGCTATTTAATTTAATAAAATAATACAGATCAAAACCACAAAATGTTCAAGTAGGTACATGACAAAAGACTTGAAAAAAAATCAGTTAAAAGAAGACCTTTATATTATTAACATTAGTACTTGGATAATGGTTTTTTTTTTGGTAAACGTTTTTTAAAAACGAAACCTATCTAGATCGATTTATCGCCCCCGAAACCCCCATATTTTTTTTATGGATGGGAAATCATCAAATGTCTTCTTCCACTCTGGGTGGAGCGAAAGGGCGTGAAGGGCTC
This sequence comes from Mamestra configurata, assembly GCA_002192655.3. Classification (NCBI taxonomy): domain Eukaryota; kingdom Metazoa; phylum Arthropoda; class Insecta; order Lepidoptera; family Noctuidae; genus Mamestra; species Mamestra configurata. Next base: position 736,712 of record NDFZ01005489.1, read on the forward strand.
TTACTGACTAAAACCCATCCGTGTTCCTTCTAAAGCCCTTTGCGTTTCAGGGCCGCGGTGACTCTTTCGAACAAATTCCGCAACCCTGGCAGGCTCTGGCTCTAGCGGGCCCCGTCTTTTATGCTGACATTTCTTTGAGGCGCGCGTGAAACACAACGCGCCATCGACCCAATGCTCGCCGTCCGCAGGCCCACGCCTACGGTGGCCGGGGATCGCCCTGCGACTCCCGACGCCCGGGGCGTCTTCTCCTGTTGCGGCGGTTGGGGCGAAGGCCTTGCCTTTCCCTCGCGCGGCCCGCCTCCTCCTTCGCTGGCATTAATGCTTCGCAAAAGGAGGTGACCGCTTCCCAAGCCTCCTCGCTCCGGACCATGGATTCAACCAGGGCCGGACGCGAGAGGTTGCCGCCGCCGATCGCCACGACGAAGACACGGCGGTGCTCAGCCCAAGCAGGGCAGATCTCCACCGTATGGTCCACCGTGTCCTCCGGGCGATCCTCCCACGAAACCCCCTGCATACTAAATTTCATGAAAATCGTTGGAGCCGTTTCCGAGATTCAGATTATATATAAATATACATAAAAACAAGAATTGCTCGTTTAAAGGTATATAGGATACGAATGAATAATTTCATAATATTTCTCAGGGTGGCCATAGGTATTATGTATGTATATGTATATTTGTGGGTCTGTAGGGAATACTTCAATAGGCTTCTATCATGAACATAAGAAAATGTTATTAGTGGATAGTGTGTAATGACAAAACGACTTATTGATCCGATATTATATAGATAAGGTTGTAAATGCCACCGGGTATAAACAATGTAAACTTACAATAAACCGCGTAAAATTGTAAACTCCCTCTTCCGGATATGACGGATATATTGTACTAGCTTATGCACGCGACTTCGTACGCGCAGATCCCGTTTTTTCTCGTTCCCGTTGGAATTTCGGAAAATCCTCTCTTAGTGCTTTCTTACAATCTGCAAGGAACCTACATGCCAAATTTCAGCTTTCTACGACCAGTTCTATCCGCTGTGCGTTGTCTGTCAGTCACTCAGTCAGTTACGGAAGAATTTTATGTATTGGGATGATGGATTTGAATAGGATTTATTGTTACGTTCACAAAATTAAATAATTTTCTTGTTACATTATAAAATCCTTATTTTATAATCTTACGGTGTCACAAAGTTACGGTGTTTATCATTATCCGGTGGCATGTTAGTAGATATTTCAGCTAGAAAAGTCGCATAAGTATTCAGCACAGAGTTTGAAAACTACATTCTTAAACAAACGAACTAATCAAAATTAATATAAACATTCCACAATAAAGTCAAGTTATTTTTATACATCATCCAAAGACGTTCATTAGCCGCGCAAATATGGGATGTTTTTTCAACATCACCAATGACGCACTGAGCACTTTTTGCGCTTAAACGCACACACTTCGGACTTAATCGCACAAATCCGTTGCTTAGTAGCAGAATAAGGTTAGTCAAAGGTTCCTGAACTCCAAATAATTAAGTAATAAACAAATAAAACTCCATTTTTTATCGTCTAAATGTATGACGATAAATTTTATTCCAGCTGTAAAGATAGCAATAAATCCTAGGACTAAAACGATAAGAACTTTCGTTAAACAATCTTTGATTAAAATAATTGATAGTGATTTGAATGGATGAATGAATGACTATGAAACTGAAGGAAAGTTGAACGAAGTTTAAAGGCGTATCGTATACCAAACTTTTAAAAGTCTTATTCCAGTCCATTGGTCAGGTTCTCGTCGGTATTGAATGATTTTCTCTATTTAGGTCAAAATGTTGGAAAAAATATTATTTATGATTCGTGAAAATTGGAAGGGAACAAAAGAAAACACAGTTTTGACAGTGACAGCATGTATAATTTTTCGACAGTGGTCGGCCTACGATGGCTGGCATAAACTATAATTTAATTACCTACCTTTGTTTATAATAAGTTTTTAAAATTCGCTACTAAAATTATCACTGTTTATTATGAGTTTGCAAAATACGCTAGTAGCATAGTTAGTCCATGGTTTTTTCACGATGATTTGCACAAACAACAACTTTATAAGATACCAACTTATTTCTATAGATTCAAGCGTTTTACACATGTTATAACAATCATCAAATAATATGCAAAGCATAAAACCTTTTTTTATGACCAAGCTACGGGTAAAAGCCTTTTTACCTACATATATTTGAACGCTGAATTCAAGATAATGTCAAAATTTGGCACAGGAAACTCTTTGTCAAACAAAACAAAGTTTAAATACCATTGCAACCTATCGTTTTTCGTGAACTTTTTTAATGCAAATGCATACTTGGATGAATGCAAACTTGAATTGGTGGCGATTGATTCAAATTGTCTCGAATTACAAGTTCCAGTATAGAATCTAACCACAAAATAATCAAGTTTTAAGTAATATTGTATTACTCAATATTCCTAAATTACTTTAGAAGTCCCTCGATCCATTATAGGACCTACCTAGTTCTATATAGAACCAAGAAAAGTGGATTATATAATAAACCTTTTGTTCCAGCCCCGATTATAAAGCATAAAATTATAATTTATAGTCAAAGTTCAGTAGCTTCGACGTAGCTTTACAATATCCACGTCAGTGGCTATAAAATATAAACATGCTTGGTTTATAGACTATCCAGTGGGTTGTGTTTTTAGACTGGATAACACAGAACACGGAAACGCCTTGGCAGTTAATGTTTTCTTTTTTTATGGGAAATCATCAAATGACTTCTCCCGCCCTGCGCGGAGCTTGAGGGAGTGTCAGACTCTTGCTGACTAAAACCCACCCGTGTTACTCCAAATGTCCTTTGCGTTCCAGGACCGCGGTATCTTTCGAACAATTCCGCAACCCTGACAGGTACTGGCCCTAGCGGGCCCCGGGCGGAAACTGCTAGAAACAGCGTTGGTAGAGTTGTCATACAAACCAAGCACGTCATTGATTGTCAACGTTTCAATCAATCTGCCTTTTCTAAAATTATGTTGGGGTCGGCTTCCAGTCTTACCGGATTCAGCTGAATGAGTATTTTACATTTGCCGACTGCCCATCTGACCTCCAAAACGCAGTAATAGGATAACACGTGCCAAAGGGGGACGATTGGTACCAGATTTTCGGGCTTCTGACTATCCGTCCTTTTACTCATAAAAATTGACGGCCCGTAACAATTTTGACACTGGAGTATGGCAGCCAAGCCAATACTTGTGCTCAACGTAATTGCGCGTTCAAATCTATACTAATATAATAAAGCTGAAGAGTTTATTTGTTTGAACGCGCTAATCTCTGGAAGTACCAGTCGGATTTGGAAAATTATTTTTGTTTATGATAGCCACATATCTGAGAAAGGCTATATAGGCTATACGGGAACGGAAAAAACGGGATATGCGGGAAGTCGCGAGCAAAAGCTAGTATTATTCATATGCCTTTTTTTTTAAGGATTGGAAATCATCAAATGACTTCGTGGAGCAAAAGGGCGTGTCAGACTCTTACTGACTAAAACCAAACCGTGTTCCTTGCGTTCCAGGGCCGCGGTGACTCTTTCGAACAAATTCCGCAACCATTATTCATATGCCTAGTCTCTGGTATTTTTCTTTTGTTTTCAGTGAAATGTTAATCTTAATATTTGTCTTAACTAACATAATTTAAGTAGGCATAGGCAGGTATTTAGGTAGGTTATCGATAAGGAGTTGCTGTTAGAGACAGTAAATATTTTTTCTTTCTTCATTGCTTACGGTGTGGCGTTCCATGCTCTGTGATGGATGTTATCGTAAATTTTGATCTGCGTTAGCCCAGTTTTTTAAATTAGATCAGTACCTAGAGTTCTTCAGTATCCGGCAATGTAAAAGTGTTTTGTGAAAACAAATCTTAGGCTTACAAACATGTTGATGGTATTTTGACCATAAAACAAGTGTTAAATCCACACCTCCACGTATACCTGGAATTGGTTACGATTTAGAGCATACTTACCGTAATGTTGCAAATTCTTAAACCGCCTATTTTCCTGTGTTTTATATGTTTTGTATACGAACGATTTCATCAAAAACAAAACTATTAAAAGACCTTTAAATTTCAATATATTTTTTATAGGAGAATAATAAATTCATATTTCTAAACCCGAAGTAAGCAGGTTCTTGAATATTGCATCGTCAGTAAAGTAACATTTCTTTTGCATTGGCTGACAAAATTATTCTAACAGAAACGTGTCACGGTCGAGTAACTGTGGCACTTAATTAGTTTCTTAATATTTTTTGGCTTATATAAATTACCTTAAATTCCATCGGCAAAAGAAACAAATTAATTGTTTTACATCTTTCTTATAGGTATTATTTTAAGTAATCGTTCTGCCATTATCCTGTGTTACTTGGGGTCGGCGCAACACGTTTTCTTCTTTCATTCCGTCCTGTCAACCGTCACGCTATCACAGCCTTTAGTTTAGATTAGCTTTTTTCCGCGACTTCGTACGAGCATATCCCGTTTTTTCCCATTCCCGTTGGAATTTCAGGAAATCCTCTTTTAGTGCTCCCCTATACTCCCCAAGAAACCAACATGCCAAATTTCAGCTTTCTACGACCAGTAGTTTCGGCTGTGCGTTGTCTGTCAGTCAGTAACGGAAGAATTGACTGGCCTGTTGGTGGAGTGGTTAGTGACACTGACTGCTAAACCGGAGGTCGTGGGTTCGATTCTCACTGAGGACAAATCTTTGTGTGATGAGCATGATCATTTGTTCTGTGTCTGGGTGTAAATTGTCTATAATATGTATGTATTTTTATGTTTATCAGTGTCTGGTTGCCATAGCACAGGCTTTGCCTAGTTTGGGATCGGATGACCGTGTGTGAGTTTACCGAATATATAATATTATATTTTACATTCATTAAATACAAAATAGCACCTAACTAACGACGTATTTTCTCCAAGTTCACCTATTTTATTCAAAACAACTATTGTTTGATCAAAAGAACCAATGACGCACTTAACTAGTCAGATATACGAGTATGTCGGTCTTTTGTACCTAATTCTAGGCAATGAATAAATAAATCCATAGAGATAATCTTAAGAACTAATTGCGAACTAAAAAGCGCGACAATTCTGTACGTAACGTGTTATGAATCGTTTATTATTTTGTATATTTTATTATTGAATCTGTGACGCTCGTAAGGTGTTTTTATTCAGTCATTGTTCCATTGACATTGATGGTTATCAACGGACGTCGTTCAAATACGTGCCCATTTGCAGTTACAGGTGTATCTGTGTAGTCAAAAAACTTGTTAGAGAGAGACAGAGTTTGCACTCTCTTCGTCTTCCTCAACTCCTTTTTTTAAGTTCTCAGATAGCTTTTCAGACTTATGTATCTTGCGTATTCTTAAAACGCATACGCAAGATATTTTAATCTAGGAAAATATTCAGGGTTTCATTAAGGGTTTCATCCAAAAATAAGATGCGAATTTATTTGAAAAACCATTAGGAGTAAAATGTAGTCAGGGGCGGTCATAGGCCAAATCCGCCTTAGAGACTGTTACTGTAAAATAATTAGGAATTGATTTTCCTAATTCTCATTCTGCAAGGCAGAAAAAGCTATTGAAATTCTATTTCTTCGTAGTAATTGCCACATCAAAAAGTCATTTTCATCGGAAGACGAGATAGCACTAATTGCGTTATCGCCGTAAATGCTTCAAGATGCAAATGTCGGTAAGCAAATAGTAAACAACGATTGCTATTGCGCGACCTGGTTTAGAATCAATAAGGTACCTAGGTAGGTACCTATCTAATACTGCAACAGGCTGTGAACTTATTGAGATGATAACGCCAATTCTCGCACTTAAAAAACGTTCACGTTTAAGTCAATTTTCAAATATATATGGAATTGACAAACGCAGTCGAAATGTCACATGATCAATTTCTTATGTGCCCCCGAGACGATCAATGCCAATTTTCAATGTGCTACGTTATTGAAAATTGCAAATGAAGCGCCATTGATGCGGGTTTCAATGTGTTTGCGTTCAGTATGCTTTTGGCATTGGAACAGATGGTGTTCGCACAGGCAGCTAGCGACAATTTCACTACCGTCAGATGCACGAATGACGGAAACGATTGTCAATGACTCAGTTAAACGATCAATTGGCAGCTTCAATGGCTCCGTGATTGAGCGTCAATATTTTTTTTTGTCATAGCTTTCAATCACGTTACTGCACTTGACAATCGCTTCAAATGTACTTCTAAAGGATCATGGCAATTTACCAAAACGTAAGATTGACAATTGCAATTGATCGTCTCGGGGGCACATTATATTTTGCCATTTCGGCAAAAGCGTTCTCTGGTAGAATGTCATTTTATCTAGGGCATCTCACCGCCATCGCCAATCAATGTTAAACATTTGTAAAAAAGTGTAGGAAAATTAGAGAAGTTTTTTGACAGTTTGCGTCGAAAAAAAATACGAGAACATCCCGTCAGACTTGGCAAGTCAATCTCCTATAAGTAGTTTCTGCGTGCAAGGCGATTAGATAATACCATCTCACCCTGACCTCGAAAGGGCATCTCCATAGTAATACAGATTACAGCCCGGGGCTCATCGGAAGTTCAATATTGACACCGAACTTCATAGATTTGTGTACCGTCACGTAATATCGAATAGACGGTGCAATATTCCTGTTTTCATTAATATTGTATTATCTTCACTTTATTTATGATGCATAGTCAGTTTCTTTAATAAAGCAGATTGCTTTTGATATTAAAATTAATAAAATTTACATAAAATTTTCAGTCATGAATCTTGTTAATAATTTAAAATTAGTATTTTTAATGTAGCGTGGTAAAATAAAGCAATAGTCAAAGGCTGTTACGTTATACAGGTGTAAGCATTTCCTGCACAAAAGGACCCCTAAAATATTACATGACTAATAGGGAATATGCATGCAATTTTTTTATTTGCAAAATAAAATACTTAATAGCTCCAGTAAACAATTATGAAAAAAAAATTAAATACGTTCATCAGCAATTAACTTATAAAACTTCAAAGTTGACATTTAGAAAGAGAAATCCGACACCAACTGAGACGTCAAATACTATGACGCCTATACAGCTTCCATATAAAACAGCGATTTCGCGAGAGGGACAGATTTATTTGTTTAAAATAGTTATATCTCGTTTGTATTTTGGTCAATTTTGATTCTATTTTCACAGTTAGTATAATATTTTTGTATGTTTCTAGATAAACTGTTTAGATAATAAATATTTTTTTCATGCCTATTGTGAAATTAAAGTATTTGCAATTCAAAATGTTGTTCGGACACTCAAAGTTCCTACAACTTTCAATGATTAAATATCAAAACTGTTATCTATAAGAGAAGTCGCCAACTATACGGTTCACGGCCACGCACCAAATTAGGCTGGGGTAAAGTTCATAGATAAGCGCTCAAAGATATTTAGATGAACTAACGTTACGATAAACCGCCTGGAATCAGTTTCCTATTCCCTAATTTGTTGAAATATCTTCAGACTAGGGATAATATTTTCAAATTATACCGAGATTTATAGTTCATGTTATATTGTTATTTTGCTGGGAAAATATTTTTACTTCTTCGCTGTTATTTTATGACTAATTAATTCCGTTAGACTGTTGAATCGTTTCTCCGGGACTTGTCCCGCCTCATTGATTCTCTCTCTCTGTTGGTCGCCACCGTTGATTCAAATTCTCAAGATTTGCAGTGCATATCATAGTGAGGCGGGCTTCATTTTCATGCAAAGAAAAAATAATTTAAGCTTGTATGCTCCCAGTTCAATTTCCGTACCAAGGAAAGCGGAATTTTCAATATCGATATTGAAGGATGAACTTTGACGATGGATTTTGATATTTTTTTTTTTTTCGCGGGCTAAATGTGGTGGACAGTGTTCGACTCGCTCTCTCACAAAGAGGAGACCTGCACTGTGAACGTTACAGGCCAGTTATAATTTAGCTTCCTTTTTAGAATTTACTCTGATTTTCTTTTGTTTTAAGGTATTTTGTAGCTGCTTGTTTTTTTTTAACAGCCACTAATTTAATGCTTTGCAGTATCATGCAAAAAGGTGAGTTTTACCCGCAGCAAAAAGTATGGTAGGTACGACAAATATTTATCTACTGTTTAAGAAAGAAACACGTGACATAAAAAATATGTATTTCGATCTATTTTTAAATCAATGTTATGACTAAATCATTTGTGTACAAAAAAAAGTTCACTTTACATTATCATTTAGTAAGGTGGGTTCTGCGTCAGAATATAAAATTTTATGCAGTCTCGTTTGATATTGAACGCGTCACTCAACCGATAGTGAGAAGTTGAGCACCTCTTCACACCTTAGTGTCAGCTCACACTGAGCCGGACAATTCGAGCAGCTTTTATATGTAGTTAAGTCGTAGATATTTACGTAGATTTCATGTTGGTCTAGCAGTTTGAGTACTCTATGCAACCACTCAAATGTTCTTCTATGGTATTTTCGACGGAACGTTGAGCTCATTAAAGTTCTGAGTTGAGCTACAAGATAACTGACAAATGCCTGCAATATCTGAACATGTAACTTCAAAAGCCCCTCTCAGATATAAAACTTCATGGTTCTCGTATGAACTGACCAGTACAGATTGAACATGACCTCTGAGTTTAATTTCTTTTTGTTTCTAAAATCTAGTTTAATTTGCACACAAAAAGCCACTACACGTTTCAGTGAAAGTTCGAATACATTCCGCGGACAAATCCTGATGTCGCATCCTGTCGCGTGTCGGTGTAAGCTAACCCTTAGATTAAAGTTGTAATAAGCAGAAGTATTACATAAGGTAATTCAGTAGCAATAACAGCTCACGTCGCCGTTATCGGCACTCGACAGTGGATGTAGGTAAAAGAGCCCCTACTATGCTCAAGTATGTTCGACGACTAGCAATGACACCCTGGCCAGTGGTGGCCACTTTAGTACAAGTTATTATGTCATACGTCGCATCAGCCAATTGCCGTCCACTGCTGAACGTAAGCCTTCCCCAAAAAAGCGCCAACCATCCCGGTCTAGAGCAGTCCACATCCATCCACCACCAACCACCTTCTTCAAATCATCAATTCATCGTGCCGCAGGGCGTCTCACACTACGTTTGCCCATATGCCGTCTCCACTCTAACGCATTTCTGCTCCATCGACCGTGTGTACGTCTACAGATATGGTCAACCCACTTCCACTTCAGCATGTTGAAATATTTATGTAATTCGTAATATTTTTCATGCAGCCTGTACCAGTGGGGGCTAGCAGTTTCATGTTCCTGACTTTGATGGTATTTTACTTAATTTTCACTGTTGATTTGTTGATTTCCACATTTCCCACTTCTTCGATTCTTTAGTCTCTAAAAATTGAACTATTTTACCAAAATAAGCACATTTCAACACACATTTTCATTTTCAAACATTTTTTCTTCATATATTTCTTAAATAAGGATGCTCTAAAACAATTCATTTGATCATTATTCTTGTCCGAAACTGAGAAAGTAGTTGCCAGTTTACGTCAAGAATATTCGCGTAGATAAATGGACCATCGCCTGAAACCGACCGACATCGTTAATATCGACAGATGTTCTAATTTCTCATCTTATATGAGAATAATAGGAATTAATACATACTAAATCTCGCCAAATTGATCGCTTGGCCTTGACATATTCGGTCTGAAACTGCATCTGCATATGTATACATGATTATGAATGGTGCCCGTACGTATAATATTATGTAGATACATTCACTCCATGTTTGAATGCTTCAGTAAACTAAACTTCAAGCATGTATTCTTCAACGGAGTAATCAGATCTGTATCTGAATTCTTAACACTTTGGTCGGTTATGTAGTAACTACATAAGAAGGCGAACCTATTGTCAAAGACTGAAACACAGACTGCAGCAGCTGCAGAAAAACCCACCTACTTGATCAGACTCAAGACACAATGAATTGATTGCTTTTAGGCAAGCAAAGTCCATCGTCAACCACGTCTTCGCTGTCCATCAAGTGAGATTTAAAAAAATAAAGAACTAACAAGTCATATTCCAAACGATTCGCAATGAACTTGAATAAATATCGGCAAGATGTAAGGTTTCCTCAACTAAGTGACCCTCAAAAAATAAGAAACGCTACCAAATTAGTCTTCCAAATTGGAGGTCCATAAGGACTCTTAGTCCTATAGATGTGATCCAAGATTGTCTCCGGAAAGTCGCAAATGACCCTTGATGTATCCGCGACGGGATTCGCACCACTTATGACAGTTCTCAAGGTCCTATATTGTTTGATAGCACATCTTCGGACACCGAACGTCTTATAAGATTTATGAGGTAGACATAAATTTATATTGTTTAGACTCTCCCCTGTATGAATTTTGGGAAACATTTTCGTGTGAATTAAGATGCTTCACATGAGAAAATAGACTCTGTTTTGATAGTGTGAGAGTGGGGATTACCTTACTCGGATTCCCACATTGTTTAAACAGCCTACTTAACAGTTTTCGTGATGGTTATGTCAGTATTTCAGTGAAAACTTTGGAAATTGTTATGTGTTAAGCACGAGCTAGATAGCCTTTAAATTAATACCGTGTCCTGAACTAGTTTAACGTCCTGTATCTCCAAAGTCAGTGAAACATTACAATAAAGACAACAAAACTAATTAAATTTTCTGTCGCCTACATAAGCATTTCAAACATTTTCCAGCACCGCCCCAAAATAACTTTCTTAATTGAACCCCTTCAAAAATCATTAAAGAACAAAAGCCCTTAAACACAGTATCCATTTACGCCCCATTCAAGTAATATTTTCCGCTATTCAAACCTCAATCGATACTCCCGTCTCGTTTACTGCTTACCAACCGATTAGTTTCTTTTCTCTATAGATGCTCTGTGCAGCGTTTCTCAAAGTGAGGTACTTGAACCCCAGGGGGTATGTCTGTTGGTAGTTGAGATAAAAGCAAACGTTAAAGCGATTGGCTAGCCTATTCTCACCATGAAACGGTATAATAAGTTAAACTACGAGTGAATAAATAGTCTTGAACCTAAACGAGTTTATGATTGAACCTGACTAAAATTTACACAACTAGAGAGAAGAGTTCACCCAACACAGAAATCATTTTCACTACAGCAATATCGTCATGAACTAAAGTTTCTTATCCTCTTTTGAAAAGATTAGAGAGTTAGTACCCCTGTTTTAGGTATCTTGGAAAATGAAGTCAGTTCATGATTAAGTGTATGTGTTGATGAAGTTTGAGAATCTCTGTTCTATTGTTTACCATAGTGTCTCGTTCCATGATCATATTTTACGTCATCATCCACTCTGCTCTTGACCGTGGTTTATTTTAGAAGCTGCTGGTATTTGTGGGTTTGGCTCGCATTGTTTGGGCTTCGAAGAATGCCGTGCTTTGATCTGGTGCAAGATTTGATGTGTGGAGTCAAGTCTCGGAATATTAATTGTGAAGAGATGATTGTGTTTTGTTTTGGCTAGGTAAACATGACTTGCAAATCTATAGAAATGCTATAGAAACTAAGCCATGTTGTGTGGTCTAAATCTCACTTTTTGCTAAATATCTTGATGTTGATGAATGAAAATATTATTTTGAAGTTTTTCATTAATTTCTGTCTATTCTAGGTTTGAATGATTAGAAGACCTTTGGACACTTAAACTAGGTATTCAAATAAGACTTAATTAATGAGTAGATTATTGAAATAGCGAATATAAAATGTTAAATAGAATATAACTTGAATCTGACTGTAAATTAATGCTGTGTGAATAGCTCTGCTTTTCACTTTCTTTTGTTTTAATATAAAATATTATTCACCCGTCATTTGTTTGTTCGTTTGTGTATAGAAATACCTATAGGTATCTTCCTTTCATCTAAGAAGAGAAGTGATGATCTACGCAAACAATGAAAGCAAACAGTAATAAACTTACGAACTTATTTGCAATAATATCTAATACTTTACTCGTTCATAACTCTACAGAATAAAACTGAAGTGAATGCAGTTTCTCTCTGAGTAAAAATTGTTTTATGCGATTTGGCAGTTCGTCTCCTCACAATTTTGACGTCATTGATGTTCTTTTGTTTTATTTAAAGTCCAATAAAATTGCTTTTCTATGTGTCTTTTGTTTTTAGAAAGAACAGCAAATAACAGTATTTCAGGAATATGCATTTAGATTCCAACAAATGTTCGTGAAATCTCGATTTTTGCATCAATATCCTTCTAATATTATAAACGCGAAAGTTTGTAAGGATGGATGGACAGATGTTTGTTACTCTTTCACGCAAAAACTACTGAATGGATTTTGATGAAATGTGCCACAATGGTAGATTACAGTTTGGAATAACACATAGGATACTTTATATCCCGGGAATGTGTTCCCTTGGGACAATTTTCGGGGCGGAGCCGCGGGCGGCAACTAGTTAAAAGTAAATCTAAATATTGTTGTCAATATTTGACAATCGATCATTTTAAACAAAAGAATTGAACTAAAATTGGACAGCGAAAATAACATACCTATCTATAGAAAAGTAAATCAAATCATCGTGATGGATAGCCTTACCCATATTTCAGAACAATACAATACCAAACACACCATATTGTTGAAACTGTTTCAGTATTTCAGGCTGGAAGAGGTAATGCAGTGATACAGAGTCGATTTCATTGGTGAAACTGAACGCGATCAGATAAACTGCGTTTACAAGCTGTCAGTGTCAATATTCCATGATCGTTTCGATTTTGAAAGAAAAAAGAAAACACATTTACTTAGAACCACCTGTAATGCACACAATACAAAAAAAATCATTCCGTTTTTAAAACGTTAACAAAATAGTGAATTTTGCTTTTACATGCCCATAGGTATGCGTATCCGGCCCTACCTTGAGATACTCAGAACCCTTCGGGCTGTATAAAAAAAAATACAATATTCCAATTTCAAATATGAATTCTGCGAATCAAAGGAGTCTGTTTAACCCAAGGCGGTAACCATCCTCCGCATATAAACCTTCTTTTAAACCCTTCATAATATAGAAGGAAATTAAAAACGTAACAAGAGCGAACATTTCGGCAAAGGTTTTCAATCACTGAAGTTATTACTTCCCAAAAAACATTATTTCAATGCAGGATATTAAACATTTCTTCGATTCCTGTTTCAATTTTCGACATACCTGTCTTCGGTTATTGAATTGAAAAAAAAAAAATAACACATTAGCATTACGTCTGCTTCCGCCAAAGTCGGCAGACGTGTAATGAAGTAATATACGATTAACATGGCCTCAAATTTATATTCCTAGGGATAGCTTAAGGCAAATATATAGGCAGATAAAACAATTTATCTGCCTATATATTTGCCTATTGTAATAAACAGAGTAGACATACATATACATATTCTGTTTATCTACCCCGTTTGGGCTGCTTCTAAGTATTTTTTTTTCAATTTAAAAAAAACTTTGCTCCATGCTAGGATTTTTTCCTATATCGTGGGTGCGTTTACAAACATATTAATTCACATACACAAACAGCTCAACCCAGAACAACTATTTGTAGCAATCCAAATATTTGTTACGTACGCTCAACCACTGTGCCAACCATGCCCTCAATGTCTAAAGAATCGCTTTCAAACACAGGGCAAAAAGACACTGAATGTATGTATTTGTACTTTCATATTAGTATACGTACTTTGCACTCCACTTGATACGTGGCAGGTTGAAATCCAAACTCAGTGCTGCCACCAAGAAATTCGTGATAGAATAAGTAATCCCTGTACATCGTTGTCAAATCTGGGGACCCCGCTGGCACAGCAGACGTCCTACTTGCACACAGAGAGAATCTGCATATTTTTTCCATACACACGTTGACTTTATGCATGTACCATTGACATACAGCAACAATGTAATCATTAAATATAATGGTGCCAACGTGACAGGAATAAGTACTAAAGTCAATTATCGTTCGATCGTATCGAGGCTTATAGAGACCTCGTAAAATGTTGGTACTACGGTTTCCCTTCCAAAAGTATTTGCGGATCAATTTCTTTTCGTCTTTGTTTGAGCATTGATGAGGTTTTAATGCCATCTTTTATGCTTATGGGATTGTTTTATAAAAGGAAAAAATTATAAAGAGGCTGGGGCGGAATAGATGGTACGAAAAAGATTTTTGGTAGGAAATTGTTATCTTTGGAGTTTTCAATTACTGTGCTGATTATTAACTACTGTATGCTGATTTGTCCACGCGTTTTCACACAAAATATCATCTGTGGCACTCGGTAATGGTGTAACTTTCTATCAGTCGCAAAATTTTAAATTGGACTAGGAATTTCAGACATCACCATTTAGAAACATCAAAAAACAATTTGAATTCTTCTTATATTTGCTTAGATTTTTTTCCCAAAGCTGTGATCATCATCCTGCTTGTAAGTTTGTTGAAGAATAGACGTAAATGTATTGTCTTTTCTTTAACAAACTTACAAGCAGTGTTCTCAGAGATTTAATGTTAGAATCTGTAGAAAATAAAACATAAATTAATGATGAATGTTGTATTAAAGTAAAACCAACCTGTTGCAGAATTGTTAAACTAACTCCCGAAAATACCACAATATTTAGAGCTTACTTACCAAAGCGAAAGCCTAGATCTCCCACCCCAGTAACACGTTGCCTTAGTGAATATTAGATAAGCACTAAATTCGCAAGATTTCGGCCGACTTCCCACCCCTTCACAGCGGCTTATAAATTTTTATTAAGACCAATTATATCGTTGGAGGTCACGGCTGAGGATTGCCGACTGGGAATCAAGATAAGTGCGTTCACGTACTGAGTTTGACGCGTTTCGTAGTTTTTGATGAAATGATGATACTTTTTTTTTTTTAAGGGTGGGGAATTATCAAATGACTTCTTCCGCTCTGGATGGAGCGGAAGGGCGTGTCAGACTCTTACTGACTAAAACCCATCCGTGTTCCTTCTAAAGCCCTTTGCGTTCCAGGGCCGCGGTGACTCTTTCGAACAAATTCCGCAACCCTGGCAGGCTTGGATAAGAAACCGACCCCAATATGACAAAGAAAAGTTATGACAAAAATAAATTAAGCATAGATAGTGGTATGGTAGTACAGGACAAAACCTTGAACAGTCTTATTCCAAACTGTAAATCTAATCATTTAAGAAATTCGCCGTGGTTTTTGCCCATAATCTAAAAGACAAAAGAACTTATCTACTTTAAAAGTCAAGCCGGGATTAATCAAACTAAACAAAAGAAGTTAGACTACTCAAAATTGGAGCAGAAAAACAAGGCATTTACCATGTTTTTTACGCAAAGCATGAATAATTGAATATGATAATAGACTGCTGAATATTAATTGATAATAAATTGGTATAATTTATTAGTTAAGTAACTCAGATTAACGATCAAGCTCTTGAAGTGCGATAAGCGATACAGGGAGAAATTATATTTTTTTAATTGTTTTAGAATTTCTGTTGGTAAGTGCATTATCTTTTTTATTGACAGATATGATAGAATAGAATACTCTTTATTATCTACAGTATAATATGATTAGCTACTCAAAACATAGATAAAGAAAATATTACATAGGGTGACACAATGGGCGGTGGGGGTCAAATGAAAAATATCGCTTTATGTAAAGCGATATTTTAAATTGGACTAGGAATTACCCCCATCTCAAGTAAACGACGATGATGTCAACGATGGTGCACATTTGTATAAGTAACTTATTCACTTTAAAACTCCCAAATAATAGCTATCGGGAAGGTTACAGCTATAATACACCTATTACAGCTTTCAGCTTTCGGTGGTAGTCTGCATTGAATTAAGTGAGGTTTCGTCTTCCGGAAGGCCTCCTACAAGGTGAACCCATGACCTGGTAAGAATCCGCTGCTGGAATGCCGTAAGAATCCGCTGGATGCGAGATACACAGGACCCGTCCATGTGGCGACACTTGGGGGCGGCCTATGTCCAGCAGTGACGTTCCACTGCCAAGATTGCGGAATTGTTCGAAAGAGTCACCGCGGCCCTGGTACGCAAAAGGCATTTGGAAGAACACGGGTGGGTTTTATTCAGTGAGAGTATTCACTCCCTCTCTCTCTCGAGCGGAAGGAGTCATTTTATGACTAAAAAATACAAAAAAGCAGTGTACGTCTTTCAGCTGAAAATATGATAATGAAGTGAAGTTTTCTGTAGAAACATTGAATCTATTATGTAACATAATACATAATAGATTCAGTGTTTCTACAGAAAACTTCTGATGATGGTTCTGATTATGCTCGCCGTATTGTTTTCGCAGTCAGTCAGTCTGCCCACAGCCTAAGGACTAAAAGGAGGCTTAGCAAAATCTTTGAAAGTTTCTATTAGGTTTTCTAACGTACTTATTCAGCCCGTCTGTGGCTTTTATAGAAACATTTAGGTAACTGGTATTATAACTTTTGTGGCAAAGTTATAGAAGTTAGGTTTTGCCAATTATTTTGACGTCGACGAATCTTGAAACCCGTAATATGATGACAATATTTTGGAGCCTTTGGACTTTATGCGGAACATTGAACAGAACATGTTTTTTTTTACACAATATAAGTAGCACAACCTACAGAAATGGCAAAACAAGCAAAACAACAACTGATTTTTTTACATTTGGAGACTGTTTTGTGAATTTAAACCAATTTAAACCTGACTTTAAATAAACCATACATTTTAGCATAAATGTTCACTACCTACCACTGTTCTTCTAAAATACTAAAGTCGATTCCCAAAACTATCGACAGAACAGCTGTTAACTGAATTGTTGTAAACCAATTAATACCGTCCATGTTCAAACTGATACACTAAGCTTGCAAAAAAAGTAATTGAAACAATAAATTGATAAAAACTGTTAGTCAACAAAAAAGGCTTACGATAACACAGTTGCCGCAGGCCGCAGTGGCTGATCGACTGGCTGCTGCGCTGAATGTCGCGGATTCGATTCCCGCACGGAACAAATATTTGTATGGCCTAGAGATAATTATTCCGGGTCTGGCTGCTTATGTATTGTGATTTTAAATGTTTGGCAACACACGATACTGCATTTCTCCTAGTGCGAAGCAACGTTCTTTTTAATAAAAATCCAATCCACGCACAACTCTGTACTTTTTTATGTCGGGCCAGTCCTTTCGATAGAAGTCGAGCTCGTCCCGCCATCTTCGCCTTGGTCTGCCTCGATTTCTTTTTGCATTTAATGGGAGCCATTCGGTGGTTCACCAAAGAATGGGCAGCAGCATTTTCTGGGCATTGCAACAGCTACACTGCGATCGCCAACCCGCCTACCAAGCGTGGCGATTATGGCAAATTCCCCCTCTTTGGGGGAGGCCTATGTCCGCCAGCAGTGGACGTCTTTCGGCTGATATGATGATGATTCGGTAGTGGCCTTTGCCTAGAAGTGGAACAAAATAGCTAGATAGATAGACAGATCCAATTAACTTCACAATATTATCAAACAATACAGCGCGTTTATTTAAATAGTGTATAGCTTTTTAGAACAATTGATTTGATTGCAGTTCTAGTTGATGAACTAATATTTTTTATCTTTCTGACGTTGGAAACAGTGATATTTATATTTTCATGTTTGTGGTATTGTTCAATTGAAAATTCAGTGTATTAGATTCTTCGAATACAAGGGAATGCGGAAGGTATATTATTTGTTTCGATTCAGTTTGAACTGAATTGAAACAAATTATATACCTTCCGCATCCGCTTCAAATTATGTGAGCTAATTTTATAGTTGGAATATAAAATATCTCACATACGTACTGTTTTGGGTTATGAGTTCTAACTACGGTATAATTAAATTAGTCATTTATACTCTTAATTTCGAATAACTAAGCTCGCATCACTGATAGTGTATTTACATGATATTCGTATTTGTGAGTAATTTATATTTATGTTATATCGCGCTTGCTGGAAAGTTTTAACTAATTTAATTTTAACTTGAGGAATAAGCATCAAAGCAGCATTGCTGTTATCCGACTATCCGGTAAAACTACAGACAATATCCTGTCTCTTAGGTTTCAAACTTAACGGCATTCCCCTTAGTTTTATCTGCTTAAAGGCGTCGATAGTAACCACATAATTCGAACACATAAAAACCCTAGGGGTTTTATGTGGTCGTGTGTAACCCATAAAATATTTTATTGTCCTACATTATTGATGACTTCATTAACGTGCTTTTCTCCAAAGGTTCTGCCATAACTATTTGTTTCATGCTAAACATACATACATACATGACAGCGCTGGTCCCGGCTGGTGAATGTTGGCCCAAACTCTCTCATAGAAACGACGCCTGTGTCCCAGCAGTGGGAACATCTAGATCATTATGCTTAAGTTTCAGCATAATGCTTAGTCTTATAAAAACTAGCTTTTGCCCGTGACTTCGTACGCACATATCCCGTTTTTTTCCCGTTCCCGTAGGAAAACCGGCCTCTCACTGCTCTCCTACACTCCCCAAGGAACCTAGTAGACCAGTATTTTCGGCTGTGTGTTGTCAGTCAATCACTCAGTCAGTCACTCAACCTCTCAGTCCGAGTAACGAAAGAGATTTATACAATAATATTGATACAGATTATCTAGTAATCTATACTATTAAATTATAAATGCCATAGTTTGGATGTTTAGATGGATGGACGGATGTTTGACAATAAATCACGTCAGAACGGCTGAACGGATCTTGATGAAATTCGGCACAGAGGTAGATTATATTTTGTTATAACACGTAGGATACGCCGCAGGCGGCAGCCAGTGTTTAAAATAGTTTTTTATACTGTAGAATACCACACTTTGACCCGGATGCGTTTTTGTTTCATCGTTGCGTTTACCGCTCTCTAGACTGGATAACTGTTCGATACTTGTATCGGTACCTATTTCATGTGTTTAACTTTTATTTTAATGTTTTGCGTATTATATGGAATTGATGTTCAACAATAACTTTACTGCTTTTGTCTCATCTTACTTGTTGTCATCCAATTCGTTTCCCTTTTTTTTCATAATTATCATTCCTAACATGATCTACCCATATTTTCTTTGCTATTCACCTAACTCTTCATATATTTACGATATGATCACTAATGGTTGACCATAGCCGTGTGTAGCTGTTGATATCATTAAACGCTGAGTTATCATTAATCTGGCCAGACCATTATCATGATGTAGGCAGCGGATATTTTCCATTTCATGAAATGGTCGGCCACCACATCATGAAGTGATCAATTCTATGATCTGACCACGACATATCCACTTAACTGCGATGAAATTAAATAGTAGTATATGTATTTGTTAACTATTTTTAACCGACTTTAAAAAAAGAAGGAGGTTCTGAATTTGGTTGTATTTTTTTTTTGATACCTCAAAACTCCGTCATTTATGAACCGATTTGAAAAATTCTTCTTTCATGTGAAAACATATACGTCCCGATTGGTCACTAGGTAGAAATTTTATCAGAATTGGTTCAGTAAGACATTTATTTATTTGTAGTAGTTTGGTTTTCAAATCAAAATAGCTGGAGGAAATAGAAAATATATCATCCAAGTAAACGAAATTGCGTGTTTTGATTTCCTGTGACTTTCCAGTGAGACCGTGTTAGTTGTGGGTGTGGGTGTGTCCCACTAAAAAGTGTAAAATAAAAAACTTTTTTACACAAAAATACAACCTACTTCCAAATTCGGAAGTCGGTGTTAAAATACGAAGAAACAGCCAAAATCACCGACTTCCGAAATTAAACTTATTTTATACATTGTAGGTAGTTTTTTTTTAATTCCTAATAAAAATTGTATTAAAACTTAGATCTAATGAATTTTAAATCGATGTAGTACTGAACGAATTTAGAATATAGATACACAGTTCCTTCACAGCATATCTATGTGTAGATACATTTAACAATGGAAGATATTGGCCTAGATCGGATCGTCTTGGCGACCCTCCCTGTATAGAATATAATTGTTACGTACATGTATGTAACACTCCTTTGCTGCTATGTATGTTAATCGTTATGTCAAGGCTAAATTGATTTCCCTTTGAATCTGGGAAACGGGGCCTGAAGACGTTCAGTTTTGACTTATGGTGTTCTATGGTCATCTAACGGCCTTATGGGAATTATATTACTGGTATTTGAGAATTTTGCTAATGCCATCTTTTAAATTACCCGTGAGAACCTCTAATTGGCTCTATGTCTCATAACTGATTGACACTGATTTCATACAGCGAAAGAATAAATTGGATATGCCTCAAATCCCGAGATTAATTTTAAAGAGCAGAAAAATCCCGTGATTTATTAAATAAAAAAGTTATTTACTTTTACACAATTTATAACACTGCACGCGCGACGTTGCCAAATTTACATCAACGGCATTAGATGTCCGAAGTTGCAATATTCCTATACGCACACGCGCGATGTTGCCACATTTGTAGTTCTTTTACTCAGCTTGTGAGAATACAAGTAAAAATGTTATTATTTATTTGTAATATTGTTGGCCACACGGGATTATCTATTACAAATCCCGGGAAGATTCATTTTTATATCAACATTACTCAACGATTAAATAAATAAATGTAGGTTAGGTAGATAAATAAATAATTAACGTAAAATGAGCCATAAGTACTGATCAGTTATTTTGTCGCACTATGCAAACTTAAAATACGTATGGGGCTGTTAGTTTTATTTTTAGCGATTTCTGTGTTCCTCCCATAGTAAAAGTTGTTCATAATGATGAGTACAATGACCCCTTTTTAGATTGCGTATTGAATGAGTAGTGGAGGAATAGTTGGTGGTTGGTTGGTTGTTTGAAGGTTTGTTGTTGGTAGTTGGAATTTGTCTGCAATTTGCTTGACTCATGGTAGACCAACAACGTAATGCAAAGCTCGGGAATGCTGTGGAAGCGATTAGCACAGGACCGGTTGATGAGGCGGCGCGGCGCGTGGTGGTCCATCACAGCATTTGATTAAAATGATTGTGACAATGACAATTAGTAAGCATTTTAAAATATTTTGTCACTTTACTCTGATAGCCTTCTCTATGATGGTGTTTCGAGTATACGTTCACCAATTTAAATAACAATTATGCGTCCATTCCAAAATAACCAGCCTAGCGGCACATCAAGCTTACAGTCAATATCAAGACGTCATTCAAATAAAAAATCGTCATGATACTTGAACAAAAAGTTTGCGTTTTTTGCAGAGAACATATTTTTATTTCAACAAGATGTTATCTTGATAACGGTGTTCATAAATTTTGTTTTGTCATCTTCATTAAACAGATAGGTATTTTAAATTAATCTGCCGAGCCTTTTTCTTAGTTGGAATCGATTTCTAGTTAGCCGAATGCAGCTGGATTTCCATGTTATACAACGTGTAACAGAATAAACGCAATACCTCTTAAGGGGTCATTGTACTGATCATTATGAACAACTTTTACTATTGCACCAACCCCAAAATCGCGCCAAAAAATCAGCTGTTCAGTGGTCAATGACCCCTTAAGGGGTATTGCGTTTATTCTGTTACGCATTGTATAAATGTCACCGGAAAATTGCAGACTTCGTAAGATTGTAATATTTTTATTAGATTATAATTTCTAGATATATTATGAAAAAATCGTTTTGTATACAATAAATCCCATCCTAATTCAATGGTTTCCAATATATTCGTGTCTTATTAAGAAAAAATAGTTTACAATTTCACGCGATATTTTACAATCTTAGGGCGTTGGCAATTTTCCTTTTACATAAATAAAGTACTTGTATATCGGACCATCACGACCCAGTAACCGTGTAACACGATACCCCTTGACATGACTGGTGTCAGATTTTCTGCACCGTAACGACTGTCAAAGATCTACCATTTTCAGCCGGAACCAACAACGTAGAATGCTTTGCACAGCATTGAGGAGTCTTGGTATGTAATGGATGGTCACCCATCCACGGACGGACCTCGACAAGCGTAGCTTAACCTTAAAGATCGACCCGTATGGCTGTTATTATTAAGCCACGAGCTTGTCAGAATTTGTACCGTCATTCTCATTAAATATGTAGCTATTTTCGATCACAACTCGAATCTATAATTTTCGTCAAATGACGTAGGTGGGCGTAGTTACGCGTTAAATAGATCAAAGTATAATTAACGATGTAATGGGATTAACATTGAATTTGCCTAATAAGTAGTGTTGCTAGCCGGTTCTTAAATAAGCTTTTGTCAATTATCGTTGAACGGTTGGAGCCGCAGCAGAAGTTGGTCTATGTTTATATGCAGACGAGAAGTTGTACCTAATTATATGATAGCCAAATAGTTAATGATAACAGTAGTCTAACAGAGTATTAAACAATAAAGATATTTTTTATTTTTATATGAAAGGCTTCATGACTACGTTTTTTACTCGATTGGCCCGGAATGAGGGTAATATTTTTTTGGTAGGAACAAAAATTATAAAAAATATAATTAGGATCTGAGAAATTTTAAAGAACTCATTATCTATAGGTACTGATCTATACTAATATAATAAAGCTGAAGAGTTCGTTTGTTTTTTTGAACGCTCTAATCGGTTTTGGAAAATTCTTCTTAATGAAGCCACATTCGTGTTGAATGCTAATAGGCTATACGGGATCGAGAAATTCCTACGGGAACGGAAAAAAAACGGGATATGCGCGAACGAAGTCGCGGGCAAAAGCTAATAAATAATAATCCCTTCAATTATTATTTAGCTCAGTAAAGATTTTTAAATTACAAATTATCCCGCAAATAGATAGAAGAATAGAATAAAAATAAATTTAGAACAAATTAGCTGTGACAGATGGACAGACACAAGAGTGATACAATAAGGGTTCCATATTTTTAACTAGATTTACGGAACCTTAAAAACTGACACACACAGCCTCGTAGTAACTGCGAATGAGGCCGAAGACTAATACAATAGGCGACCAATAAAACGTGTGCGGTGTTCTATACTTCCGCTTATTTTTTTTCTAGACTACGATAAGGCCAAGTTTCTAGAACGAAAATTATCACAAAATAAGTGTGTCGTGTGAAGCGCGTTATTTGGCTGTGATTGGCTGAATAGGTTTCCAATAGCCAATCGCATCACATGAATTGTGTAAAAAAATTGTGATCGGTCGATCCAGAAACCGGGCTTTGACTGTGTCAAGAATGCATAAACCTATCAAAAAAGATAAACTTGTTAATAATGTCTAAAAAATATTTTTTACTTGAATATGAATTTAAATCATAAACGATATATTGGGCTTATTTTCCGACGTCCTAGGAATACTGACGCGAAATCTAACAGTTTTTCAAAACATTGTTTTTGTGGCACTCGGCTAACCATTTTTTCTTTTCTTTCAGATCAGCATGGACTCATTCTTCTCAAGCTCACCTGTAACCAAGGTTTTATTTAAACCGAGAACATAAACGTATGTATCACTTTAATCCATATCTACTTTTATTTTACAAAGACATACATATATTATACCATTGTTACGAAGCGTAGTGTTTAACAACTCTCATCTTTTATCTTAACTAATTCAATGTTAAACAATCCTCATTAAAATGTTTGAAAAACCAAAGACATAAAAAACTAAAGTAGCTAAATTGCATTCGCATAGTGGACTACGATGCGAATGCAATTTAGCTACTTTGGTTTTTTATGTCTTCAAAAGTCATTATTCCAAAACTAAACAAGGTCACGTAAAACTACTAAGTTTTGCGTTTTCAGTCTATTTTAAAGGAAATCAACTCATTTACTTTTAAAAAAAGTTGAAATCCTAGAAAATAAAATACTCTACACACATACAAACCAGGCTCTGCCGCTTTGAAACATATATTCAAAATTAAAAAATAACTCCGAAGTTTAATAATTAATTTACCATTTTTTGCTAGCAAACACGTAAGTGTACCTTTATTTAATTTTAACGTGTTAAAGGCGACGACTTCGGTCGATAAACGCAGATTTACTGCGCATCATTAAGGCGCTGGCAAGACCTAAACCGCGCTTTAAGGTTAAGCCTGCATAAAAATGAAAAAGATGCGCAAATACAAAACGTTTGGCATGTATTGAAATAAAGTTCATTTTCATTTTATCGAATTTTACTCGAAAATTAGTTGAGTTTTCGAAAGTTAAAAACAATAAAGTCTAGCTGCACTGTTGCACACAGATTGAGACGTTATAGTTATTATTTTTGACCAAGCTTCACATACAAGCAAGTAACACATATATTTTTATAAGGTCAAAATAAGAGGTAAGTTACTGTTTACCATAATTTGTGTCTATTTTATTAGGGTATGTTTGGCAACACAGTTAAAGTTCTCAAAATACAAAGAATATTCTTCAAGACAGACTTATATTCTTTCCGCAGCTTCAAATTAGAAACCTATATTTGGAAATTTGTTTGTGTTTACTACTTGTCCTCGCCTTAACCATTTGTTTTGACGACCATCCGTGGTAACTGTTCCGTTTCTTTTTTTATGACGGGTAAAATATTATATCAATAATAAAATATTATACTTATGTTTCTTATAAAGCTGCAGATAGTAAAAACATGAGTAGGCGATTAAAAATATAATGGGATCTAGTTTAATGAAGTACTGTCGTAAAGAAAACTGTAGCCCTTTCGGTATGAGCACATTATGTTCTCTTCTATTGTAATAATGTCTTTGACTTGTGATTGTTGCAGTTATATTGTGTCCATGTCAAATAAACATATTCTAATCCTGATGAAACTAATATTAATTAATTATGTAATTTACCAACATAGAAATAGGTCTTATAAATTGTGGATGGTAATAGTTTTCTAGATAATTAGAATAAACAAAGCTAGCTATCTAGAAAAAAAGAACATCGTGTGGTTTAGCCAATAAGAGACAGACCCGCCCCTGCTGAGGACATCCATGAGCAATCCCAGTCAAGAAGCAATGAGTATTCAGTACTGGGCTATCTTAATAATCTTTATTTAACACTAGCTTGTCCCCTTCCTCATGAAAACAAAACACACACACACATACAAAAACAATTTTCCAAATCCGACTGGTAGTTCCAGAGGTTAGCGCGTTCAAACAAACAAACTTTTCTGCTTTATTACATTAGTATAGACAGTATTTATATTAAACACTTATTAATAACACACACACAGTTACTAAAAACGACTTATTTATTGTACTAGTCAGTGCAAAAAACCATCTGCTGTATTTTCAGTTGCGTCATTAATAGAATAAAAATCAAAATTAAATTATTTGTACAGAACATCAGACAACACTGTAAATATCAACATTTCATGTCAAGGTCTCCATATCTGTTTACAATAGGTTGGTATAATTACACCTATTGACCTATTCAGGTTCTAACATGGGAACCAACATCTGGCTCAAAGGTTGGTCGGGAGGAACCAATCATTGATCGGCTCCCGAATGCTAAATTGATGTGTGCCTAGTATTTATAAATATATAGTTGTTTCATCATTAGTATGGTAATAGCGTTTATTGGCCTTCCTCTGATTTATTATTGTTTCTAAAACGATAACGGGATAGACACATTAAAAAAAGTTTTTTTCAAGATTTTATTTTACCACTTTGGCGATGTGATTAATATGTATACCCATACCAAATTCCAACTTTCTAGTGCGAAGCATCTCTGAACTAAACCAAGGACAGACGGATGGACGGACGGCATGGCGAAACTATAAGGGTTCCTTGTTGACTACGGAACCCTAAAAAAAAGATAAGGTTCACGGTGGATTCAGTGCGGCTTCATTTCTGTTTTTGAAAGAAATAATGTCAAAATATGAATGTGGGACATAAACGATTTTGTTTGACAATCTAACGCGACAGTTACAGTTTGCATGTTTTAAAAAGATTGGTATGTTTGGGTCTTTGCAGATTATAGACAAATAATATTGTACAAATACAATCCTAATGATATTGAAGGCCATTGTCTACCATTCCACCTTAGTTATTATCACTATAAAAACAAGGATTTTATTTGATTGAGGACTGTCTTTGTTGGAAATTATGATAACATACATTTCAAAATTATAATTTCTCATAGTGAAACACAACGATCCTAGTAACTACGCGATTTTCCACTGAAACATTTTCTGTTCGAAAACGGCAGAGCAAATACATTCACAATTGCAAAAGGTTGTCAATCCTCTGTTTAAAAATAGAAAACAAAAAGCTGTGACGTAAACAAAGAGCCAACTGCCAATGAACGAACAGTTATTAATTACAGCAGTTTTTTGTTTTTATTTCTGCACGGTCACTTGAAACCGCCAGTCTTTCAAAATGCACGATTATAGTGTTTAATATAATTGTTCGCTGTTTGAATTCGGTTTAAGAACAATAGAATTTCGGTCTGGGACTGTCTAGTGTTTTCGTTTTTTTTTTTTGTGGGTTTCGAAGCAGGAATGAAGAATGTTATTCATTGGCTGAAAGTTTGCGTTCATGAAATAACTAATTGGCTTGTATTTAATGATTTTGAGAACAAACTGTATACAGGTTATGACAATACATTTCCTACAATTTTAACCTCAAATGTTTTGGTATTTTACTAAAAACAAAAAAATCTTCCAAACAAAGGAAAGGCATTTCCGAGACCTTAAATATTAAAGAATCCTAACTCAGAAGTTAGTTCGAGTGTCCATACCGAAGGTCCGGGAAGACAGTCGTAAAATTAAAAGTACTAAATAATTGAAGTAAACGGCACTTCGAACTTCTGCTAAAGTTTGTTAGGCATCAGTTTAATAAACTATTTGGCACAAAAAGCGAAGTTGGCCGAACGGAGCGAAGCGATTTGCGCCAAGTCACTTCACTCGCCGCTCCGGGTATATTTTACAAGTATACTTCAGGTACTTATGAAGTCCTTGCTAGGTTTTTAAGGGTACTTTGTAAAAGGAACCTGGAGTAAAATACATTGTTGTATAGAGTCGTTTTCAGGATAAGTGAAATGTAAAACAAGTAAGGTAGCTAATGCTTAAAAGAACTTCTGGAAATAAAGGACAATATATATTTATAAAAATCGTTTTGACTTATGTGGCAAACCTACTTGCTACCTACTGACTGGACAGGTTCACTCAAATCTGTGTGGTTCTTTTCTCAAAAGACCATTTCAGACACTGATCTGCATGGTGCATGTAGATTGCAGTATTAGGGGTTCATTTTATGTTAGCCTGGCAGTTTGAGTTCTTTATGCGGCCTACCCAATGTGCTTACTTTGGTATTGTTCGTCAAATCGTTGAGCTCTTTAAAGTTTTAAGTTTGAGCTACACGATAACTGACAAATGCTTGCACTGTCTGGACAGGTCCACTCAAATCTGTGTGGTACTTTCCTCAAAATACCATTTCAGACATTAACCTACATGGTTCTCATATGATTTGACCAGTACCTACGATTGTATGGACTTTAAAAGAGACTTTGACCTCTGAGTTTGTTTCGGTGTTTCTTTTCAGCGTAGTCAGCTAGGAAACACCGGTCTCATCTAGTTTAAAATACCCAAAACGTTTAAAAGTGTTATGTTTAACCTACTTACAATATAAATATCACTGGTCAACAAAATAACACTTTTTGTGTGTCACAAGATTTTTTTTAACTAATTATGTTAAGAACATGCTTAAGTATCATAGAACTGAAATTAGAATTATTGAGACACGAACAGTTTTCCTGTCATCTGATTTTGAAGTGGTGCTTTGAGACGAAAACTGAGGTTTTCAGGTGATTCTAATACAGGCACGTTATCATATTAAAGGATTAGTTGTGTAGCAGATGGCACGTCAGTATACTCAACTATCCTTTTATATTAAAAAATGCCAAAATAAAGCTCACGTTTTTGTTTTAAATGTGATGGAGCAGAATTTATTTTTTGAGTTTTAAAAATAATTTCACCATAAATATAAAGAAACTTGACAGAATCATTTGAACACTTTTTCTACATTATATAAGCATAAAATAACTCAGTAAACTGAAATAACAGCTACTTTATTGAAAAATTAAAAAAATCGGATTTTACAAGCTAAAGGAAAAATTATGTTACTGGTAGCAGCTGTAACACAAAAACTAGACCTGATTAAAACAAAATAAATATGATTTTGGAATAAGGGTAGGTAGATAATTCGCAATTAGTAAGCAAATTCCTTGTGACAAAATCTTGTTGACTAGTGATATCATTTATCACAAGTTGAAAAAGTGAGAGAGCAGAGCAGAGGAGCTCGTGGCTAAATAATAACAGCCGCATGGGTCGATCTTTAAGGTTAAGCAACGCTTGCCGAGGTTGGTCTGTGGATGGGTGACAGATGATGACAAGTTGAAAAAGTGCAAAATAAGTTCGTCACTTATTTTGCACTTTTTCAACTATTGAATTCGCCATTGAAAATTAATTCAGAAAAATCAATGACGGAAGAAGACGAAATGACACTGAATTGTTTCAGTAAGTACCTAACGACCTACTTTAAAATATCTCGCTTCCAAAGTGATCGTAAATTCTTGCATAAATCTAAAAATCAAGCGATACGCTTTCAGCCATCGATCCCCTTATCTCAACTTGTCTACAGAAGGTTCAAGGCCACATAGTCAATTTCCCCGGCTATTCCCCCAAATGGGGATGACATAGCTAATAATAAAATTACGCTTTAACATCCCCCAAGTTCGGGGGACCATCCGCATAACTTACATAGTTCTAAAGTTTTTACGATCTCTTAGGGGTTACAAATAATAAATTGAAAAATTTCACTGCGCGAGTCTGGCTAAGTTATATTATGTACTTTCATAATTTTGAAACTGAATTAGGAAGAACTGGCTCGTATAAAAGTTATGAATGTCTAGTGGTCTGCTTATATTTCTTCTTTGGTTTGTTTAAACATTTTAAAAAAGGTCCGGTCCTCCGAAATAATGAAGTCTCTTCATACCTATCTACAGGGTAAGTAATTCAATCTTTCAGGGGACGAAAATTTGCTCATGATCATTTTTATGAGCTACTATAGAACCCTGGACCAACCCTGCAGGTATCTCTGTTAAGTTAAGTATGTGATCATAAATCTACTGCAAAATTCTTTTTGTTCCATTCTAGAGACCTACAGATAGTTATTAGTAGGTATTTCCACCACTTGAATAATTGTCAATAAGTAAAAAAATAATAATTGCTAACTATTTATTACAACATACTTTCTTCAAAAAAGGACATTCAAATAACGCTCAATTCTTTTGAGATAAAATTATGTGCGCTGTCGATTTATATCTAAGTTACTCGCTCACAGGGCTTTGCCAGGTAGTGGAACCACACGTAGGCCACTCCCCCATTCTTTTTTTTAACGGTATAGATAGAGAAGACTTTGAGAAAGCTTTTAATCTGTACCGTCTGAATTAAAAAAAGTGTTTTTTAATTCTCGACAGAACTGTTACAACACCACTGGAAAGTCACAGGAAAGCAAAACACGCAATTTCGTTTCAATCAGCTATTTTGATTTAAAAATCAAACTTATGAATCGATTTTGATGTAATTTCTATGGGACCAATCGGAACGTTTATCCTTTAACATGATTTTTTTCAAATCGGTTCATAAATGACAGTAATGAGGTAACAAACATAAAAAACTACAACTGAATTGAGAACCTCCTCCTTTTCTTCCAAGTCGGTTAAAAAGGCCTATTTTTTTCGTAAAGTACGTGCAACTTGGAAAAAACAGGCCTACTCATAACACACTCCAAAACCTCTGAATTACTCTACCCGTCCGTTAATATAATGTTACCTAAAGCACCAACACATAAATAAAAATTTATATTCCTCAAATCGTCATTTTTATACCAACACAATGCGTCACATTTCAAAAGCCCCCAACGATTTTGATGGGGGCCTCTGTCATAAATGACGAAACTCGGCTACATCCGTGTTTGGGGCAGCTTTACCTATTTTTCCTTTTTTCTGCAAATAAAAGGTGTCCCTTCCCCAAAATGTTTACCTTTGAATAATATTATTTTTATTTGAATCATTTTTTTTTCATAAAATGTTAAATTAAGAAAGCCACAGCCATATTTCAAGGAATTTTCGCTACTTATGTATGTTTTCTATATTCAGTCTCTTTAATCAAAGCATGCATAATTCAACATAGAGAATTTCGAATGCAGAATGAAATTCCACCAGCCAGTGATAAAAATATTTAACACGTTGTAAAATGTTTTAATGCTGAATTTCAATGAGACATGATATTTGAAATGATTTTTTTACTTTAAAATTATTTAGAACTTCTTTTACACAAGCTATTTTGGGGTTTTTTTCTTTTGATATGTAAAGATGAGTGTGTCAAAAGAGGATTGCAATTTGAATTAATCTTATGACCTTCAAGTTTTTGTTTAATTCTTTTTTCTATAGGTACCTTTTTTGTCTCATAATTCATGAGAAAATATAATTATTTTCAACTAGCATTTTCCGTCGCTTTACTCCCTTAATTCAACAGGAACCGTGCATTTTTCGGGTCAATAAGTTGCAATGCCAGTGACGAGAGCTTCTTATTAGTGAAAGTAAAACATGCAAACATTATTATTTACCTACCTCTTTTAAAAAAATCCGTCATAAGTACTTTGGGTTCAATTCTGTAACAAGAAGTTCAGTTGCTTTTAACAAGTTGTTCCTTGTTACTTATCCTTCGTAAAAAATAAAGACTGGCGTAAACTGAATTAGATTTTCTCACAATCACTGCAGTTCCAAGTGCTAAATTAAATTCTTCTGGCAGTTTTAAGTCCGTTTGAGGAAAATAATCCTTCTCAGTGGGAGTCCTAGATACGTTAATTGAAATTCTCTGAGAGACTTAACTATTTCTTTTTTGTGTTTCGTTAATGTTACTATTGTTTTATTTGGATTTAAATGTGTTAATTTTAGTGGTAAAACACAGACATTGTTATACAACTGAAACAAATAGGGAGCTAAATCAATTAAAAATTCGAATACAAATAGAGAGAAATTATTGACTTTCAAAACCATGATCGCAATCGCATTGGTTAAATCGTTTTTGTGTTTACTTTTTATTAATAAATAGATAAATATTATAGCCAGATTTACCAAGAAAAGACTCTCATATTATTCACCTATTACATGTATAATTAAAATTAAATAAATCCAGCACTCTTAATCCCATTAAGTCTCAAGCTTAAAGACTTAAGAAATTTCTTCAAAGAAAATCTCAAACTAAACGTACCTCTATAAAATGCATGTTTCTATTTTCCACCAAACTCCATATTATACTAAGTGAGTATATACCACAGCGTAGTGAATCAAATTTGCCGGCACCTCCATCCTATATAAGATGAGCGTCTTGGAGATTTAATATTCGAAGCTTCACTAAAATGGGACTAAAGCGATTTGCCTTTATATTGGATGGGATCGTTGGCAGACTAAATTCATTGACCCGTCTTAAGAATAAATTAAATCATGAACTTATTGGTTCGGGATTTGAAAAAGCTGTTGCATTTGGAAATGCAATAGTGCTTGAAATAGAAACGAATTGAAAAGCTGTGTGTTGAGTAAAAATGTATTTGCTTGTGAGACTTTTGTTTCTAATGCAGATGGGATTCCCTGCCATTGTCTATTGACTATTTCTGCTACAAAGGGTGTAACTCAAATCCCATACTTTTAACAATGAGCAGAAAACGAAACGGTTTTGCGACAAAGAGTCGTATTAACCTTTGTTTTTCACCGAAGCGCAATCAATATTCTTATTAAACTCTTCCGTTACTGGTGAGTGACTGATTGACTGCCACAGAGTTGATACTACTGGTCGTAGAAAGCTGAAATTTTGCATGTAGGTTTCTTGAGGAGTGTTTCCCGAAATTTGTACGGGAACGGGAAAAAACGGGCGCGTACAAAGTCGCGGGCAAAAGCTAGTTTTAAATATACAGAATAAACTCAGTAAAAGTGCTCTTTTACTGAGTTTATTCTGTATATTTAAAACTTGCTATCAAGAAGTCAGTTGCCCAAAAATGGTCTTTACGTTTTTTGTAGCGCATAATCGCTATGTTTCCACACATAAAAGTTGGTCCACACATATTCAAGCCACGGACCTTTCATGTTCCGGGCACGGCCCGGACATATGTTTGAGGATTACTCTTTACTTTTTGCTCATGTCAGCAATCCAGTGCACGTACATTGTTTACCTACCAATAGCTGGAGTTCTAGTCAAAGTGACGTTGTCATAAGTCTATCTAAGTACCGACACTGATTGTCAGAAGTCCAAAATGCTTTGCATCATGGATCACGTGATACCACGATAGCGAGTATCAACCGATAAATTTTGGATTTTGTTTTAAATTTTGAATAGCGCCATCGCTCGCTAATAGAATCCCAGTTTGTATAATGCCCGGTTTCTAAGGTTTTTATCAGTCGTTTATCAGTCAAAGTTTTAAAGTCAAAGCATTTATTTCAAATAAACCATTATCAGGTAGGTACCTTTTTATTGTCAAAATCAGACCGTCAAAAAACTTAAGATATGTGCACGTTCCAAAGCGTAGATCTCTATGGAGAAGAACGTGCAAGAAACTCCATGTCCTCCTATCTGTCCGTTAACGCTATTTGTCATAACGCCATTAACCAACCGGTTAGTACTTAACGAACCCTAGATAAACGACCGATAAAGTACCTCGGAAACCAGGCATTGGAGTCCTCTTGCACGATAATTGGCGGCGGGGAGAGTGTCCAGGAACTCCATGACCTCATCCCACCAGCTTCCTTCTACCATCGGACATCTAGACGCACTGCAAGTTACCATCCCTACCTTGTTGCTATACCACCAATTCGCACTAAACGTTTCCAAACGTCTTTTATGTATAATGCGCTCAGCAAAGGAGTGGAACTCTCTGCCTGCGTCCGTGTTTCCGAACGCATACAACCCTAATCTCTTCAAAATTAGAGTGAACAGGCTTCTTCTGGATAAGCTCGCTCCATCGTCGACTTTGTCTCTGTCATCTATGATCTAGACTAAGGTCAAGAGTAAACCCATATTAAAAAAAAATACCGAAGCAGACTCACAAAATTCTCATTTGCGATATTCTTTTGTTTTTACGTTCAAAACTAGAAAATAACAAGGCGTAAAATGGCCCATATTCAACTTCACAACAACGATTATCATAGTAAATAGACTGTCAGACAGAAGTTCTGTCTACTTTGAAACTTTGACCTTCAGTAAACTTCGAAAACGAAATTTTCTTCGTACAAAAAACTTTTTCTCTTAATTTCAGTGAGTCACAATCCAATTATCGAAAATAGGATCGAAGTGATGATTGTTAATTATGTCTGTCTGTCACAGATGTTCTCGTTCTATTTGTTTTTTGAAAAAGATTCGGTATCACATCTTGTAATTTTAGTTTGTTGCCAACATTACGAGCGAAACTATTTCAGTCATTAGATGGAGGCCAAATGTTTGCGATAGTCATAATTAATGGTTTTAGGGTTACCTGCTTTAACGCAAAAACCATGTGCGTTTTTGAAAATTAAATATTTTTTGTATCGAGTTGTCGTCGCCTTTATAAGATTTTTCAATTTTCGTCGTTTGGAATACTGTTTTGTTTTTCAATCATTGTTTAACTCTCTGGTCACCAAAAAATAAACTATGTTAAAAACTCACTGCTCTCTGCCTACACTTTTCTTGGTCTATATATTTTTTTAAGATTGAGTTCTCAAGTATTTTGTGTATTTTAGTATCCACTTTATTTCTTTAAGTAACTTTATTGTTCGGCAAAATTTTCTTCGAAATTTTATGATTTAATAATAAACAAACCGTAAACATTTTGTTTGGTATTTCTTTTTAAATTGTCTTACTAACTTCGGCCCGTGAATTTGCCCGCATAGTGTTCGAAGGTTAAAAAATATCCTAAAGGAACCCATTATCGGGATATCAAATAAACCACATTCTAATCAAAGCAAAGCCATTCATCTGCCTAGCCTTTTCCCAACTATATTGGGGCCAGCTTCTAGTCAAACCGGATTCAGCTGATACCAGTATTTTACGTGGAGCTGCTACCTATCAGACCTCCGCAACCCACTAACTGGGTAACACGGTATTTCTTGGCAAGACGAGTCGTATTTACTGGCTGCTAACAATCCGGAACGACTGTCATTTGTAGATCTTTCATCTGAAACTTGGTATGTTAAGATGGTCACCCATCTACAGACCAATCTTACAAGTTTTGCTTAACCTTGAAGATTGACATGTGCGGCTGGTATTATTTAGCCATTAGAATCAAAGCAAAGCCATTGTCTACCTTTATTCTAAATCCATTCAGCCGTGTTTGTGTGATAGGTTTATCTACCTAGCCTCTTTCCAACTGTGTTGTGGTGTTCTTTTTTTTATAACGTGCTCATTAGTTAGATCGTAGATTTATTAATTATGGGAGTCTGGCATTATCGATCTGATTTGGGGTCGGCTTCCAGACTAAATGACAGCCGAGCTGGCTTGATGATCACCCATCCACTGACCGACCTCGGCAAGCGTGGCTCAACCTTGAAGATCGACGGTTATTATTTAGCCATGAGCTCCTCTTAACATCCATTTACACACAATATGAGTAAGATTCAAGAAACCTCGTCTCGAATTCTAAAACATTATTCCGACTAACTCCTTCATTAAGCACCCGCCCTAATAAAGCTGATTTATTTCATTACTCGCTCATTAGTTATACGCACACGCCAGCGGAAAGAGCACTCGAATTTTATAGGAGACAAGCACGATATAAGCTCTGAGCAGAAAGCACAATGTTACAATGTTAAAATGTTTGAAAAGAGTAACTATGGAGTTTCTTGTCTTTCTCTCTTTATAAATGTAATATTATTATTTTTACTGAACTGTAAACGATGACGTTCAAAAGTGTCATTTAATGGCCTAATTGAAATAAACGTTTTGACTTTGACTTTGACTTTGAATGTTGTTAATTTCTTAACAGACAGTTTCATGATGTCACACTCCCTCGTGACTTTAACCGATTAATCCGTATCACAAGTCCGATTAATTTAGAATGTAGGTGATTTTGTAAAATACTACTTCCTATCCTACTCAGACCATAATAGTGAAAGTGTATGAGGGTGGATGGATGTATTTTTGCTACTCTTACTCAACACTGGGTACAATATTTATGTGTGGAGTAGTAGTTACAAGCGGGCCTTTAGTCTTTAAATAAAGAAAACTTGCTACATTTATTAAATTCATTCAGCTAAAATGCTATAGTAGGCGCCAGATAATCGTGGAATAACGGTCATTGACCCACCTACAATTATTGACATTTTTAATTTGAAAAACGGAATTAATGACACAAAGCTGTCCCGAATCATCATCTCTCGTGATCCTTAACATTGTCTAATAATGAAAAACGATTCATATTTAATTGTTCAGGTACCTATGAACAGTTATTAGGGAAAGGTCAATATACTTTATTCCACATTTATCTGGCGCCTACTATACACAGTCACTGAGTGTATGTGGCTACTTTTTATGCCTGATAAATCAATGATTGGCAACATTTAATTTGCTTTTAATTTTAAGTATAAGATCATTAACCGTTTACCTAGGTGTGTGTTATTAAAAGGTCACATTTGAACGGCCAATGCCACATAGTTTCAAAGTTTAAAATAATCATTTCAGCTCAATTAAACAATTATTCGTAAGTAACTTTAGCTTTATTTCTGCCCAAATCGTTAACATAAAGCGATCTTTGATCTCAGCTTCTAAAAGCCTAATTTCTCGAAACGATATTGAGACCATAATCCAGCTCTATATTCTATTCACGATCGAGCCTAAATTCTTTATTCGTTTTAAGCCTAAAAAAATTGTAAGTTAGGGGCTAACCTGACCTGATTACCATTGAAAAAAGTGAAAAAGGTCAGGTTCTCTCAATAACCAAATATCTTTATATTATGAAGAAAAATCTATATTGAACAAAGCCCTATCAGGTAAAAGTAAATTTTATCGTGTATAAAGATTAGGGTCTTATCTAACTAGGCATGTTCGTCTCGCAGCGCCATTTTAATGGCCCACTCGTAAAGTTTTGCAGGCGTGGCTCAACTTTTGATGGCTGGCTTTAATTTATTATGGCATGTATTAAATTGAGTTTCAAATAACACTAATTTCCTAAAAATACTTATCAATCTTCTTTTAATATAGTGGTCGGCTGTTTGAGCCTAAGAGCTACAATCAATTGGATATAGCGCTCTCCACTCGCTTACTAAACTTACCAAACTGGGGTCGGGGTGACTAGTGCCTAATTATTATAACCAACCATAAACGGTACAGATATATTTTTAAACGAACCAGGAAACCAAAAAAAATGGTTAGATAAAAGGCGATCATCACTACAAGGCCAGTTTTATAGGATTCTCATCTACCTCTGTACCAAATTCATCAAAATTGGTTAAACTCACTTTCACATTTATGATACTAGATGCCGCACGCGTGAATGTCGAAAATTATCCCAAGGGAACATTCTCTCGGGATAAGAAGTATCCTATGTGTAGTCCAGACTACAAATCTATTTCTGTGCTTAATTGTATCAACATCCGTTCAGCCGTTCTGACGTGATTGAGTAACAAACATCCATTCATCTAAACATCCACTTTCGCATATTAGTATAGAAGTATAGTCGCATATTAGTAAGAACTCGTGATGTCTGCGTGACGCGACTATCGTCAACGATGCTATGACCATTTTCTTTACACTTTGATTTACATTTGAATTTGATTATTTGTAGAAAAGACCCTTTTATTCTAGAGATTTCTTTTAACCCCCGACTTTCGTCAACCGATTATGTGATCAACTGTTTACACACTATTGAGTCGCGTAACTAAACTACGTGCTTGAATAGTTTTACTGTTCAGTTGGCTTTCAGCGCAACTTTGTTAATAACATGTCGGACATGTGCGGCATTTTATGGTCCCTGTTCGAATACATTATTGTATTCAATTGTTGCTTTCATTTTGTTTTGAACTGAAAGCTGTCTTTTTCATATCTCTTCATCCTTTGTATTTTTAGTGTATTTCTTTTGTTTCAATGGTAGAAACTTCTGTTGTAGTGTAGTTATTTTATTTATATAAACTCACAGGCACATTTTTATTTTCTGGGACACGATCCAATAAAAAAAGTACCGAAAGTAAGTAGATAATGACAGGTTTGTTATTGTTACCTTTTAAACGTAAGATTTCTCGTCTCACTGATATAATTTTATAGTTTTCTTTATTGAATTCAATAATCAAATAACAGTAATACAAGTCTTAAATTTTAGTGGTACCATTGTACTTCCTAGCTCTTTTCTACCTAAATAAATAAGAATAAAAATGTCTTTATTTCCACTACTTACACTGCTCAGAAAAAAAAATCATAAGCTTTACTTATCAACACTATCAATCAATCTTTCCTACATTGGTTCTCTTTAACTCAGAATCTAAAGTCGTCTTGACATTGTTTCGAGTCAATATCAATTTATACTTGAGTACTGCATAGTTCACCATTCCAATTGTAAATCTTGTTAGCAAATGTATTGTTTTAGTCTAAATTATTGTTCCTATAAAGTTATTGTTAGTAGTTGGTAAATAGAAATTAAGAATGAAGCCGCGTCTGTGAATCAAAGTTTGTCAATTGTTTTTTTTTTTATGAAATTCATGGTTCAACCGAAATTGATTTCTGTTTATTGAATATTGTAGAAAGATTTCCTCTACTGAAGCAACATATTGCAGGCAAAAACGGGACAATCATAGGATTACTTTCGCTATCCGTCCGCCCGCCACAGCCTTTGTTTTTATTTACCATCAAACCATTAATTAACTTTTAGTCAGTCTGTCAAGACGGCCCGTTGGAGACAAAATTCAAGGTTCTAAGTCAATGCAATAAAATGGTACGGCCATTCATGCCATGTATTTCGATTTGTTTTTAATACTTATCTCTCCACATAAGACAGATTAAAGAAACGTCAGTTTTTATTTCATCATCATCAGCCTCAGCCCGAAGTCGCCAACTGCTGATCGTAAGCCACTCTTTTCATGTGATAATCCCGACGTTCCCGTGCCAGCCTCATCCAGGTTTTACCCGCGGTGGCAACAATGTCGTCTGCCTATCTCGCTGTTTAAGGGGCCGACCACACCGCCAGGGCTGGTTCTGCTGCAATTTCTGCGTTCCGCGTTCAGACATGCGTACACAGCAAACGGTGTAGAAATCTGGAGTTCAGTCATCTGTAGCTGTGAAAACACGTCATACGCTATATTTACTGAAAACCAAATGTCACTCTCAACCAAATGTCTCGCAAATAATAAAAAAAAACGTTTGTCTCCCACTACTTCAATTTTTTTTTTGCAAAAAATTAAATTCCGTCAGAACGCGCGTTCACTTTGACCGTCGTGGTCGGACTACTTTTGTGTGTGTCGGATTCTAAGCCACCGCATAGCTTACAGTGAACGCGGAACGCTGAACTCGGAACTCTGATCGCTAGACCGCGCGCAGTGGGGCTGGCGCCTTCGTTTTTATTTACCATCAAACTATAAATTAGCTTTTAGTCTACCTAGTAACAATGTAAGCCAGCAAGTATAATAAGGCTTCATATTTATTATGTACCTCGTCTAAACAAGGTTGAATAGAGGCACCATTTGCTATATACTTGTGTGAAAGTACCTACATAATAATAGTAAAAAGAAAAACACAACTTATAATTACTGCGAGTTAGTAGTTATTTTTTTATAAAGAAAGACTAATTACGGTTAAGCAAGCAAGCCATTAATAATATACCTATTTTTATTATTATTTATAATGCTTTAACTATTATAAATTAATCTGTTGTACTAAGTAGGCGGGCAGTTAGAAAAGAGTTAAATAAATCGTTTGGGTTATAAATTCATAATTTACAAACATTTTCCTTTGTAATTAAAATGTCTTTAAAAAAGCCTTTTTATAAAACTCAATTCTTGTAATTTTAATGGTAATCGCAGGAGTGCAATACGATCTTAAAAATAAATGATTTTAAACGTTAATTTAAAAAGAGCGATGAAATTAGCTGTTGGCAATTATTACCGATTTTCCACAATATTTACCTAAAAAAGCACTTTTTACGATAAATTCATAAGTTCTTTTTTTTAAGGTAAAACTACAACATTTAAGTGAAACAGACAACAGAACATGGTACTCCAAAAATCTGAATTTAAAACGTTTGTAGATTAAAGTAGTCTTCAATGTAAGAGGAGAAAATGTAGTTAATATTCGTTGAGCATAAGTATAACATCTTTCACCTAACTTTTAGTTTTACTTATTTTTGCTTAAATTTTATCATTTATTCACCAATTCAATTTTTTTTTGCAAAAAATTAAATTCCGTCAGAACGCGCGTTCACTTTGACCGTCGTGGTCGGACTACTTTTGTGTGTGTCGGATTCTAAGCCACCGCATAGCTTACAGTGAACGCGGAACGCTGAACTCGGAACTCCGCAATTCACTCTTATTACACGATTCAACAAAATTCATTCAATTATTATAGAACGCAGAAATAATAGGCTATTGTCGACGCCTCGAACTCTCGACTCGAACTAAATCATTTGAACTTGAATTTAATAAGTGGTGGATAATATTTAAGATATGAATTGGAAACTATTGTACGACACCTCACTGTTTTCTGTGTGTTTTATTCAAATGTTATGCACATCTAATTTAAAGTGCACTTCTTATAATTTACTAGCTGCGCCCCGCGTTTTATCAGATACTCAACGTGAATGTCGAAAATTATCCGAAGGGAACACACTCCCGGAATAAAAAGTAGTATGTGTTAATCCAGGATGTCTGCTTCCTGCATACCAAATTTTATCAAAATTGGTCCAGCCGTTTATGCGTGAAGAAGTAACAAACATACACACACACACTCACAAACTTTCGCCTTTATACTATTAGTGTGAAGTATGATGATACTCGTAGGTACTTAAGATATGCACTCACACCTTATTTAAAAACCTAACACCCTTTTTACAAAATACAACAGAAACATTTCAATTTAAAATTTTCCAATCAACGTTCAGTAATCTCTTTTTAATTAACTATAAACTATCGATTGGCAGCGACAAACTTTGCCGTCTTGCTCCATGAGACTTTTAAGTTCTGTTTTTAGATAAACGTGGTGTTTGATCGTTGAAACTTGACTTGTGAATTGTGACAGAATATGGCGCTTATATTCCCGAAGCGATTGGAAAATGTGTAAAGTGCCTGCCATGTTCTAGACCCATATTCATCTTTTTTTCGAGTCGATGGTGACCCTTAAACAGTTTGTGCCCAGTAGGTGGCCACGCTTCTAGCGGCATCTGTGGCACTCATTAGGTCCTTAATGATGCAGGTATAAGGGCATTTTGGGCACTCCAACAAGAGGATCATATTTTGGATGGAGGCACCGCACTCACATTTGGTGTCTAGTGGGTCAGTGAAACCCCATTTTGCCAAGTTGTATTTGCAGCGGCCTACTAGGGTGCGCAAGCGATCGAGTGCTTTCCATAGATATAGGCAACTGCAGTTCATGTCCCTGAGGTTTCAGGAAGTCGGGTGGCGGTGGGTGCTGTTTTTCCTACAACTGACTTCTCACTTTAGGTGGTTGGTTCTAGACCCATGAAATAGAAAAGAGGCCTGACAGGCACAAAGGTCACCAGCCTTATTCAGACCTGTTTCAATCATTTTGAAATCGATCTGCCTAGCCTTTTCCGAATAATGTGTTTGTTTCCAGTCTAACCAGAAGGTGCTAGGTAAAACAGTATCCCTAGGCATGATTGGAGTCAGATTTGACTGCCCGGCCAACGGTTTCTCCGAAGCTCAGAGGAGTTTCGGTATGTAATTGACCATCATGGTCACCCATCCACAGGCCAAGGCAAGCGTCGCTTGATCTCAAAGACCAACCCATACGGCAGTTTTTATTTTTTGTTATGTTACCATCGTAACAATATTTGTTCATGTAAAGTAGATTCATGGCAGCCAATTTTATGTATCAATAGTGTTCTGTAAAGGAGCCGAAAAGTAAAAGTCAAACTAATTAGCTTATTTAAACTTCAAGATGGATTATTAAATAAAAAGAAAAGATTTATATTCTGAAGGGAAGGTCGACAAAACATTTCTTCTTTTGCTTTGACGCATTTTTTCATGGAACGAAAGCATTATATGTACAATATATTACCATATATAAGGAGACATATCTGTATGAAAAGTGCTAAAGAAAGTTTATATAGTATTAGGTACTTATTTACTTACTTTCACTCAAATCTTTTGTTCATATACGGTTAAACCAGGAAAGTCATAATAATTTAGAGAACACGTTTTATTTTTAACTAAATGAAGTTAAAAACATCTTGAATAATTCTTTCCATATTTACAAACAATTCCAAAAGAAAAACATAATACATCTTTCTCTAGACCAGGAATGAAATGCCGTAATTTAAGACATTTTGACAGCTGTCAAAAGAATTTAAAAATCGAAATTCAGAATAATAAAAAAGGCTGGCTGAAAACTCTTGTCGAGTCAACATTCAAACGATTGTCAAATGTCAGTCGAACACTATCGGCTATCAATCGACGCTACATTGATGCCATCGAAAAGCTAAAATAACATAAGTCATGTTCTGACAGTTTAATCGTTTCGATGAAATGTTTGATTTTATTTCCCTAATACGTTTTCTATTTGCTTTTATTTTAGATTAGTGTTGGCTTAGTGTCTACAATGATTACAACGTTTTTCTACCGACAAATGGTAGCTACATGTTTATCTTAAAATCACTTAAAACGTGTACTTATACTTATTCCGCAATGGCTTCTTACTTATGTTTTAAGAAATGATTTATAATTATTCTTTATAAAGCAATGCTTCCAGATCTATTTTGATTTTTCTGAAGCTTATAGTACAGTATCCATATTTTTAGATCATAATCAAGTTTTCCTGACCGTATCAAAGGAAGTGTAGCAACTAACAATAGATTGTGACGAAGTAGTAAACAAATTAACAGTGATTATAGGTAATTTGATTTTGAAATACCTAATTGCTTGATTGATAATAGCAATCAGTTTCTATGCTGGTGTGAACATACTTACTTGAATCAAAGTCAATCAATATTGATGTGCAATTAGCTCTATGGAACGCTAAATTATAAACTGGCATAAAAGTTGCAGAAGACGGATAGAAGATTGTATATAAAGGATGATCCAATGCTTTCAAATAAAAGTAAATCTTTTATTCAGTGTCTCATATAAAATTAACAAATCTTACTACTACTGTAAATGCGAAAGTTCGGGCGTTTGTTACTCGAATCTCTTTTTATACCGAGAGTATGTTGCCTTCGTATAATTTCCGATATTCACGCCCAAAGTAGTCGACAGATACCATCGACACAATACAAAAAATATAAAACTCAATCTCAAAATCCACTCATGTGTTCTAAAACTACGGAAAACGCTCATAAAAGCAGTCGCAACGAATCAAAAGAGCGTAAAGTGAAAGATAAAGACTCTCATATATCAAACGCAGGTAATAAACCGCATGTACCGCCTTATCATGCCACGCTATCTCCCCGATATGCCACTAGCATGATCGCGACTACTGAAGCTTAATAAGCCGATAACATTACAAGCGTCACTCGTTAATTAATATATTCTAATGCTCCGCTGACTAATACGTAGATTAATTTCGTTGGTACCTACTAATTCTACAGAGGAAATGGTTTGATTTCCGTCGTACCACAAAGCAAGGTTCTGGGATAAACCGACAAAGAGCATCGGTTCGAAATTCAAATGGTATTGGATTTTGAATTCATGATGATTTATTTAGGTCCATATTCCAGCAATGATACATAAACTAGATGCCTGATCGAGGTTGCGCTTGTTTTATATAGCTGATGTGGGATCATGATGCGTCTATATGTGATACGTCATTGATTTCAGGTCAGTATAAAGGAGCTGAACACAGTCGCCTTGACAGCGGCAAATAACACACAAATAATGTCAAACCAAAATTTTGTGTGGCGAATTGGGCACTCGTTGTGGTTGGGTAGTGATACCTTACGGATGATATTGCAACAAATTGTTGCTGTACAAATCCCAGTCAATCTCAGTATCTGTACCAACTATAATCTCGTTCATTCAACAGGCTAAGTAATTTCTGCGAAACAAATAGCAATTTTTTACCGATTCTTGTAGGGATACCAATGAAGAAAATCATAATTTCAGTCTAGTTCTGACGAACGAAGGACATTGTATCCAGAAGTATTATTGATCGCATTAACGATCAAATAAGCAAGTCATAAATGTCGTTGATGCACTATTGATGGACTAAGTAAGGTGTGGCGATACTACGTTTAATGTAGTACAATGCTTGCGGATGTCATACAAAGAGTTGAAGGTCTGCAGGAAATAATACAGTTTTGTATGATTTGTTTCACTTTTCTGAAGGACAGTGTCAATGCCATGCCAATATTTTGCATATATTGAATCATTGTAACGAAGCATTTGTTAATAACCTAACACTTATTTTTTATTTTGGATTATCATCAACTCTCGTTAATTTTGGTTATTCTAAAGCCTTTTTAAGTTAATCTCATGGCTACATAATAACAGTCACATGGGTCAATCTTCAAGATTAAGCAACGCTTGCCGAGGTCGGTCTGTGGGTGGGTGACCATCCTTACATAACGAGACTCCTCCGTGCCTCGGAAAGCATGTTAAGCCCTAACGTAAAGATCTACAAATGACAGCCGAGACCAACGGATCCCGGCTGTCATTTGTATACTTTTGGCAGTCGTTACGGATTGTCAGAAAACAGAAAATCTGACACCAGTCTTGCCAAGAAGTACCATGTAACCCAGTTAATGGTTGTGGAGGTCTGGTAGGCAGCCGCTCCACATAAAATACTGGTATTCAGCTGAAGTCGGTTTGACTGGAAGCCGACCCCAATATAGTTGGGAAAGCTAGATAGATGATGAGCTAAATCCTTATTTAGACTTGAAGAAAACAAATGTTCTTCCTTTTTTAATCGTAAGACAATCCAAATCCTTTCATTGTTTTCTCTAACTATTGTTTTCAAATCTGTGTCTTTTCTAATCTCTTGCTTTTATATCTCAACACTTCCACGGTTTTGCCGGTAGTAGGTATTAGTTACAAGCAAACTAATTTAAAATCTATCCAATACGATAATTAATCACTATTTGACACTTTGTGGACTCATTTGCAGCCTGAATTTGGTTTTGATTAAAGTTTGACACTAATTATCTACGATTCCAATTATCAAAATCACACAGTTGACAAAT
The DNA here is from genome assembly GCA_002192655.3 of Mamestra configurata. Classification (NCBI taxonomy): domain Eukaryota; kingdom Metazoa; phylum Arthropoda; class Insecta; order Lepidoptera; family Noctuidae; genus Mamestra; species Mamestra configurata. The sequence goes on from NDFZ01005489.1 coordinate 780,993, forward strand.
TAATTCATTTTTCATTTGCAAAGATTATGATTGGTTCCACAAATCACCGTGTAAATTAGATTATGAAAATGTATTTTGTGTAAGAGCACGTTCAAAAATACATTCCCTTCGCAACATTCCCTTTCATCATCTGTGACGTAACTCTGTAATTTATTTACTTTGATCTTCCATTAACTATTGCGTCTTTAATCATTATAACTGTAATCCCTAATTAGAAATGTCTCTGTTACCTCCTAATCTGTTGAACGTTGTTTATTATTCAGACTCTCCCTCGACAAACTCTGGTCCTTTGGTCATATTAGATGGGCTTGTCGTATGAGCACCACTATGTTATTCAACAAGTGGGCATTTCTTGGGCCCAATTTTCGTGGCTTGAATATTAAAGGAGTTCCTTTAAGTTTGGACGGATGAAAGACTTACCTAGCTTGAATTTATAAACACTTCTGGTGATCTTTGAAGGATTCTCGTTTAATGAGCTCTTTATAAATCAATGAGTGTGTAACCGACAGACAAGTGTATCTTTCTGTTAATGATGGAAGAGAACATTATGACAACATTTATTATTACATGATTATTATTATATTATTATGTCATACACCTCACAATTTATTTACCTCAGCAAAACTTGCAAACAATAATAATTGAGAACATATTTGAATCGGAGGCAGAATAACTGGTACACATTCAGTTAGTAGACACAATGATAACAATAATGAAGGTCATGGATGTAATAAAATAATCGATAAACTATCTTTAAATAACTTTAAAACTGAAATGGATGTTATCTATACAGTTCAAAGTAAAATAATTCGCAACAGTACTATAAATTATTAATGCCTAACGCTACAGCTGCTTCCTGAGACAGATAAGTAGTGTACAAATTTTCGATTGTCATTTGATCAATGAATGTTTGTTCAATGATTACAGCGTGTATTATTTGGGAATCAACCGATAGCCATCAACTTTAAATGTTTTGAAACTTGGACTTTTAATGCTTGGTGTTATAGTATAATTATATTTATCAGATAATTTTCGTCAATAAAAGTAAAAAAAAAATCGTTTTAGCAACACTTTACATCGATAAAAATATAAATTGGTGGAATCGATTGGGCTGGAATAAGGTTTATAACTAAACACAAAGAAATTCGTAATAATTTTAAACGAGAGCTGCAAGAAGCAAGCTAGGAGTGGTAAATTTTCGATAACTTATGGATTTCGATGTCATAAAGCAGATTTCACCAATAAATTTCGCGAAGTAGACAAACAAACATGACACTCTGCAGTTTCAACAAAAACAACATAAAATCGTACGGCCATGCATTATCAGACAAACAAGGTCAAAGTTAAGGAGGAAGTGGGCATGAGCTGGTGAAGGAAATGGTTATGCAATCCGATACAGTGTGATATGACAGTCGACGTCGACTGGTGTCATTAGCATATTGTTTTGATGATACACAATACGAGGATAGAAAATGCGTAGTTTATGCGTAGTGATTGGAATAGCTTAGAATGGTGAACATGGATACTTCTTTTCAATCAATCAGTCAGTCAACACTTTACCGCTGAACGCAGTACATCAAATACATTTCCAGGTGATAGGCGAATGCGAAGTTCATATCTAGTCGAAGCATGGATTTGAATGAACTTGTAAGAAATAAAATGAATAGTTTCATCGTCATCATTATCATCCTCTTCAACACTCCAATGCCTTTTTACTTGAGGTCAGCGCAATAGTTTCTCTCCTTCCATTGTGTCAACCGTCACGCTATCATTTTCATCATACAAAAGCAGTATTTAAGACTAATTGTAGCAGTCGTCGTTCTGTGCTTCCTATAAGAATATCAAGTGAGATATTCTTATTTATATATTATCCGTCATATTTCTTATGTCTTGTAACCCTGGCTAGTTTGTTTTTTATCTCATCCATAATACATAACATTATTAAACAGTAGCATAAAGTCTGACTTCCGGAGTTATTCAAATTCTAATCACAAATTTTGAATTCCACGTAAACATGTTTTGAAAACTCAACGCTCTTTCCTCATATTGTCTCACATTTTAAATTTAAACCAAGCAAATATGTGTTACTACTAAGATAAAGGAACAACTTGCTGCAACCACACAGCCACAACACTTAAGATTACATTTTGGCCAAACAAAAGTTGGATATAACGATAAATTAGGAGTCGAAAGAGAAAGTTCCTAACAAGGATACTTACTAAACAAACATGAATGATTTAGATCCCGCTTCAAAACTTGGGAACAAAGACTGACCGCGCGTGTAGCTAGCGATTTTAGTGGCGCAACTTTCTGTTGTGAATTCTCGATTAATATGATACAAAAAGTTTGTGATGAAATGTTTCTGGTTAAAGTTATTTCGGCGGAAATCTTTTGTTAGTATTTTGTCTTCTTAGAAATAGCTAAACAAAAGGTTTCTATCCTAAACATGTGCTACAAACAACCTGATTTCTTTTGAAGACTATTTTTTCTTTTATTTTTATGTTTCATGACAATATGCGAGGTTATTTCGTCTTTTTCTGACATATTTTGAGTCTTCAAGCTTCACTCACTGCTGATTATAACAGGCCTGCTCGCCTTTCAGCACTTTTGCTTCTTGGTTCCGCGCGTTCCTCATCCAGGTTTTTTCTCACGCGACTTTGATTATATTGTCGGTTCATCTCTTTTGTCTTAATTTCGAAAGATTGAGAACGCTCATATTGCAATTTTAGAGATTCTATTATTACCAGAGATGGCAAAAGTGGCTTTTATATACAACGTGTAATAGTATAAACGCAATACTTCTTAAGGGGTCATTGTACTCATCATTAAGAACAACTTTTACAATGGGACCGACATTGAAATCGCGAAAACAATTTGACTGCCCCATACATTTATGTGCGCATAACTCGACAGAATGGACTGAACAGCTGAGTTTTTTTTCGCAATTTTATTCTTTTACACTTTGTATATACCTATGTTTTCAACGCTATTTACTAATTTTACTCAGTCGTTTCACTCCATCATGGTGTGTAGCTTGTAAAGAGTTGTGCATAGTCTTCCAAAACAAAGATTGTAGTCCAAGATTAAGTTTTATCTGTGCCCTCGGCCCACACTTTCGTGTTGGGTTAAAAGGGCCGTTACTTTAAGTTTTTAGACACGCAGCCGCAAGAATTCCGCAATAAAGTTTATGTGGGTATTAAAAATACTTTCTTTTGGCTAAACCGCGGTTGAAGAAAATAACATATTATTAGGAGACCGGCTGTTGCTTTTATTCTTGAAAGAATAAAAACTTGGTCGTCATAACAGAGAGAGAGCAAACTTAAGATTTGAAACTTCAAGAATTTGGACCAACTGTCAGTGGAGATGACTTATTTCTGACTTGAATCGTATACACAACTCGCCTAGTGATATTACTTGTAATAGGAGACAGCCAAATTATATTTTTAAAGCATGCTCATCACCATGATACAATGACGTCACGTCAGTCGACAGTGAAATTATTTGCATAGCTGTGCAAATTGCAAATAACATATTCACGTTCCTCATATTTGCATAGTTTTTCATTCAGAAAATTTTGTAGTTCTTGCCTTTGCAAAACAACATGTATATTATATGTATATTAGATGCATAAAAAAATGTCTCAGGAATGGTATGATGACTCTGGTGAATGTAAATTATAATAATAGTTTTTACTTACAGAATATAAAGCACTACTAATACTATTGTTTAGATGCCAATAGGCGTCAGTGAGCTTATTACCTACCAATGCTGTCAGCTTGTTTGCTACCCATAATAAACATCAATATCATTTCAACCTCGAATCACCCATCTTCTATATATATATATATATATCTATATACAGGGTGTCCCAGAACTCAACGTCAAGCCGAAACGTGGTGACAGGATTGATCATAACCATCACGACAAAAATCTGAAAAAAAAATCTATCCCATGCAGTTTGAAAATTATGGGCATTTTAAGAAAAACCTAGAAATTTGATCAAACTGTACCATTTTTCGGTTATTGTGGTTATTCTTTTTTATTTTTGTTCATTTGAACTTTGGAAACATAATCCTAAATTAAAAGTAAAAGTGGCGTCACTATCTGTCTCGCTCACTCATGGCAAACATACCCACCATCCATCTCTCTCATCATTTTGCCTTAAAATTAAGAACCTACCTAGAGCTTGTGCGAATCAAAAACATTTTAACTGAGATAGCAAAAATCAGGTTACTTGAGGTTTTAATTTTTTTACTCTTTTCTATTGTATGGAACTAACAAGTATTGTACCATTTTAGAATTCTGATTAAATGCGCCAACTTTTAATGCCACTTGCCAAGGCACTCTAGTACATTTTTTTTATAGGAGGGCCTGTCAAAGTCGACGAATCTTGAAAATTTTAAATTCGTAGTTTAACAAATAGTCTCAATTCTCGGGAACTTGAGGCAATTGTGTCATTATTTTTTATTGGGATTCTAGAAATGTTATTTAGGATTACGTTTCCAAAGTTCAAATGAACAAAAATAAAAAAGAATAACCACAATAACCGAAAAATGGTACAGTTTGATCAAATTTCTAGGTTTTTCTTAAAATGCCCATAATTTTTAAACTGCATGGGATAGATTTTTTTTCAGATTTTTCTCGTGATGGTTATGATCAATCCTGTCACCCCGTTTCGGCTTGACGTTGAGTTTTGGGACACCCTGTATA
>NDFZ01005489.1:785739-1034850 GCA_002192655.3 Mamestra configurata
GTGGCGTCACTATCTGTCTCGCTCACTCATGGCGAACATACCCATTATCCATCTCTCTCATCATTTTGTCTTAAAATTAAGAACCTACCTAGAGCTTGTGTGAATTAAAAACATTTTAACTGAGTAAAATGAGATAGCAAAAATCGGGTTACTTGAGGTTTTAATTTTTTTACTCTTTTCTATTGTATGGAACTAACAAGTATTGTACCATTTTAGAATTCTGATTAAATGCGCCAACTTTTAATGCCACTTGCCAAGGCACTCTAGTACATTTTTTTTATAGGAGGGCCTGTCAAAGTCGACGAATCTTGAAAATTTTAAATTCGTAGTTTAACAAATAGTCTCAATTCTCGGAAACTTGAGGCAATTGTGTCATTATTTTTTATTGGGATTCTAGAAATGTTATTTAGGATTACGTTTCCAAAGTTCAAATGAACAAAAATAAAAAAGAATAACCACAATAACCGAAAAATGGTACAGTTTGATCAAATTTCTAGGTTTTTCTTAAAATGCCCATAATTTTCAAACTGCATGGGATTGATTTTTTTTCAGATTTTTCTCGTGATGGTTATGATCAATCCTGTCACCCCGTTTCGGCTTGACGTTGAGTTCTGGGACACCCTGTATATAAAAATGAATCCCTATTTCCCTTGGTCACGGCATCACGCGTGAACGGCTGGACCAATTTCGCTAATTCTTTTTGTGTTGTGTTTGTTATTGTCAGGAGAAGGTTCCTATGAAGGACAATTTTGAAAATACATAAACATCCGGGCGAAGTCGGGGCGGGCCACTAGTTGCTCAATATTTGCCATCCCCTTCTTACTATAACTCCCAGTTCTGTATGTCTTTTACCCATACTTCCAATTCTACAGCCATACGCCCCAGCTCGTATGTCTCTTCCGGCCCAGTAACATGTCTACGAAAAAAAATAACAACGTTCATAATTTAAATGGTTAATGTCTTTTAGTTGTCATGATAATAATTGATTAGTAAAACGCTTGTCTTGTTTTGGCCTGTCATCACATATTTCTGAAAGTGCCTCGCTACATTACTTTGCTCATCAAGAAACCAACGAGCCTTGAATATTATATTATCTCATATGATTTTAGACGTTATTATGTGGATAAGTAGGAACCTACATGTTTTTACTGTCTTAAATATTTTTTGTTGATTTTGATTTAATCGTGTTGGTTGTAACCGGCTAAATTAAAAAACTAACCTACACGTACTCACCTTCTGATAGACATATTTAACAAATATTTTTTGTTATACACTCTTTAAGTCTAGAAGAAGTATTATTTATAAAAAAACTTGTTTAATCGTTTTAGTGTTAAGGCTTGCATTAAATTTTGCATTAAATTTTTAAATAATTTAGTTACGGGTTATAATAATGTTCGGTGAGTTACTCAAAACGCACCTAATTTTAAGTGTTGTGCAAATTGTTCAGCATCAACCAACAATAATGTTACGAATAAAATGCTTACCTGAAGAAATTGGTACACTGGTCTATCAGTTTATTTGATGTATCTCATCCTTGTACACGTGTATTCAATTGTTGGTGAGCCAAATAAATAAAATAAAGTCCAAAAAGAGTGATGAATTAATGATGATTGAGAAGAGTAAGAGAAAGATCAGAGAAAAGATAGAAGGACTGTGTGGGGATTGACATGAATGAAAAGGGAGTGAATGACAGAGGTGAATGACAGTGGAAACGTAATCCTAAGTACTTGTAACAGAGCAGGAAGGTGGTGATGATGAGGCGGGGCTAAGGACAAATACATTTTGTTATGATGTCGCACGTGCACGCTTTTTCATTGATCAGGCACTTGCAGAATATTTAAAACTTGCTACAGAGAATAACCTCGAAAGGAAGTGATGATTTCTAGTTAAATTTCTGTGTATTTTCTCTGCAGTAATGCAAAAAATGGCCAGAAAAGCTCATATTATAATAGATACTGCAAAATTCATCCCGCAGCTGTTCTATTCCAGAAATACTCATTCCTAGATCTTTCCGAGTATGGATTCCAATAACAAAACCTTCTTGTACCGGAAGATTATTTTCACAACGAAACACCGGATAGGATGAATATTCATATTGCGTTGGTAACAAAAGTATTTCAAAACTCCGTGTCATCCTTCACGCTATTGACTATGGAGGCAGACAGAATTCATTGTCCATTGTTAGTAATTACTTACATGGCTGTAGTAACTGGAACGAGAATTACATACAGATTGCGAAATTAAAGGTATTGTTGTCGTGATGTTAATTCTTTCGTCTATAATAAAATTAGCAACTGCTTTTGTCGAACGGATTGTGGGCCAAATCAACCAAAATATACATAGGTTCCAGAATATGTGCAGTGAAATCGCGACCCATATTTATCAGTACTCACAGTAACTTTGTCCTTACATAGACTTTCGATACCCATCTATACCATAAACAACCGGCCAAGTGCAAATCGGACTCGCGTGCAAAGGGTTCCGAACGAATAATTATATGGCTTCCGTTTTTCTAGAGCTTCGGAACCCTAAAAATAAGCTTAAAACCTATTGCTTAGTAAATACTGCACTAGTATACTTAACGTTTCTTCTTTTGTTTCTGCATGAACTAGAGGAAAAATAATGTTTTTAGGAGTATGTTTTATACCTTAATTTTTATTTTTATTTTATTTTCCTTTATTGGCCAACCAACAATTGTTTACACTGATAACATTTAAAGTAAGTATATAATATCCAAGGTTAGTGTAACAATTAATTACAGGTTAGCACCGCATGCCCCATAAACAAATAAGACGTGCCACAAGCACTGAACTATTATTAAACATTAATATTTGAGTACTTAACTAAAATTAATAGGTATAAAAGCATTACGTAATGAGATTTACAGAACGAAAAGCAAACAGAAACACATCGAAACTGTACATAATAGCGAAATTGGAAATGAAAATTACAATCAAAAATTAAAATCGAAATTAAAAGTCAAATTAAAATCACAATTAATATCAAAATCAAAATTAATTAACATCCGAATCATAAGTCGATTAAAATCACAATCAATATTAAAATCTAAATTACAATCACAAATTAAAATCTAAATGAAAAGTAAAATTAATATCACAATCAATATTAAAATCAAAATTAAAATCGAAATCAAAAGCCAAGTTAAAATCACAATCAATATTAAAATCAAAATCAATTAAAATCCGAATCAAAAGTCAAATTATTATCACAATTAATATTAAAATCAAAATTACAATCAAAATTAAAATTTAAGTTAAAATTAAAATAAAAGTAAAAGTAAAAACAAGCAAAAACAAATCAAAATTTAAATTAAACAATTGATATAGTTGTTCTATGAAACTTGGCATATGAGTCAAAATGCACGTCAATAAGATCACTGCTGTTATTTAATAATTTGCAAAGACGAGGAACGACAGAGTTTGCACCCAGTATAGTTCTGCGGAGTGGAGGGTGTAAAGGAGTTATAGGAGCACGAGGGATTCTGGCCGGAGCACGAAACTGAAACATTGATAGTAGTAGAGGACAATCAATTTTGCACCGGAGTAGCCTATAAACAAAGGAAGAGTCAATGATTGTTCTACGTTTCTCAAGTGAGACCATCTTAAAATAAGATAGTCGGGATTCATAGGATCGTATCCTTTTAGCATTTCCGCTTGCATAGGCTAGATGCATAGGATTAATGTAGTAGATACCGAATTAAAACTATAATATATACCATTAACAACTGAATACTTAAACAACTATACTAATAATCGTGAATCTATGTACAAACGCGTCTAAAACCAAAATAAATCATTGGGAATAAAAAAAAACAACCACATCGCTGTCAATGGCAAAGGTGCCCAGAACACTGGTAGCATTCATGGGCGTGCAGTAGGCTACAGTAAGAGTAGGCCAGCCCATACATAATGCCCAAAAAAAAAAGAACTCACCACATTATTCTGGGTTGAAATCACGATACTGACGATGCGAATTTTCGTCCATTTTGAAAGTGGACGAAAAAATTTTTTTTTGGCCATTCTGTATGGGCTGGCCTACCCTTACTGTAGCCTACTTCACGCGCATGGTAGCATTGCATTATTAATACTTCGTCAAATGCTTATACAAATAAGTTGATCAAAATTCATTAAAACCTAATAAAAATATGTTAAAAAGCTGATTATCCGTTGAGTTATCTTATGTCAGTGAATTAACATGCTTTGAAAACCGGTCAATCAAAATTATGCCTACTTCGTAAAATAACATTTGTAATTATTTGTTTTTATAATCAAATAAGAACAGGCGTTATACTAATAATATTTGTTAATCATTATGAGGTACGGTAAAAAAATGGAATAAATTACCATTTGATTATTTTTTCTTCTTGTAATTTGTCAAACAGTTGATTTTGAAACTGATTTATTTCAAGTGGAATTTATTAATCAACCTTCGTTGTATAAATTACTGTTTCAATTTTTTTTTTCGATTAATCTTTTCATCCAAAAAATTGTAGACAACTTATTGTAGAGTACTAATATTAATTATAAATAAAAAAACTTTGTTTTTAAAGACATTTATTTATTTATAATGTTAACACGGTTTGTAGACCAATTACATTAACACACAAAGTACACAAAATGTAAGCATTAAAAGCATTAAAAAAAAATAAAAAACATAAAGCAAAAAAAAAAAAACAAATATATATAAATATTTATAAATTTACGTACTTTCACAGAAGCAAAGACAAGCGCACAAAACAGTTTTGAGCTGATCTGCAAATAGGTCACAGTTCGGGTTAGCTTCCATGACGTCATTAAGCGCAGCCAGAGTGCGAGGAACAGGGGATGAGGCGCGAGCCATTGTTCGAGTTGTGGGCACGGCCAATAGACGGTGTTTTCGACCACGGATATAGTTGCTTGGAACGTAGAGACGAATCAGCTCATTATGAAGATCAGGGGCATCTGTTATCCCACGACATATTTTAAGCATAATGTACAGCTGGTCATAGGCTCTCCTAGTTTGTAACATATGAAACCCTAGAGATCCTACGAGAAATTTTGTTGGATATAAAAATGGATAATATCCATAACGAAATTTATAGAGAAATCTAAGAAATGCTTTTTGAACCTTCTCTAATAAAAGTGCATAACTAGCCTCATGCGGGTTCCAGACACAAGAGCTAGCCTCCAACTTGCTTCTGACAAGCGTACTGTATAATAGCTGTACGACGTGCGCATTTTGAAAGTCACGCGTGTTTCGAAGAACAAACCCCAGTCGTTTGAATGACTCTTTAGCAACAGTTGAAATGTGGTCATGAAATGTCAACTTCCGGTCGAATACGACACCCAAGTCTTTTACAGTGTTCGATCTTGTAATAACAGTGCCATTTAATTTGTATTCAAAATAAATTGGACGCCGCATTCGACCAAAAGTCATTACATAGCATTTAGAGGAATTGAATGCCATTTTATTGGTAACTCCCCACTCGCAAATGGCATCTATGTCTTTCTGAATGGCCTCACAATCTGATAAGGTATTGACACGAGCGTACAGTTTTATGTCATCTGCATAAAGAAGGCATTTTGAATGTTTGAGAACAGAAGGCAGGTCGTTAATCATCAGGAGAAATAATAAAGGTCCAAGGATTGAGCCCTGACTAACGCCAGAACGAGTGTGATAGGCGCTCGATTCGTAAATACCAAGCCGCACAAACTGCTGGCGATCCCGGAGATAATCAGCTAGAAGTCGTAGCAAGTCAGGACAAAAACCCATGGCGCTAAGTTTTGCAAGCAGAATGTCGTTGTTGACCCGGTCGAAAGCCTTTTGGAAATCAAAATACAGCACGTCAACCTGCTTCCTCTCATCAAGTTGTGCAGAAATATTATTATTTATTATATATTATTGTTTATTTATTTATATGATGATTGTTGTTCAACGTTTCAACATTTTAACTGTTTTAGAACTTATTTATCAAGTTCATTCAATTGATTTGGAAAATTATTGTAAATCAAATATCAATCAAGAGACAGTACACATACTAAAAAATCTTTTCGAAGTCTTTTCTTCTGGCTGTAGTTGGATAAATATATAATGAAATACTCGTAGTGATATCAATTAATTCAAAAGTATAGAAAAAATGCTAGTGTTACCTACTATAAGAAATTCCTTACCTACCTACATTATTTAAAAGCTTCATTAGTTCACTTGGAATTTCATTAGAAATATTTTGGCTTTGATCCGAGATCGCCTTGACAGGTAACCTGAAATAACGGCTTTGCTAATTGAGTGGAATGTAAAAAATAGTATTCAGGTCATGTCAGTTGAGAATCTTCGTACTAAAATACTTTTTGCTTCACTATATTTTTAAAAAATCAGGTAGAGCTGATTAAAAGGATGAAACATTTCTTTGAATGGGTTTGTCTTTACTGTTATTAGTGTGTTTAGTACATTAGAAGGTACAACGATGACAACAATCTTATAGTACGAAAATTCGAACCGACATATTAGCTTAGGGTTCTCGCAGACACGTGTTACAAGACAGGCAATGCGACAAGGCATTTCCATAAAAATTGTTCTAACTGTAGTAACATTTTAGAAAATGCGTTGTCGCATTGTCGCATCGCATCGTGACAATCTGCGGGATATATCATATTTACCGTGTCCCCATCGACCAATTTTCTTTAGAACGCTTTGACTCTTAACTAGTGTTTTTAATGTCGGTACGATATGGGAATGGCTAGAAATACGTCGTAATAACGTCATTATGTGTTTGTGTGTGTGTTTTTTGAACGCATAATATAAATCTTCATACACAGTGACGTCACCAAGTCAGTAGGGGGTGTTTACAGTTTTTTAGATAGGAATACAGTCTGTATTGTAATATGCGTACCAGCAATGACCACGCAGCAAATCAGGAAAATAAATTTGGGCTACACAAATATTGATACCGCAGGAAGCAAACACAATATGGGCTTCGTTTCGATTGCCCAACCAGTCGACAAAGCTGCAGTGGGTAGATTTTTTCTATTCTACTTTTAAATGAAATTCAACATAAAAAAATCTCGATAATTTGGAGACATCGATACGACAACAAATGAAAACTTTGGCAATACTGGTTCATAGGAATATTTTTGAAACTGTGTATTATAAATCCTGTCACCGAAATTAAAAATAAACTTTCCAATTGCATAAAACTTCAAAAAACTCAAACTAGTCAAAGATAGTGACTACTATTCTGACGAAATATTCCAAGTAGTCTGTTGCAGTTATTGACATCAAATCTGTGATAAAAGACAACATGTTCGTATGAATTAGCATTGCCAGTGATTTGATTTATTGTTGTATCGTCGTCTCCACCTTGTATTCTAGTGCCTATAATAATTTTATTATAGGCACTAGAATACAAGGATCTAGAAAGGAGAAGTATAATTCGAACTCGATACTCACATAGAAGAATGATTTTACAACCTCCAAATTAGATGTACCCAAAATGAGCTAAAATTGGTTGTGTGTTTCTATTTTTAGGTTTCCATATCTCAAAAGATAATAAATGAACCCTTATAAGATCACTCTTTTGTATGTCTGTCTGTCCGTGTATCACCACCGATTTTCTCAAGAACGGGTGGACCTAGCAAGTTGAAATGTATACCAGATACCCTCAGTATCTGATATATACTGAGGTCTATAGTCATAAAAGTTAAAGGGTGTCCAATATTTACAAAGTTGACGCCTGCCACCAATAAAAATTATACCAATTTTATTATGGCGGTATAATGGGTAGGTACGGAACCCTCGGCGCACGAGTTCGACTCGCACTGACACTGACCGGTATATCTGAAAATCGTAAACGTAATATTATTTTCTTGTGGGACAGACTACGGAAGAAAAGCCGCACAAAAAGCTAGTATTTAATAAATACCATAATCCCTAATCCTTATGCAAATCATGGTGTATTTCCATATATAGCGTGACGAATTATGCCAGTATAAGCGTACCGTGAAATAAGTTATGTAAAGTGTGTTTAATAATAAAGTTATGACCTACAAAAGTAAATGAATAAATAAAGAAAATTCTGTAGAGGTCAGACAGTCACTAAGCGGTGAACTACGGTTTTTGGCTTACTGAAAAATATAAGAAATCAATTGACGCATGTTTACTGTATATCACAACGTGTCAGTATAAACATAAGCCTTTAACACTTAAGCAAAAGTCACAATCGGATCTGTGATGTAGTTCCAGAATTATTTGCACCTTTTACGAACAAACAATTTTACTTCCTTATTTTAGAGGTTTACGTGATAGAAAACAAAAGGCATACAATACTGTCTGTGACGATTAGTCATGCATGTAATCTTGCTAATAAATGGCACACGACATGTTAGGTTACCGAAAACGTACAAGCATAATAAAGTTATATCGAATTCTTGTTTGAAAAAACTTGAAGGACTCATTTTAATAGATATTTCTGTTAATATTCAATAAGAAGACCGATTTCCGGTTTTCTCAATATTCAATGGAGTAAATTATAATTCACTATTGGTTATGTGGGAAGTGTCAGAGATACCTCCCAGGATCGGGTTTTCAATAAGCAAGAAACGCGGAAGCAAATTACCACGTGTTAACATTTGCACGCCAAAATCAAATGTGGCAATAAACGATCGATATGTGCTTCTATTTTGTAGTGATTATAAACTTGGTTTTTCTAGCAATGGCCAGTAGGAATTTATTGCCAGCCTGCATGCTGTTTCCCCCCTTCAGTAGACAACCTCCCCAGTCCCTACCTTTTTTTTGGATAGGAAATCATCAAATGTCTCCTTCCGCACTGAGCGAAGCGTAAAGGAATAGCATTGACTAAAACCCACCCGTGTTCTTCCAAACTCTTTCGAACAAATTCCGCAACCCTGGCAGGCACTGGCCCTAGCGTGTCCATCACTTATGCTGTCATCTCTTTGAGACACGCGTGGAACACAACGCGCCGTTGACCGGGGCCTGCAGTGCGATTCTGTAAACATGTCGAATTCTGTCATTGACTTCGTGATCACTTCACCCAAGCCTTCACTTCGATATTTTTACACAATCGACAGTCTGGTCTTTATCGGACGGCGATCCACCCGTCGCTCGGCGTCCGCAGGCCTGCGTCTACGGTGGCTGGGAATCACCTACGACTAAAACACTTTAATATTTAATTATTAAATTAGCACCAGTATACTCGTATGTCTTAAATAACCAAAGTAAAAGTTATCTTCCTAAAGCAATAGGAGTTAAAGGTGTGGTAAACCCCTGTAAGGCCATGTTATAAAAAGTACAGCAATAAAAGCAACAGAAGCCACAATAAAACAATAAAGATTATCTGTTTGAGGGATTCACACAAAAGAGTATCATTGAGATAACCATTGGATAAGTAAGGATTCAATTTATAACAGTCGTTAGTTCACTTACTTTGTGACATCCAGTATAACTTGGTCTCTTTATTTTTCCTTACGAGGAAAATGGGCAATTTAAATTGTTTTAAGTGTCTTGCGTAATTTGATTTTAATTAAAAGAGTTCTTTATCTTCTGTCATCTATAATTCATTAAGTCAACGATCAAGGTTCATAATAATTTTTAACTTAACAAAATTATCATTTTCCTGTCCTTGACCCATGTTAAGGCTCCCGCAGACAGTTTTATCGTAAAAGTGATTTGTCTTAGTTTTTTTTAATTTAATTTGGTCAGCATTTTTAGCAAAATTTGTATGAAGACCCCACATCGGTCTGCTTGGGAAGTCTTTATTAGAGATCGACGCAACAGCAGAAATATTCGTCATCCATGCTCCCCTGTCTACCGCCGTGTTGTCAGTGACTATTTTATTTATTTAAACTCAACGATAAATAACAGCCGCACGGGTCGATATTCCAGGTTAAGCAACGCTTGCCGAGGTTGGTCTGTGGATGGGTGACCATCTTAACATACCGAGACTCTTCTGTGCCTCGGAAAGCACGTTAAGCCGTTGGTCCCGGCTGTTATTTGTAGATTTTTTGCAGTCGTTACGGATAGTCAGAAGCCAGAAAATCTGTCACCAGTGTTACCAAGGAGTACCGTGTCACCCAGTTAATGGGTTGTGGAGATCTAGTAGGCAGCCGCTTCACGTAAAATACTGGTATTCAGCTGAATCCGGTTTGACTGGAAGCCGACCCCAATATAATTGGGAAAAGGCTAGTCAGATGAAACTCAACGATAATTGTATTTAAAAGCGACTGTACTTTTGTATTGATAACATAATGCACACTTGTTGACATTATGTTTGTTGTTGCAATAGTGTCAGATGCCCATAAAAAATCACACTCAAACCATGAAAATAGTTGGTTGGAAATAAGCTGGTCGTATGCCAAAACACTTTTAAGTTATTCAAAGTCTTTAAGATGAGAAGGTATTGTTTTGTTTCTTTTTTTAGAATTAAAAACTTAAAAAGAAGAGACAGACGATAACGAGGGATGACAGGCATGTGACAAAAAGAGTAAAGAGTAAGAATCCATCCAGTTATTCTCTTTTTGGCCAGAGAAGAACTGGTTGGATGATGTCAGAAATTACATGCAAGGAGTTTGAAAAAGGAAAACGTTTTGCATCAAAGTGAAGTAACATGAGAAATAAAACTGAAAAGATAAAAGAAAAGAAGAATTACAAATCTTTACGTAAGTTCCAACTTTAATAGCGAAATACGTTTATCTGTCAGGTAAGTATTCAACTACCTAGCGGTTAAATACCAAAATTGAAAATTTGAATAATGTCAAAGTTTGCATAACTAAGTTTGGTCATTAGCAGCTTTTGTTTACATTTACATTAAGTAGTTGTTTACACTTAGTTTTAAATGTAGATCGGCTCGCTAACCTTTGGATAATGGAAATGTTTTCTTTTGTTTTCGGAACAGTATTTACATAATACTCCTACAGACTTCAAAAGGTAATTGTGAAGTTTGTTACAATTATTGGTACCTAATGATTTGGTAATTAATTTTTGAGTTAGTAAATAATTTTGGTGTCTAGAACGCAGACAAAATAATTGTTATAGGTATGTTGTTTAATGAGCTAGAAAGCAAAATAAAATTAAAATAAATGACAAAAATTATTTTTCTAAATTGAAACTGCTGAAAAAGATTTATCAGAAAAATAAACAATATCCTTAAATAACAGATTTACTCTACCAAAAACAGAGTTCTAAAATGTCACAGAGCACGGATTTGCCTCGACAGCCACTACCAGAGGCGGCACTTTAAATACAATAGTGAGAGTGTGGGACGACCTACACGTAAACCATTGACAAGAATATTAACAGTAAGTAAGAATTTATACGTACCACGTGGGAACTGTTGGTGCTGCAGCTTCTTGAGCATGCTTTGTGGTACCTCTAAAACAGAGTAGTTGCGGCGTGGCTAGCGTTGGCTAGCAGACAGACAGATCGACTCCGGTGCCATTGCTTTCACGCAATGTTGTGTTAGCGAAGAGACCAGTAGTGCGCGGTGCCGCTGGTGGTTGCGTTGTGGTTGCGATGTTGTCGATATCCCGACCACATTATTGAATTTGGCGGCAAAATGTGGTCAGAGTGAATTTAACTTTTCATTAATTATACAAATAAGGCGTTCACGTGCTGTGGTTGTGATACGTGTGATACCTTTGGATTTGAATTCTCCCTAATGCTGTCTCAAGTTACTGCCGGTGCGTAAATCCTACCTCTGTAGAGTTAACAGAATCACTCTTTGAACTTATAAATGAAAAAGGCTTATTCCATAATGACTTCATTTTAATCTTCTACGCAAACATAATAAGTTGGAAAAATGGTGTATATATTGTGTTATTGCCCTCAGGCGCTGGATTTTCAAATGTGTTCTAACCTTTGAAGTGATTCGCTATTGAAATATTACCGTATACTCATTAATTTTTGACCAGCGGCTTTATTCAAATGAAAGGAAAATTGGCTCTTTAGATATCTGTTGCTAAAAGCCTTCTCCAGATCTTTTTTATGGTTTTCTTCTCTATTATTACTATAGTTATTTGCTATCGATAGCAGGATTTAATTCCAACGTAGTAGTAGAGTAGTAATTTTTTTTTTCGCGGAATAATATGACACTAAGAATAGCTCATTCAAGTAGTTGCGATCTAACAAATCTACTCTAAAAGTGTTGCTGTCTTTAATTTCCACAAACAAGCAAAACACGGAAGAATGAACTTTCGCTTGTTTCACGAGAAACATTTGGTGATGTTACAAAATACAGAAATTTGGTCCTTTCTAATTTGACAACTCTATTTTTTGTCTTTTCCTCGTCTAATTTTCGTAGTGGTACCAGTACTGGCTTAAGTACCACCACTACTGGTAGTGGTGGTACTTTAGCCAGTATCGCAGGTTTCGTTATTAATCAACCATGCATTTGAATCCAAATGCAACAAATTCAAGAGCATCAATTGTGTAGCCATATAGACTCTTGAATTTACACGAGCTATTAGTATCCACCTTGACGCGTTGAATGATGTGCATCAAGTTTATGAACTGTATCAATTTTAAGATGTTCTTTGTAGTTATTTTCATCTAAATAAATATCGCCTGACGCATTAACATCTTTCCTGTTAACCCCAACAGTTATGCTAAAAGCTTCAGCATTGATTTCATCAAAGAGTCCGTCGACCTTGCGACCTTTCTGTCGCTCTATGATTTATGCTTGCTCATAAAAGTTTGCCATGAAATGTGCCATGTCATGGGAAAATGTTTTAGCTGTATGGGTAGTGTCTTATTAAAGTGAAGCTTGATTTATCATTCAGAGCTGATTGTGAGAATATGAGGATTAATGTTCTAAAACGCTATCAGATTTCTTTAGTCTTACATTTATCGTTTCAATCTTTACACGAGTTTTAGTACCTTCGTTCGTTAATTAATTAATTCTTAAACTTAATTAAAGGTTCTTGAAGGCAAAGTGGGTATCAGATGTAAGTCCCTAATACGCTATCTTAGTTGGAATTAGAAGCGAAAGATATTTTATCGGTTGTAAAAATAATCGCCAATAGGAAATTCCGTAACAAAGAAAATAGGGGTATCCTTTTCGTAACAGTCACTAGGCGAAAATGTTAAGTTTTTAAGTAAGAGTATTATGATCATTATTATAAAAATTACACTTTAACACGTCATACTTTTTTGATTAGTTTAAATCAGATGAGGTATCTATCTCCTATCTGACTGCTCTGAAACAAAATATCGATACTGATTTAGAAGTCAGTCTCTTTTAGAGTCACACAGACAATAATTCATGGAATGTTCAGATCAGCTGCGAAACATGTAGGTTAATGTCTCAAGGTGATCTTTGAAGAAAGTAACACGCAGATTTGTGTGGACCTCCCCACTAGACATGAATCGCTTCAATAGCATATAGAAAGAAATCTTTAAGATTACTCTATCATAGATCCCAGCAACGTAATATGTAAACGGTCTGGTCTAAGGCCAATAGCCATTAAACTATCATTTTTATCCATCACGCGCGTCTGTCCCGCCGTGCAAAAGTTACAATTGCCCAAATTGGTTGGAATGATATTCTATGAAATTTTATTATTCAAGAGTATAATCTTTTAATCAAAAGTATCCACGCAATGGGTGCCGGAGGATGGACTGCGTCGTCGAGGCCGGCCCAGAAAGCGGTGGCGAGATGATCTGGATGCACATCGCGAAGGCTGGTTCGAGGTGGCGCAAGAAAAGAATGTCTGGAAGGATATGCAACGATCACAGTGCATGCGACTCACGTGACCCGCCCAATCCTATTTGAGCCTGGCAGCCATGATGAGCTTACCCATGTCTATAATTCCCGTTTTGGAACGCATGTTTGTTGTTATGATTTTAAATTCCAGAAGAAATGTAAAATCACCCTCACTACATCACTCTTAAAACCAACTCTCCACATAATTGAACAACAAAAAATTCCGTTTCATTCATCCAATTTTCAGACCGTCATAATCAGTCTAACCTCTTGCCCTCCCCAATTCAACGACGTTGCACCTTTATTCCTAAAAATACGTCAAAAAATCCGGCTGATTCACTGTACACTATCAATCAAAATCTTGTGACGCGGTAGCTCGTTCATGCTGATGGATCTGACCTAAATATTACTGGTAGCTATTACGGCTACACGGCATTTAGGTGAAGTAATGGCTTGTAAGGTTGGTGCCGATTGGTGAAGCAAAGCTATTCGTATGTGAGCGTTTTAATTGTTGGTGGGTTGATTTTGGGGACTGTCTGTCGTATTATGTTATGCATGTTGGAGCGGGTAGTTACATATTTGACACACTGCAGTTTTAAGGCTTTCACAAACAGGTGCGTAATGAAAATACGCCAACGATGCGATATCGCGTTTTCACAGAAATTGTTCCACGAATTAGAATAATATCCACAAAAAAACCTTAGACGCATTGTCTTATACTTTTTACATTACGTTCCGTGCTCAAAGGGTAATCCCTATTACTAACCTACGCTGTCCGTCCGTCCGTCTGTCTGTCAGCGAGCTGTATCTCAAGAACTGTAATAGGTAGACAGTTGAAAATTTCACAGAGTGTGTATTTCTATTGCCGCTACAACAACAAATATTAAAAATTAAACAAAAAACACGTTTCTTGTATGAGGGCTCCCCCATACAAGAAACGTATGTTTTCACTTTATTATACGTAACCCTCCGGGTGAGAGTCCGACTTAAACTTGGACGGTTTTCGGTTTTAGTATGTACATATATTCAGGTAAATTTATGCAATGTATTTAATTCCAAAAGTATTTGAGATTTCTAAATTCAATATAACTTATTTTCAAAGAGTGAAGAGTGAAAATTCAGCGAACCCAAATGAAATGGACACCGAAATAAAACCGATTCTGAATGCCTTTTCCATTTATCTAGTCTCTGTTATTAATGTTAGTACTTAACGCTCCAAAGGATTTACAACGACGTTATCTGCATTGCTTTTATTTTAACAAACATAAATGGCTTCTGATCTTCAAAGGCCTGCACTTTCATGAATATATTTTAGTCCTCGTTACATTAAAATGTTTTGAAGCTTGTTACAGTTTAAGCTATAGAACACGGAGACTTCTTTACAGACACTGAATTGTCAAGGTCGGTCAGGAAAAGTGATGATGCTAGTTGCACGTCTAAAGTGTAGTTTATCCAATGACATTTTTTCTTTGTGTCACCGGAAAATGGTAAACGCCGTAAGATTGTAAATTATAGCGTAAAATTGTTAACTATTTTTTTCTAAATAAGACACGGATATATTGGAAACTATTGAATTTAAATGGGATTTATTGTATACAAAACGATTTTTTCATAATATATCGAGAAATTAAAATCTAATCAAGATTATTGCAATCTTACGGAGTCTGCAATTTTCCGGTGACAGTTTATTTATTTATTTATTTAAACTTTATGTACTATAGTGGTACATGGGCGGACTTAATGCATCAAGGCATTCTCTACCAGTCAACTTTTGGGTTATAAAGACTATACTGTGGTAGGTGTACAGTTATATCGGAATAGATAAATATGTTTTTTTTTTGAATTTTTACAAAACAAATGTTAGGATGTGAGACAAATCCTTTAGAGAAACGCAACACACTGATTTGATTGGTCCAATCCAGACAGCATTCGTCAGTTATCGTGTAGCTAACCCAAAACTTAAAGGCCTCAACGATCCGCTCTACCATTCGATTCCATGCTCTATGGTTCAACCAATCCCTGTTTGTATAAATATGAATTTCAACGATATTTGATTAGAAATCAAGTAAAATATCATAAGTGGTTCTTAACGTTCTATTATAACTTTTATTACTTACTACCACTTCGCTAGAGATTGGTGCTAAAACTGTAACGATGTGTTGGACGCTAAAAACTAATTACATATACATATATATAATTATGTACCTACATACTGTGAATAGCGCTCCATCGTTTGTTGTTACAGTTATTAGCATAATGAGAGTTGTTACAATGCCTATTTAGTATTCTTACCTAAATAAACAAATTCAAATAGATTGCATTTGCATTCTATGGGAACTGGGTCATGTAATTGAATGAAGTGTTGCATAATTTCAATTCAGGCTTTCTTATTGTGTGATTAAATTGGTAAATACCATTTTTAGTAATTTCCTAAAATAACCTAGCATCATATGCCTAGCCTTTTCCCAACTATATTGGGGTCGACTTCCAATCAAACCGGATTCAGCTGAATACCAGTATTTTACGTGGAGCGGCTGCCTACCAGACCTCCACAACCCATTAACTGGGTAACACGGTACCTACTCCCTGGCAAGACTGGAGTCAGATTATCTGGCTTCTGACTATCCGTAACGACTGCCAAAGATCTACAAGTGACAGTCGGGACCAACGGCTTAACGTGCTTTTCGGGACACGGAGGAGTCTCGATATGTTATTATGGTCACCCATCCACAGACCAACCTCGGCAAGCGTTGCTTAACCTTGAAGATCGACTCGTGCGGCTGTTATTAAAAAAATAACCTAGCATTTTTCGCAATAAAAATTCGCCTTTTGATAGTGTTACTTTCTATGAGTGAACGAAAGGAATCTTAACTTTCATAGATTTCCTTCTAAAACCAAACTTTAAACCAGTCCATTTTCTTTATGGTTGTCACATTGTTGGTAGAGTGGTAGTAGTTGTCACATCAGGGGTGGTGGCAAGCGTCACAATCCGTCGGCATGTCTCCCATACTGTAGCTCTTCTTGCACATTCGTGGACCATTGAGTGCAGTTTTGACTTGATCAATCAAACACATTGGTTCTGCCGTGCGTGCCTTCAACATTTCCCTCATTACAAGTATGTGTTTTCTCGATATTTCTAGAGAAAGTGAGAATACGACAGCCTTTTTAACCTCTTCATAATGTTTCGCAACCTTAGAATTAAAGTGATATAACGCAAAAATTGCGAGCGACAAGCAAGAAAATCTTAAGTAAAAAAAAATCTACCGTGACCTTTGTATAAGCTGCCCTTTCCCACTCATAATTTGAACTCTTTTTCACCACAGGATTTAAGAATATACTTTTTAAGATCAGTTATACATAAAAATTATAAGTAACAGGAATTTTGAGATAAGTACTTTAATTCTAAGGGTGCAATTTATTTGGATTAAGGAGCAGCTTAGTTCGCCTTTTGAATTTAAGAAACTAACCTAACCGTCTAGACAGAAAATCTAAATTTAAAAGCTATGTAGCTAATCCTAGCTACCCATACCTTCCACCAACCATACCTTCCACCAACCATACCTTCAGGAACTAATCCTTACATACACAGGTACATCCACAAAGAGTACTTCTATTCGAGAAAAGATTTCAAAACAATAGACTGCAGAGGGCCAATGTAGGAAGAAAACAATAGCTCAGGTAGCTCCCGGAGCAATATACGACGATCCGAACGTGACAAAAGTGAGTGTAGTGGTACTAGGGTACCAGAAACACATAGGAATGTGTTTTGAAAAAGTAGGATTTCTGTGTACAAAACTTCCGTCAAAGCAAGATTTTGAGCCAAAGGACTATGAATTTGAATCTTTAGAAGCATAATCTCTGTGGCGTCGAGCAGAAAGATTTATTGCTATACATTCTGAGAAAAGTCCTCGTATGTTTTTCACTCTTTAAATCAATATATTTTAGTCTGACATTATGATTGTTATGCTGCCGAAAATTTAAATAACATTAGCCCAAAGTATTAGAATTTTTCTTGTATCTAAATGATCGATCTTTGTGGGCGAATCCGGAACAAATCGATTAAACTCAAAAGTTTTCGTGAAAATAGTCAATTTTTTTGTTAGGATAAATGCTCACGTGTATCAAACGACATTTTTCAACATACTTAATCGAAAACATAAATAAAATTTATAAACATGACGTAACAAATTATTGTGAGATTGTGTGATTAAATCACATTACGTTTTCAAAAATGAAACCTAGCTAGATAGATTTATCGCCCCCGAAACCCACTGCATACTACATTTCATATAAATTACAATATACATAGCTCGCAGATTTTTTTGTTTGAGCTGTGCATTGACCAGCTTGATATTAAAATTGAAATTCATTGAAAAGGTTGGAACACACTTTATTGCATGCCCAAAATCTGGCGACAGGAGCCAGTTTTCGGGTGTATTGAAAAAAATCATTTCCACGCACGGGTTTATTAGAACGGTGCATTTTATCTGCATTCTTGGAACCAGAGACCAACTAGTAGGTAAACCGTAGGTACACACCGTAGGTACTATGTCAGTCGCATATTACTACGAGATTGACTGCTCATTCATGCGTATATTAGCCAAGCGCCAATATTGCGTTGACATGACGCGCAAAGCTAATTTAAGCAGCAATATGAAACACTATTGGATTGTCAATGTAACTAAAAACACGTCATCCATCACCATTCACCATAAAAAAAAATATAGTTATAAATGAATGTAATTTATGTGACAAAATGCAGGTTTTGTTAATTTCACGTTTATCAATTATATGTATATAGGTAATAATATTAATATTTAAAAATTATTTTGAAAGTTTTAATTTTACTGTTATCAAACTAGTAATTGAGAGAGGTAAAAAAGGTTTTAAAATATAATCTCTAAAAGTACCGATACCATTTCGAAAAATATACATAATTATAATGTAAGTAAGTGGTGTCTGACAAGGGCTACTTTTAATACCAATAAAAGGTTCAATTCTAGACTATACCTATTATACCACAAAGATCCCATTTTATTGTGTATGTAAAAATACCTCCTAACTACATGTCAAGCGTCTTACCCAAAAATAGAATATGAATAATAAATGTTTCAATTATTCCCGGCGACCATCCATTAAGGGGAGGCCTCTATATTCCACGCCATAAATATCGTGCTTGGCCAAACGACGTAACGAGTTTCGTCCAACGTTTATTATTTATTAATATTTATCGTGTACCTATATGTAATATAAATTGATGTGTTTTATTTAACGACACGGTATTAATTTTGGATTAATGTGATTTAATTACTGTTGTAAGTTTAAATTCTTCATGTTTGTGAATGAAGAATTTGAATATCAAGCTAACTCAACTTAGTGCTTAATCAATTCAATAAGTATTACTTTTAATAAAACATGTTCTTTCTTTCATATTAGCATGTCTTTTTATATATATTAACAAAACACAGCTAAATAGAAACGGAAATTCAAAAGCATATTATTTTCAGAGTCGTTTTTATTTCTATTCACACGCAAAAAGAAAAAGTTTCTTGTTCTAAACATATCTCATTTCCCGCAGGCCAATAGGTTTTGTGTCAAAACATGGCCATGACGAGGCTGTTTTTGTCACTTTTTTGTCCAAGCGTAGCATAAAATTGGTGTGCCGACTTGGCAAAAACTTAGCGGGGTCTGATTAGGCCTCTGCCAAGTTTCAATTAAATTTCCTTTTGGTAGCTGAAAAGCCTGTGTTTTTATATATGTGGAAAAACCTAATTGCGCTGTTTTTGTTAAAGAATGATATTTCTTCAAAAGACCATTGCAAATGTTAGATATTAGATAATATATTGTTTTTTTTTTGTGGAGGCCCACTTGAGGAAATGGTCGTTAGACGTTTTATGTCGTAAGTATCCTTTGTTTTGATGTTAATCATGAGACAAGAGTCCTTAGGCATAATGTTACTAGCAAAACGTTTTTTGTTACACGTGGGCCTATATTTGTAAGAAATAATGGTGACACAAATCAAAAGCTGCCCAATCGATGAAGTTGTCACTCTGAGAATATAATTAATTTGATACCTAAATCACTACATTTTTTAAGACATCGTAACGTCATCATATTAATAGCTACCTTAAGCGAAGAGGTGCGATTAGACAATGCGACAACGCTTTTTCATACAAATAATTTGTATGTAAAGCAATTTTAGGACAATTTTATGAAACACTAAATTGTCTTGATGACGAATGAGGCATTGACGCCTTTACTTGGGAGTAACCTGACTAGGTACACTGCTTTTCATGTTTTTGTCTATCTTATTTCATAGATATCTCCGGGCATAGTCACTAATCTCAAAGACCTTATCATAAAGAACTGAGATCTGCGAGTACGTCTGTGTAATTTCCGCTGTTCAATTGTTTCTCAAGGTTGTAATCCTGCGCCCACCTCCTCAGGATATCAACTAGGTAATATAAATGTTAGAGACATCCGATTATTATAGATAGGTATTACTCGGATTTCTTAATTATCTTTGAGAATTTATTGAATAGGAAGATTAATTATTATCTGTCGGTCCTACTATTCGACTCAGGCATTACTATAATTGTGAATGTTCGTATGTTTGTGAGTTTTAGAACTCTATAACACCATAACGGCTTAACAGACATGTATAAAAATAAGCACACAAACTCGACTATGGTCTTTAAGTTTGCTTAATAAAAATATTGCTCCTGGAATAGACCATGGTGTGTGGTGTGTGTTAGCAGCTTCTATTTATCAAGGAATCTGAAGAAGTTTCCCTAGAATACGAGTAAAACCGCAACAAACAGCCAGTACCTTTTCTAATTTCAATATTGCTCCTATAATAAAATATATCATCGCGATGTATAAGACTATAAGCACCTACGCAACGCCACCTACAAAATTTTCCTTGTCGTAATAAAATAACTTTTGAAGACTCTTTTGATCCTCATTTTAATCAAGCACCCATAAATTAATTATGAGTGCTTAATTACATTTAATTAACGTGAAGAAAATCTTAGTAGAATGTTATATATTACTGAAATACATGTTTGAATCAATTACTGTTCTAAATGGAAAGAAAACAGGGTTCTATTGGGTTCATTTTCGTACGATTCGATAAAGTCAATTGAAGGGAAAGATTTATTGTAACTTAATTCAGGGGTTCTAAGCAATTCGGTAGGAAAATGTCTTGGTAAGAAAGAATATTGATTTACTGGGTACCCTTGTTGGCAGGCGGTTTTTTGGCCCATTGTGGGCTGGATTTTTCATGAAGTATAGCGAAAAAGTCCAGCTTTTTGTATCAATTTGACATTTGTGCGTCCAACTTATACACGCGTAGGAAATAATTATTTACATATATTGTAATAGACAGAATTAAATACATACTTTTAGTTTTTTTAGTCCGTTAAAAAACATGTAGCTCCCAGCTAGACAGTCGGCCTGTGGGTGTTCCCACAGGCCTATTTTGGGTTGAAAAAGCAAAAAAGTTTATATTTTTTTAAGGGTTTTCGTAACCTATTATGAATTCCTTTTTAGGCTACTGAACTAGTTAATAAAGAAGTGTAATATATGTAAGTACCTAGTCTCTGGTCGTACTAATCCGATTAAGAAAACCGGCCAAGTGCGTATTGGGCCACGTACAGTGAAGGGTTCCATAGTTACCTGTGTCGTAAACCAAAATTGCAAAGTTACAAATCATTAAATCATTTTCTATGGAATGATTACGAAAGTTAACTTGTAAAACCTACTTAGCTGTGATAGTTTTCTTTTCAAATTCGTTGTATATGCTGTTACCATGAATTTCTTCCCGTCTCCAAAAACAACCGTTTAGCTGGCAGAGAGGGAGGGGGGAGGGAGACTTGACTCTAACGCAAATTAGCACTTTAAAGCTTAATATTTCACAAACGAGATCTTGGATGGAAAAATGGTTTTATAAACCCTCAATATTTTTAAACGAGCTATCCAATGACACATCCTACACCATGGGATAGATGATAAAAAAAAATCATCACCACGTGTGGTACACCAATTTTTTTTTCCTCAATATTTTATATTACCATTTTGTCGGCATAGAAAGCTGGAAATTGGTATTATACTCCAACTTCCTTGTTGACTACGGAACCTTAAAAATATACACGGGCTATATTATCTCGCTCTTGCCGAGTGCCCTCGGCCACTTTTTCCTGAAAAATATACGGTTACCATGAAATTCGCGACGAAACCAAAGCCACTAGAGAGCTAGTATTAAAAAGGTTATAATACATTGTGTGCAAAATATCTTAAATTTCGGAAGTCGGTATTTCTAATTCTGTTTTTTTTTTTTTAAAAACAAAACTCTTTTTTTTTAATCGGGTAAAAATACATTTCTTCGCGTTTAGGTAGTTGTTATTGTACACCATAGCAACTAATATAATTTACAATGAAGAAAAGTTCATGTACAAAGGCGAGCTTAACTCAAAATTGAGTTTTCTACCAGCAAACCTTTTTCTGCATAGGTACGTTGCCTGTAAGTTATTCAACAAAAAGACAAGTTTTTCAATATTTCTTGCATAACTTTTTAGTCAACCAACTCGTCCTAATCGATATTGATAAAACATCGGTTGATTGATGACCAAATTATATCAGTAGACGGTTAGACAAGAACACTGAAGGACAAGGCTAGGCATGTTGGTATTTTTGTCTCATCCATGACGTAAAGCATACAATATTAACACTCTTGCTATCGGGAACAAGTTGAAATTATGAGTTAATATCGATCTGTTGATGTTCTGTTTGTTTAATAATCTTGTTTAAGATTTTGAAGTGAAGTACCTATGCTTATAATTTTTTGTTTGGTTTAAAGACGGAAATCATCTGTGAATGAACTAAAATAAACGCCACCTGCATAAAACTTCTAGAAAAGTAATTTGATTCGTATTTTTTAGTCGTTTTGGCGGTTTTTTTGCGGCTTTTTGGCGATTTTTTTTTTATTGTGCAATTGTTTAATTACATACAGCTCATCACTCTTAAACTTGACTACGCACTTCTGAAAAACCAAGCATAAAGATTCTCAGCATGTCCTTTATACTTTTGCCTCTTGAGGAGTTATTTTCAGATCCAACTCCAGCAAGCTTGGCAAGCAGAACGGTAATTGGAATATGAATTTGTATTGCCTGAGCCGTGTCTTAAAATACATAATTAAGGACAAACCTTGTAGTATATTTATTGCCACTAACATTTGAACGCCAGAGCATTGGCGTGCCCCCGATGCCAAGCCACAAATTCACTGTACTTTTTGTCACATATTTGTGACGTTTGGCGTACAGGGCACGCGTTTGTTTGTCATGTATACGTGACAATGGGGTTCAAAAAGTTAAATACTGGTATTTGCTACACCTGGTTAGACTGCAAGTTGATCCTAAAATAGTTGGGAAGACTGGGCAGATTAGTTGCATTCTTACAACTTTTTTAACATTGAAACAAAAACAGATATTAATATAATTTTGGTTTAGTTTGTTAGCGAATCAATGAAAAACTTAAGGATAATGATCGATTATTACTGTCTATAAATAGTTGGTCAAGTAAATTAATTGAATTATCATCGTGATGGTAAATGATGGAAACCGGTTGCTATGACGTTCAGTACAAATATGTTACAAAGAGTACGGCGAAATTGTGGCTTCGCGTCGGGCGCACGCCGATGCGTTTATGTTTTGGCGTTCAAAAGGCGGGCGGCAACCTACCTGAAATCCTTAATACTGTAACAAGGTTATAACTACGACAACCCTTGTCAAATCCACTGTTAGCTTTTCACACTTTTCAGTATAGTAACGACTGTCCAAGACCTACAGATGACAGCCGAGACCAACTGCTTAACGTGCTTTTCGAGGCACGGAGGAGTCTTGGTATCTAATGGATTATCAATCTATACTTCTATATTATATAATTATCTATATCTTTACTAATAATAAAGCTGAAGAGTTTGTTTGTTTGAACGTGCTAATCTCTGGAACTACGAGTCGGATTTAGAAAATTATTTTTGTATATGATAGCCACATTCACGAAGAAGGCTATACGGGAACGGGAAATTCCTACGGAAATGGGAAAAAACGAAAAAATTTGCGTGTACCAAGTAGCGGGCAAAACCTACCTACACTAATATTATAAAGAGGAAAAAATTGTATTTTTGTGTGTGTAATGAATAAACTCAAAAACTACTGTGCCGATTTCAAAAATTCTTTCACCATTGGAAAGCTACATTATC
This sequence comes from Mamestra configurata, assembly GCA_002192655.3. Lineage (NCBI taxonomy): Eukaryota > Metazoa > Arthropoda > Insecta > Lepidoptera > Noctuidae > Mamestra > Mamestra configurata. Next base: position 809,709 of record NDFZ01005489.1, read on the forward strand.
AGCGAGTAAAATAGGGTATATCTTATCCCCGTATTCTCACGGGAACGGGAACTACGCGGGTGAAACCGCGTGACGTCCGCTAGGTATATATACTAGCTAGGTATATAAATGGTTTACTATCCAAGAACCGTACTTGGCTAGCGTTGCTTAACCTTGAAGATCCTATGCGGCTGTTATTATTTAGCCGCGAGATTACTATAAAAAGAATGTGATTATCTCATTTTATATTAAGTACGTACTAAAATCTATTTAGATTCCAGGTAGGAGTCAATAAATTACTTTTGATTAATTACTTTAGGAGCGTGTTTGATGAATACTTGCCAGAACATTTCTCTCAAATTAATTAATTTAATATTCTAATATATTAGTTAATCACCTGGCCGGAATGACGGTACAAGGTTTTGAGGAACTCAGGATCGTTTTGAGTGCTAGTTTGAGATGTTAAAGTGAGTAATACTTACTTAGATCTCATCATCTGCCTGCCTTTTCCCAATTATATTGGGGTCGGCTTCCAGTCAAACCGGATTCAGCTGAATACCAGTATTTTACGTGGAGCGGCTACCTACCAGACCTCCACAACCCATTAACTGGGTAACACGGTACTCCTTGGTAAGACTGGTGTCAGATTATCTGGCTTCTGACTATCCGTAACGACTGCGAAAGATCTGCAAATAACAGCCGGGACCAACGGCTTAACGTGCTTTCCGAGGCACGGAGGAGTCTCGTTGGATACCTACTTAGGTCTTTAATAAGGAAATACCAGAATAACTATTCATCATCAACCTATGACAGCCTCGTCAACTGCGTGCATTAGTCGTCTCGTCAATGGTTATTATTTAGTTATTAAACCCGATCAGAGGACTAAGTGTGAGTTTTTAAACGTGCTTGATCGCGTTAACGTATATGGCAGCCGGTCAATTCTGTAATCACGTCGAAGTGAAGGCTTGGGTGAAGTGATCATGATGTGTCCTGTCAATCCATATAATCACGAAGTAGGTTTCATTCCATCTTGATTATATAGATTGACAGCTCACCTCGTGATCACTTCACAGAAGCCTCCACTTTGACATGTTTACAGAATCGACCGGCTGTAATTATGTCGAAGTGAAGGCTTGGGTGAAGTGATCACGAGGTGAGCTGTCAATCCATGTAAACAAGATGTCACGTGATCACGAATTTAGCTGTCATTCCATCTTTATTTTATAGATTCACAGCTCACCTTGTGATCACTTCACCAAAGCTTTCACTTCGACATGTTTACAGAATCGACCGGGTCTGTATTTAAAATGGATCCTCCGCTGGTGACAGAAACTGAAGATTTTATTTTTATTAAATTAAATGAACGTACCTAACGTTAACGTGATGAAGAATAAACTCGACTAAGGCTACAGAAACTACATTGCCTCTATGCCCGCGTAAAGGTCGGAAATGAACCCAAAGGAGCGTACTCCCGGGATAATAAGTATCCCATTACTACGCCATTCGTCAAGGTTCGATCTTTTTCTGCAGCAAAAGTAGGTAAGTCTACAGCAGAATTAATAAAAATTGGTTCAGTGGATCCGAAGCAAAAAGCAATAAACAATAAGACTGAGTTACTGTCGCTTTTATAACATGGATATGATTGATTTCACACATTTAACAGTAACTATCACTATGTGTTATCTGTGCGACCCTTCAAATGAGACGGGTGAGTGTCGGAAATGTCAAAACTCAGAGGTAACGTCATGATAAGAAGGTCGGTCACACGTGAGACTCATTCCATGATAAGATTTAGTTCATTCTGCTATCGTGTCGTTGGCAAGCACAGCTTGATACTTTATTAGCGCAGTGCAGGGTGCGAAAAACGGTTAACATTTTAGTCAGCGGACTTCTGTTCCTCCCGGTAGCAGATGAATAATAATAATAATATATTTATTTGCGAAAAACACGGTATATAAAGTTGTTAAAATAAGTATATGGTCCAACATGTTTTGCTTAGAATTAAAGCATGCAAACTTATAGGTACCTGGACGAAAGTTATATTAGGCAACAAACAAAACAGAAATGATAACTATAGTCTATGTTCCAGATATTGCTTAATACTATAGAAATTATTTTGAGTCAGCCAATTATACAAATTAAGCTTAAAAAGCTTACAGATTACCGTTTTGAAGGTATTTGGCAATTTATTAAATATACACACACACATTAATAATAATAATAAGTGTCATTTATTCTCTCATCACAAAGCTGACTTAAAGTTAAAGTGTACAAAAATGTCTCAGCTGTATTCCACCTTGTGAGAGACTGGTGCCTGATATAGGTTTTTGTTTCGAAAGTACAAACCTAGATCTTCAGACACTTTACCTACGTGTTATACCTATCATCTGAGACATTAACCAACATGTTACTCACATGTTTTGACCGTAAAATTAATAGAATGGACCTTTAAAGAGACTTTGACCTCTGAGTTTGTTTCGGTGTTTCTTTTCCAAGTAGTCAGCTAGGAAACAACGGCTCATCTAGTTAGATTTGCCAAAAAAGATTGACGTGCAAAAATAGTTATTTAAAACTTGTATTTAAAAGTACACACGTGAACTTAACGTTTAAATTGATTTTGATTTTTGTAGTTAGAAATATTGGTACATGCTTAACTTCATTTCTTTGACTGATCGACCTTTAAAATTCCAAAGTGCATGTGAGATTTCCATTCAATAAAATGTTAGAGTTTTGAATAAAACTCTCATACATCCCGATTTGTACATTGAAGTCCGGTTTTCAATAAAACCAAATACAATTAAGAAGGTTTCAGCTGATTTTTCAAGGAACAACAGATCGTTTGAGCTCCACATCCCAACTGAGTCGTAAAGAAGAAAGGTCAACAGAACCGGATCATATTTTTCTAAAGTTTCCAAGAAAAACAGAGATAGAAAATTTCATTACTACTGCGAACATAAAATATCTGTTTCTCCTTCTTTAGAAAAATACCAATTGGAAACACACTTGTGGGTAATATTGAAATTGAAACGTGAGATGGTAAAATTTTCTTCTTTAACTTAAATAAAGTGTTTTGAAGTTTTCCTTTGAGATTTTTCAGTTGGAAAAGCACGCTTCCGAAGTTCTGTAACTTCGGTTGAAACATACAGTAGAGTCACTTTAATAATTTTATACTATTATTTTACTTAACTGTAAATGATGACGTTCAAAAGTGCCGTTTAATGGCCTAATTGAAATAAACGCTTCGAATTTGACCTACTTACAAATACAATTTATACGACTGTAAAAACAATAAAATATTTAACTTATAAATGAAATAATATTTGATGGATAAAATACGTGTGCAACATTATGCTAAGAAAAAGTCGAGGTTTTTGGCTGTAAAATTGGTATGTAATTTCAGGCAAATAATTTTTGTAAGAATTGTTAATATTTGTGTAATCGACAATCTGTTGATACATCACGACTTCCCAAATTCGTGTGTGGCGACTAACGTAACTATTTCAGTAAATAGTAGTTAAATATTATATATTTGTAGGTTAATTCCAACTCACCGGAGATTACCTCACATACTTCCTATCATTATTATTTTATCAATAATAACGTGATTCCACAGTGCGAATTATTTGCCAATAGACCTCATTTAATAGTTCAATGCTTTTGATCAATAGGTCACTTGAGCCAAAGTGCCAATTTAATTTTCAACGCGTCGAAATTATTTGAACAGCAGAAATCAGCCGACATTACGCGGATTGTTGGTTTAAATGAAGATTGTTTGATTGTTTTGTTGTAAAAAGAGTATTTAATTTAAACGTAGATTTTTTTTGTTTTACATTAAACAGATTAATAGGTATTTATTTCTGTAACTTCTTTCACTCAATGTACAAATAAAATAAACTAAACTAACATTATTTATTTACGTGTATATGTCACCGGATAATTGCAAACTACGTAAGATTACAAAATATATTGAGAGATTGTAAACCCTCGATAAATTGTCAAATGAACATTTTAGTAGACATTTATCGAGAGTAATATCTCAAGTTATTTTCCGGTGACATATATATAGTAATAGTAAGTTGTTCATAAAAGATAATAGTTTATAACGAATAAATCGTATTGCAGCAAAATAAAAACAACAAACTAAAATATGGCATAAAACTCGTCAATGTGCCCAAGAGACGGCGGCATTGCCACGTTTTCGTTTCCATTTATTTCAACCAGTGCCATAGGTTGTTATGAATGATATCAAAACGTTCTATCAGCATATCTTATACCTTTAAACGAGCAATTCTTGTATATATGTATATTATATAATCTGAATCTTGGAAACGGCTCCGACGATTTTCATGAAATTTAGTGTGCAGGGGATTTCGGGGGCGATAAATTGATCTAGCTATGTTTCATTTTTATAAAACGTTTACCAAAAAATAAACGACCAACACTCAGTCATCCAGGTACTAGCTATAATTAATAAGCCTGATTAACATTCCAGATTAACAAACTTGCATAAATATGTGAGTGAATTTGGCCCATCAGTTAATGAACATTTTCTGTTACAGGTAACATCAACATTATTATCCAGAAACAAAATAACTAAGGTAAGAATCCAAATATTGAAAGATTTAAAATAAACAAATGCGTGTAAGCTATGGTTTTAAAATAAATCCTTCAAGTCAAACCCAACGAAACAAGACAATGTTCTACAATAATCATAACGACTTGTATGTAACTCGACAATACGACAACGGGTTTTCAAAGAAAACTGATCTATCTGTCTGTCTGGGAGCTTTTACATCAACATTAAAAACCTTTACCCAAAATACTGACACCGACATTTCTTACCAAGTCCATCTACATAAACACAATCCAGGTAAACATGTCCCACCAATATAGTTGAGATGTCATCTTGTAGACGTGTTCAATCTAGCCCTACGCTACGACCCTCGACTCTCACCTTATATAGGCCAACGGATTAGTTCCCAGGATCTAAAGTTAGTTGACTTGTGGAGGCCAGGGTTGGAATACTAATGAATGTGATAAGATTGTAATTAAATCTATGGAAGTTTTGATTTCGTTTTGAATCAATCCCAGAGTCCGCATTCGTACCCGGTCGGTGGCAAAAGGCCCCCTATGACTTGGTACTTAAACGTGACTAAAGACATAGAACGTGTAATATAATAAACGCAAAATCTCTTAAGGGGTCATTGTACTCATCATTATGAACAACTTTTACTATGGGACCAAACCTGTAATCGCGCAAAAAAAGTCAGCTGTTCAGTACATTTTGTCGAGTTAGGCCCACTTAAATGTATGGGGTAGTTGATTTTTTTTTCGCGATTTCAGCGTTGGTCCCATTAGTATTGCGCTTATTCTGTTTGTCCCGGTTGGTATGGCTTTGCCTAACCCTTCGCGGAATTCAGCCGTGAATCATGAAAATACAAATACCAATAACATCAATATTTGTCACCAATCTGCTGGAAACTCAATGCGCAGCAATGGCTACCAACAGAAGGAGTTACTTCGCGAGAATTACCTCTCTTGGTTTTCTATATCTATCAGGTTCCTAAAATGGTACACAAATGTACTCACCCATAGCTACATTTAACATTATCTTTTTCAGAGTTAGAGGCTGAATGAAAATCTAGATGTTTATGTATTTTTTTAAATTTTATTCAGACTCATTTTCCATTATGACTTGAGATGAGTACCTACTTGAAAAGGTGAAATGAAAATTTTGTACAGTCACCTTGAATATGTCGGAGTATTTTCAGTTTAGACGGATATTAAAGTATTTTCCACTAGACAGGTATTGTTTTGATTAGGTATCTAATGATAAACCTTGAAAATATTTTTCTACTTATACTCAAGCATAAGCTGAAGACTTATTCTTGTGAAATTTGGCTGATTGACCTGGCGTTGCCCAATTAAGTATCGGGGTGTAGTAGATAAAATAATTGTATTTATTTATCTTTTGCGTTTATTTAAGTATTATGAGTTGTCCTGTGGCTTAAAAGCTTTCTTTAATTTGTATTAATTTTATGCGCGATAGAAATGAAAACGCTAGGCAATTTGAAACTTCAAGAAGGTAGAGATATACCTTACAAACTTATCAAAGAATACAGTATTATATCGATTAAAGAAATGACAATGAAGCCTTTATCAAGCCACGATAATAAGGTCAAGACGTAATTTTATCGATTATATAGCTTCATATAAACGGATGTATCGATTTGCCCTTGAAAGACACGGCGGGTGACGTGTTTACAAAGTTAACGCTTTAAAAATGCAATACAACCGTTTTACTTCTTTTGTACTTTTTAAACTGGCCTAATGGTTTGTTGAGGCCAAGGCAGTTATTCCCTGCCAGGGTGGCGGGTTGTTGGAAAAAGTTATCGCGGCTCTGGAACACAAAGGGCATTTGTAGGACACGAAAGGAAGAACACGGGTAGGTTTTATTCAGTAAGAGTCTGACACCTCCCGTTCCGCCTGGAGCGCGAGAAGTCGTTTGATGATCATCATCAGAAAAAAAATGAAACTCTTAAGTATAGCAAATGCATATGAAACTGTTGTTTTTTCTTTGAAGAGGATTTATTTATTGTTTATGGTGTAATCGCTATTGTGTCTATGCAGCAATCATAGACAATAACATTTCCGGTGTGTCTTGAATACCAACGTTCCGGCAGCGATACAATGGTTTATAAATAGGTGCGGAACTGATTTATTCCAGACATTTTTTTCACAATACCTACATAATAACTCTTTTATACATCATTTATCTTACTGGATTGATGATGTTCCTTAATTAATTCAGCCCAGGAGGTGGTCACGCCATTTGCATTTGGCTCCTATGGAATTTAAATAACGACATGGTACTTATGTTGTTTGTTATCTTTAAACTTGTGACATGCGGAAGTAAGTATGTCGGTCTGACTGTTTTGTTACCACTTCACGTCTGAACAGATTCGGATGAAACTTGACTTGGAAAAGGATTAAGCATTGTTTTGAGAGTATGATTCCGTGGGATAATATTCGACTTTCACTTGAGGAGCTCGTGGCTAAATAATAACGGCCGCACGGGTCGATCTCCAAGGTTAAGCAACGCTTGCCGGGGTTGGTCTGTGGATGGTTGACCATCTTAACATACCGAGACTCCTCCGTGCCTTGGAAAGCACGTTAAGCTGTTGGTCCCGGCTGTCATTTGTAGATCTTTGGCAGTCGTTACGGATAGTCAGAAGCCAGATAATCTGACACCAGTCTTGCCAAGGAGTACCGTGTTACCCAGTTAATGGGTTGTGGAGGTCTGGTAGGCAGCCGCTCCACGTAAAATACTGATATTCAGCTGAATCCGGTTTGACTGGAAGCCGACCCCAATATAGTTGGGAAAAGGCTAGGCAAATGATGACGCGCGCGAAGCCAGTGGCAGAAAATTTTAAATCATTTCTTCATGAAAAAAGTATGTCTGTAATACCCAGTATCAAAGACAGTAAAAAATTTACTTAGTTACTTGTATTGCCTCTCGTGACGCTAGTGGTTCTATGGCTCTCTTTGGTAGATTGTTTTACTGAAAATATATCGCTCCGCGTAATCTATATTTACTAGTTTTATTTCTACAATGACCAAAGTTTATCAAATCCATAGGTTGGATAAGGAGGGTCTTATGCATCCTATTTGATACACCTTCATTATTACATTGATTAAGTTTCTCTAACGCCTCACACAAAAGCTCTACGAAGCTTCAACTAAATTGATTTTCCTCCACAATATTGGTGATAAATAAAATTTAATTAACGCCATACGTTATTCATCGCAGAATTCTGTCACGTATAAATTCTATCGTAGCATGGATCGAACTTAAGCTACTTGTAATGTCACAGAGCATGGAATTACTGTGCTGATAGTGAGACTCCTCTTTCTGATTATAGTTGGGTATTTGTGGGTCCATCCCCCCGGGATCAAACCAAATCGGTTAGTTTAAACATGACATAGAAACTACTGTTAGTTCGTAGAACTGCCAGAAAAAATACAATTACCTACTTATGTATTATCACACTTCACACTATATCACATCACATCACACTAATATTCTAAAGGCGAAAGTTTGTGAGTGTGTGTATGTTTGTTACTTCTTCACGCGCAAACGGCTGGACCGATTTAGATGAAATTTGGTATAGAGACTGTTTGATATGTGATGACTTTTGACTGTTGATGACTGTTGGATAGTTTTTATCCCAGGATTATGTTTCCTTGGCATAATTTTCGACATTAACGCGGGTGGAGCCGCGGGCGGTAGCTAGTTTAGAATAAAAAAGAGTGACGGTTATTTCTAGGCAAGTATACTTCATCGTCGACCACATCTTCGCTTCCTATGAGGTGAGATTGTGGTCAAACGCGAGTATATCACGCCTATAGTGACTTTATGTTCCTCTTCTAATCCAGATGATACTGAAACATATTTTGTTGTCTAATTTACTTCTCGCTTCAGGCTTTCATAGCTGGAATTACTTCTTGATTACACACAAAATGCTTATTTAGCCTGATTCATAAATCTCGAAATAAGTTGACAGGACACTTAGATACAGAACGATACTAAAGAAATATTTCAGAACTACCCTCATTTGAGATTAGAAGTTATTTTTTAAGCGTTGTTTTAAAACGACAGTAGAAGTAAGTAGGCTAATAATATTCGGGTCTGTGTTCCCTGATAGCTATAACCTGTGGATATTTAAGTTAAGAGTGACTCGGTTACTTCTAGGCAAGCGTGAACCATTGTCGACCACATCATCAATTGCCATTCTGTGAAGGTGAGATAGTGGTCAAACGCGAGCTTGTCATAAAATCTACTGGGAATCCGAATGTGGTGCAATTGGTCCCATCTCAGACATTTTAAAATTAGGAATCTTTCCTGGATAAAAAAGAAATGATTTTATGTGGTCCGTCAGATTAACAAAAGATATTGGACACGTATTTTTTGCGCTATCAATCAATAAAAACAAGGACAAAAAGCATCAAAGTTCAGTAGTGGGGGCTTGTGAGGTCACTTGAAGGTAAAAGGTTACCAAGGAGTCAAAGTACTACATGCGTGTAGTCATAATTATTTTGTTACCGTGTTTTTCTGATAAACTAACTGACGAACCACATTGATGATTAAGGAATATCCTCTACTAGCGGTCGTCACGCGGTTTCACCCGCGTAGTTCCTGATACGTGGGAGTACGGGGATAAAATATAGCCTATGTTACTCGCTGATAATGTAGCTATCCATTGCTGCAAGAATTTTTCAAATCGGTCCAGTGGTTTTTAAGTTTCGTTACATACAAAAATACAAATCTTTCCTCTTTATAACATTAGTATAGATAGCACCTTTTGCCACGATCCGTCAGTTTCTAGATTAAACGGTGGCACTCACTGATACGTTTGGTTTTATGGAAATTGTTGACTTTACGGCAGCGACCACTGAAGTGTGTCCCAGCTCTGTGGATAATGTTCTACGCTCTGCTATTCGAAGCTCGTAAATCTTTAGGTATCGGCAACTTGACACTACACGAAACTGGCTTTTGGTCTGGCTTTGAGGGTATTTGGTATTCGAGGTGGAACGAAAATAGCTGGGATATCGGAAACTTCAAGATCGTAAACCAGGTAAACCTACATTTTTCGCCACTATGGTAGAATATGCGTTTTTTAAAGAAACTAACTTCTTCTTTTCGGTGGTTAACTCCTTATAATCTTTGAGCCCAATAGGTGGCTAGATTAATTGCAGCATCTGTGGCATTTATTATAAGTTCCCCAAAGTACCAGTGCATGGCGTATACTGCTGTTGATATTTGAACGTAACGATGTTCAAACTCAAAGCATTTATATCAATGATACCATAAGAACATTCGATTGACCTGTCAAGGAGCCAATCAGTCAGAAAGAAGAACCTGTTGCCCATTCCAAAACGTAGATCACTGTCAAATCTATCATAAGTAGGCTAAAAAGTAATAGGTGTAAGTACTGAAAGCTACCATAAAATTGAAAGGTCATTCAAATTTTCGTCAGTAAAGCAGGGCCACAATTAGCGCTAAAAGGCACAAGGAGCCTTCAAAGTTCGTGCGAGCTAGCTGGGGCCACTAATTGACACACTCGCCATTTTTCTCTCAAATACACACATACCTTCATATATAACGAGCAAACTGAGGGTAGGTTTGGTGTTAGGAGTGGCGCCTAATCCTAACTCGTTAGTTATTTTGTTTGTTACGCTTTCACGCCTAAATCTCTGAAGTGACTTTGATAAATTTTGGTGTAGAGATAGATGAGATCCTGAACATGGTTATAGGCTACATTTTTTTTGCGAAAAAAAATATCGTTTATTTTATACAATCACCCGACAACAACCTTTGGGCACTTGGCCCACCAGACACAATAGCCGTCTAGTCTGAGAATTCTCCTTTTTAGGGTTCTGAACATCCGTAAGAAACGGAACCTTTATAGGATCATTCGGGTGTCTGTCTGTCTGTCTATCCAATTTTCTCCGAATCTACTGGACTCATTCTATTGAAATTTGTACACATATGAACTTCTGTGATCCCGACACGGACTCGTTACGTAAATAAATTAATGTTCAGTACGGGGTCACTTTTCGGGGACAAACTAGAAAATTAAAATAAAAAGTTTTTCGGACAGTACCCTGTGACAAATCAAATTAAAGGGCTTATTATGACGGTTTCAATTGTATTTTGTTCATGATTTTAAAACAAATAGTTATGAACTTATTTTATAAATTACTATTAAATTATCCTTATCTCCGAAAAGGCGTTAAGGCCTAAAATTTTGAAAAAAGTGTTAAAATAACATGTTACAAAAATGAAATTCGTTCAGAACCCATTGCACGCGAATCCGACTCGCACTTGGTCAGTTTTATTTCAAAGGAGGTTTACTATACTTTACCATGTTCCGCATACATTAAGTTTTAGTTAACTGAAAGTGTTTATTTTTTCAAACTGTTTTTTATTAATCAGCTATATTTAATTAAGTTATTTCCAACGTAATCTACGAAAGAAATCCTTATAAAAATAATAAGATGATAAATTCAGTCTACCAGACTTTTCTTCGCACCAAAAAGAACATCAAATATAAAAGATTTGCTTATTTGACGGAGCTAAACATTTTAAAGCCATTTAAGAAGGATAAACACGTAAATACGAAGCAAACGTCTGCTATCTTTACTGTGGTCATTAAGGCGTCTGCCCCTGATAGCGAAGTTAAAAATGAATTCGAGTTAACGCATTTTTTTGTAAAGATATGTAAAACTCAGAATCTGGAAGAAAAAATATCGATAAAATAATGTGACCAGTTGTCAAACGTGAAATATCAGCTGTGATTGGATGAATGAATTCTCAACAGCCAATCAGATAACTTGACTAATTTTAACGCATCGATAAAATTCCATTCAAGAAATCGGGGTTTAATATATCTATGGGGTGTATGCACCTACTGATGGTTAGATTTTCGTTTATAGTCAGTGTAAAATCTGATCATTGTCCAAATTTTCAGTGTTTTGACTAGCTGTTGTTATTTAATTCAACCAGTCACAGCAGTTGACAGAGGCTTATGTTGGACACCCTTTCAAAAGCGAGCTGTCAGTATCAAATATTTTTCGATAATCTAACTGACGGACTGAAAAGAGACATATTTTTTTAACACAGGCAACATCCCTATTATACCTATATTATTTCGAGACATGACACATTCAGCTCAAAATTAAAATTAGAAGCTTTCTTAGTGTTGACAGATTGCCGACTTACGGAATATTACCATCGCACTGTTGCTAATTGTTTCTTAAAAATACACTATATTTATGTACCTAGATTCCAAGAGTATAACAACGAAAAATAGATCACAGAGAGCAAATTGAAATTTCATTAGCGGTATGTACACGTTGCTGGCACATGAGAAAATACATAGCAGAGACTGAGTATACAATTGTACCTACTGAAGTAAGAAGGGATACAATTCCTAAGTCTACGGGACTACTTAGACGGTGGGCAATGAAGGTTTTCCGAAATGGCGTGCACCAGGTGGTAACACTGAGGCGTCAGGTCCACCCAGGTCCACCCAGGTCCACCTGTCAAAACGCTTATAATTTCCGTTTTCGATAAATTGAATGTCTTTACGTCATAAGTTACTTTTTCAAAGGAGAGGACCTTCAACCTAAATAGCGCTAATAGGGTATTTGACCCAAAAAATCTAATTAGTCCGTCAGATAGATTTCCAAAAAATATTAGACACTTTTTTTTCTTTTGTCTCGTATACAAAAAATTAAGACGATACAGGTCGTTGAAAACTCATGTGACGTCACTCACACACACGTACCTACACTTTTTACTGGCAAGTGACGTTACAAGCCCCCACTCCTTATCTCTGATACATTTTACCTTCGTAATTTTTTATTGATTTGATGAAATAAAAAAACGTACCTATCCAATATTTATAACCATATTTTTTTTTACCCAAACAACATCCCCATTGGTTACTTGTCCCGAAACTCCTAATTTAGTGTTAATGAAATAACACTCACACGATCGGCATGGATCAGTGGTTAACACCGTTTGACCGTTTAGCGTCGATCGTGATCATCATCATCATCATCATCATTATTCCAGCCGAAAGACGTCCACTGTTGGACATAGGCTTCGCCCACGTGTCGTCACATCGACTGGTCCTTTGCGTCTCACATCAATCTCGTCGATAATGATATTATGATGCTATTACACCAAACAGACTTATTCTCCGTAACATGTTTCCTGATGGCAAACATTAATTGAACCTATTACCTTAATCCTCACATATGTAGTACTAGCTTTGCCCGCGACTTCATACGCGCTGATCTCGTTTTATCCCGTTCCCGTAGGAGTTTCCATTTCCTGTACAAAAAGAATTTTACAAATCCGACTGGTAGTTTCAGAGATTAGCGCGTTCATATTACAAATGCGAAATTTGGAGTTTGTAACTATGTTAAGCTTTCAAGCTTAATTGCCTTGAACCAAAATTCATCCAAATCAGTTCAACTAGAACTGATTTTGATGAATTTTGGTCCAAAGATAGATGTGATCCTGAAGACGGTTATAGGACTTTATTGAGAAAATGCATATTAACCGGTGTTATCGCGGACAAAAGCTAGTTGGAAATAATGGTCCGAAATACTAGTTCCTCGTAAGTCTTTCAAATTGTTTTAAATACAAGCTACAACCACCATGCGAACGACGTTTTTTACCACCTCAATCCTGTGGGTACAACAGTTCACACATCCCCGTATTTCAGTGTCATCATCAGCTAAAAGACGTCCACTGCTGGACATAGGCCTCTCCCAAAAGGGTGGGTTTGCCATAATCGCGACGCTTGGCAGGCGGGCTGGAGATCGCAGTGTAGCTGTTGCATTGCACAGAGCATGCTGCTGCCCATTCTCTAATAAGTCCTTTAGTAGCCTCTTACGACACCCACGGGAAGTGTTGCGATGGTGCTATTCTTTTACACACAGAACTCCAACACCATACAGAACTTCAGTGTAGGTAGGCACATATCACAGCACGATGGAATGACGCTAGGTCTCTGTTGCATATCTAGACTAGCGATGGCGATGGTTCGAAAAAAATTTAAAGCGTCTGTTTCGATGTCTGCACAAGCTGAAATGTTTGTTTCTATTAGCCACATAGTTGTTTAGACGGGTAAAATTATTAATAACGCTTTGTTTTCATTGGCTTTTTAAATGAGAGCATAATTGTTGATTAAATTAACTAGTACGGTGGGTTAATCGCTTTTAGCACATTTGCAATGCATATTATTGTATACTTGATATTAGATGAGAGCTTTCGGTGTATGATTTTGTTTGACAAGAAACTAAAAGTGTTTTGGTAAAACTTAAAATCAATTTACAGAAATACAGACAATTTGTTGTGTTATGTGAAGAAATGCCACGACCATCATGCCGCTTCTTGCTTCTATTACGTTCTAATGATATAAATGTGGGATCTGTGATAGGAATAAGTTTGCCAGAATTTGCCTAATTTACTGACATACTAGGACTTTTGGGTTTGTTCAAAGATTACTTATCTTTTCTCGGACTACAAGATGCTTCTTTTTTCTCTTCGAAAACTTTTCAACCTTCGTGCGCAGCTTGAAGTCAACCCAGATTATCGAAAGATAGAATCTGTTTGACAAATCAGGGATCCCTTTCGGCCATTGAAATGTCCTGTAAATATACTAATAGTGAGAAATTTATACAAAGGCATTTAAGAAATGTGTTAGACCCAATTTTTGGAACGAAAATTATCGCATAATATGTCAAATTGCCAAAAGCACATAACCTGCCGATCGCATCACTTGATTTGCTTTTTTTTTGACGTGATGATAATCTCTCATCTAATTCTCTACCTATCTTAGGCAAATCCATTACCTACCTGAAACTCAAAATCTGTACCCAACTTTATCCATAAATTAGTACCAACACAAAGTAATAATAAACAGCTACAAGATTTCCCGCTCAATAATTAAACCCAGGCGTAAATCTCGTACCCTTTTACTACAGTTTATTCATGTTCCCACCATACTACGAGCGCGGGCGGCCATTACCGCGCAACCACTTATCGGCAGGTAACCCATTTGCGAGACTAGGCGCGGAATATTTTAATACTTCATTTCCAACAAGTGTTGTTAGTGTGTTCGTAGCTTTATTTTAATGTTGTTGAAATTGTGTTATTTATTAGCTTTATTTTCATAGAGATAGCGCGTGTTAGTTTTAATGGGAATTAAGGTAGTTTGAATATTAGGTTTTCCAACTGTGTTATTTTATTAGCATTGATTGAAGTTGGGAAACCTCAACCTTTCTCATTAACCCTTCGGGTTATACAAGCGCGGTGTTATTTTGTTTTAGTTATTAAAGATATCCGGTTTATCCGTAAATAAATATGAATAGTAAAGATAAATATTATAATGGATATGGGGTTAACTTTTATTGTCACGAATAATGGCAATGCAAGAACATATTTTGACAGTCGAATCATTGTGTTCATTGTACTAGGTAATTATTTTTTTTTCGAACAAAACTAATCAAAATACGCAAAAAAAAAGAAAAACAATAAATTAAAACTGTTTTTATAACATCACTTTGGGTGAGCCCTGCAGCTGTGTCAAATAGATCCAGTTCAGCCGGACGATTCTGTAAAGATGTCGAAGTGAAGGCTTCGGTGAAGTGATCAAGAGGTGAGCTGTTAATCCATATAATCAAGATGTTACGTGATCACAAAGTGAGCTGTCATTCCATCTTGTTTATATGGATTGACAGCACACTTCACCCAAGCCTTCTTCTTCTTTTGTTTTCGACATCTTTACAGAATCGCCGGCTGTATGAATGCTAGAAAACTGCCTGAGTGCCTGACACTGGTTTATTTGAACCTTAGGCTGGTTTCCAACTGTATAAACAACGTGTTCCTTTTGATATCTCATAAATCTTTGTTTTTTTATGGAAGGGAAGTCATCACATGACTTCCTCCGCTCTGAGTGGGGCGGAAGGGCGTGTCAGTCTTACTGACTAAAACCCATCCGTGTTCCTTCTAAAGCCCTTTGCGTTCCAGGGCCGCGGTGACTCTTTCGAACAAATTCCGCAACCCTGGATCTCATAACTCTAGGGTATCAATGAGACCATGTCAAAGAATCACCGGGCACATGAATTATTGTTTTTTTTCGTTTTCATCTTTCATACAAAACAATTCGACAAAGTCACGATTATTTATGTTACAACCTGACGTGAAATATGACGACGTTGCATTTTCTATGCTTAAATATTAACGAAAATGATTTACTCGTACTTTTCAACGAAATTCATTAAACATTTCAATGAAAAGTACGAGTAAATCGAGACTTTAGTGTTAGTATTATCTTCGAAACTATGAAGGTATTTTTGAAATACTTGTTCAAGGACTTTTTGTATTATTAATTATAGTATAAAACTTTAATGTCTGGGATACCAAAAGAAACATATCATAGTGTGTTTTTCATTTACAGCAGCTGGAGTTTGGTCTCATATCGCCACAGCCTAGCCTAGAATAAACATAGTGGTTTATGCTCATTCGTTCTGAGCATTACAAGAGGATTTTGCGACTGCAGTGGGCAAAATTACAAGCTAGTCTAAGCCTTTAGTTCCTGTTCACAGATATTTGTAGCTGAAAACCGGATTCTGGGTTCGAAAACGATTATTTTTGAACCGGACATAAATGGCTTTCGTGTAGTTTCGGCCGCATTCGGTTGCATTCGAGATCTTTGATTAAGCCGTATGGTATGTGTAAGCACTGCGAGGTATGGTATTTATATTTTGAAGTTGGTGTAATAATTTGTAGGTACGTAAAATTGGAAAGTCATCAAACTAGTAATTATTTTACTTTCTAAAGAGCCTGAATTAAACAAAAAAACCGGCTAAGCGCGAGTCAGACTCGCACACGAAGGCTTCTGTTGGTAACCCATCTATTGGATGAGTAAGTATATATATAAATAGATATATTTAAAAAATGGCTTCCTATATTCCTTGCATTCCACATATCCCTTAAATTGATAACTATCTAACTAAACCCCTAAGATGATCCACTGAACGCAAAACCTTATTTTTTCTTAAATTAAATAAAAATGGTAAGTAATACAGCACCATTTCATGTTAAAGCAACCAAACTTGATAGAGAAACATTTAAATTGAAATACAGTTTAATAAATTAACCCTCGCAGCAAATAAATTACGTTGAAATTCGGTATTTTCAATTAAAAATCTTAACATTGAAATGAATACGAATTCATGTTGCTCTCATTACGAATACAAATTAAATGGTGTATCTCCATAATCTGCATAATAAATTAATTGGTTTCTGGGAATAAATCTAGACAAACTGTTGTTTCTGATGTAAAATAAGGATTATATGGTTTCAAATTAGTTTCCAATATATTATTGAGGTAAAATGGTGGGTTTTCACTTTTAGTTTCGGAGCATTAAATACCAGGGCATTGATGTTTTTTCGCGTTGGCTGTATGGTTTCTAAAGAGATTTTTTTTTAAATAGTTTATTTTTATCGTCTGAATGCTAGGGCTTTGTCCTCGTAACATTTTTAGAGTGAAATTATATTTATAAAACTCTTCATTGATTGAACTTTGTAAAATTAATATTTAGCTCGACGATAAAGTCAAGCACGGCCCAAAAACTGCCAAAATTACTGCAGCATTGTATTTTTTTTTAATTCATTTGAATTTAGAATTTGAGATGACTATTATCAAACTTTGGAACAGCAAACTCTTTCGGTAGGTACAAGTATAAATTGTATTTTAGTGAAGGACATAACATCTTTTTATTCAGGGAGTAGGGATAGTTATGGATAGTTATCAACTTTCACTCGGGAAAAGCCACTGGCTGGCTATTTCACTATAATCCTGAAATATTTTCCTTCTATTTCTATACTACATTTGTGCTGTTTGTCCGCTCAATATACTCGCACCCTAACATACACTACAAATAAAGAATGACCACAGTCGGAAGCAGTCGGTTACCGATCGTCGTTTGTTGATCGAAACTCGTTCAGAGAGTTTTCCACGGCTCGAACTGTTGCGAAGAAAATTACGGTAGTAAAATAATATCGAAGGGAATTGTTGGTACGAGGTATTGTGTTTGTTTGGCGCAGATAGGCGAGATGCAAAAATGCGACAATGCGTTTTCATAGTTTTCTTTTTCATATTTTAATTTCATTCTTTACCACGCTGAGTTCTGAAACGGGAATAATTGACGTTTGTAAGGAGAAAGCTCGAATCCGATCGGGCGGGTCTTGTTAGCACTGTGACTGTTGGGGAAGAGTCCCCATACTATGGTTGCCCGAAGACGGACGGTACCAACTAGGTTGGCCCAGAAACGACCTGAACGCGTATCGTGAGGGCTGGTACGAGGTGGTGCGGGAAAAGAATTTAGGAGAGGCTTTTACGCAGCAGTAAAAAGATCTTTATGTTATCTTTTATTATTTTGCTGATATTCTATTTTTAAATCTGAACATCAAACTACTTAAAATGAATAAGCATTAAGTAGTTATTTCGGATGTTCCATTTTTAATATAGTTGAATTTAAAGTACTTAAAGTGAATGAGCATTAGTTTAATGTGGCGGGGATTTTTAATCTGTGGCATTCGTGATTGTTCCCGCCATGAAACGTCAACATGTTTTGGTTAAGGATTTTAAGGATTATTATGAAAAATATAACGAAGCATTGGAAAGTATACTGCGCTTTATTTAACCTCCTAGCCCCTGAAGTTTTTATTTATTAGGTAATCATTGTAAGTTATGATTGTGTCCAATCTCATTTTACCGAAATCAAAATATATAATAATTACACACATGTACATAGGCCGTTTGACAGTGGTGAAGCTTTAGCTCAAAGTCAATGTTTTACTCGCTATTGCCTACTGTACCTACCTATAGCAAATTTTCCTTTTACACAATTTTCTCTTTAAAAAATCACCAATACAAACCTGAAAGCACAGTGCACACTGTTACACTACATTCAATGATTTAACAATCACCAATACAAACCTGAAAGCACAGTGCACACTGTTACACTACATTCAATGACTTAAACACACACAATTCAATCATGAATGTATTTACAATACACATACACACCTACATGAATGAGTTGTGTTTATTTTTAAACTTTATTTCAACACTGGCTTCCCAGCCGTTTATCCAGACTGTTTGATATTATAGTATCGTTTGATTGAAAAGGTAACATTGTAAGTGATTTTTAAAAAGCAGTTTTACGTAAAACTAAATAGATTGGAAATTGAAAAGATTTGTTGTGATTGTCTGTTGAAGTGTGGAGAGGAATTTTGGCTTTTATACAACCTGACTTGTTTAAGTCTTTTGCTACTAGAATAGAAGAAACTCATAAGTGGCATTATGAACATTTGCTGCTTCTTTTAAATACCGGCCAAGTACGAGTCAGACTCTGACATAAAGGGTTCCGTACCATAACCTGAAAAAAAACGTCTAAGGCCCCTTTAATTTTTTAAATTCTATTAAATGATAAATTAAAGGGGGCTCCTTTCATTTTCAATTTAATTTAATTTTAATTATTTCAAATGTCCACCTATTACGGTTCTCAGGATACAGCCCGCTGACAGATAGACGGACGGACAGACTGCGGAGGCTTAGTTTTCAGCGCAACATGTGATCTTTCTTACATACTTCTCAATTAGCCCTCAACTCAGCAGCCAGGCTCTTTCTGGCCATTTATCTTTTGTGCCCTAAAACTATGGATCCATAGTTTTTAGGGTTCTGAACATCCGTAAAAAAAATGGTACCCTTGTCTGTCTGTCCGTCTATCAAGACCCTTTTTGTCAGGAATGCGTGGAGAAATCAAGCTGGTATTAATATCCAATACTCAAACTTGGATTTGGAGCAGTGAAATAATCAAACAAAACCTATGGGGTTCTTACTGTTGACCTAGAGTCATGGAATTTGATACAGATGTTATAGTACAAGTACAGGAAAAAGTCTAAAAATAGGGAATTCAAAGTTTTATCATTTAAAAAACCATTTTTTGCGATTACAAACTTATATCAGTTTAAGAATTGACCGTGACGTAGATGTCTGGGAGAACTTTTTATTCAACAACTAAGTTAAGATTGTCCTTCAATCTGCTATATTTTGCTTTCATAGTTTATAAACTTTCATAGATAATGTTTCCACTGAAAAAATCAAGACTCGATTGGAACCCTCGGTGCCCTTCTCCTAATCTTACGGTTTCTTACAATTTTATAGACAATTCATCAATATATAATTACATTTCAATATTCAAATAGGTCAATAAAAGTGTTTGAAACAAACACCAGAGTATGCTCTATACGACAGTTCTTCATATCATTCAATATCGGTCTATGCAATAACAGGCTCGATTGCACTGATATTACTAATAACTTATGTTACATTGTACCTAGAACTGTAATGTGTCGGGGGGCGCGTTTGCCTCAGCTGTTCCACACTGCAAGGTGCAGAACTCAAGCTGGTGCACGAGCGCCTCTCCGGCGTATCGTAGATACGTATAACAAATACTTTATCCACTTAGATATTTTCGCGCTTACACACTCAAAGTTTAAAAGAATGGCTATTGAATCTTTAAAATACCTAAGAGTACCTACTTTTCTGTCAAATTAACGCACGCTTAAGTAGTTTGTTATCATTATTTCGCGGAGATTTGTGTGGGTTACACGTTCACCTAGTTTTTTTTCAGGCATACCTTTTGTTGTAATGTTTAACTGTTTTATGTCCCAAAAGTAAAATAAAAAAAATAAATTAACCCCATTAAAAGATACATACCCAATAAATTCTAGGTCAACCTATAAATAAAGCACTTACCTACCTATTGATGATTTATTTTCCTGAAAGGTGAGGTTGATTCATCGTAACCCTTATTGATGAAACCTGACATTTCGGTAGCCACGTCCTTGTCATTTTCTTGACAGTGAAATGGAAAAGCTAAAGACAAAATACCTCTGGTTTTTTGACATTTAACTATGGGGATGATAATTTTAAGAGGGTATTATTATCTGTCTATATAATTTTCATATTATGAATTTATTATAATGGTATATGAATAACATAACTTTTGGATATAAATAAGGTGTCAAGTGTCAACATGACGCTTGTGACAATAATTTATGTTTTGTTTTTATTTGTCTGCTGTTTTCTTCAAATTTTAAACAACAATTTACTTTTAGAGAGATAGGTACACATTTCAGGAACTTATTTTGCAACAATATAACTTATATTGCAAATAAGTTATAACGAGAAAATATGAAAGATTTAAGAGTTACTATTTGATCCACCATTGAATAGCGTTTGAAAATTTAGTTGTAAACTAAACGTCCAAGAAGATTTTTGTTGTATACAAAAAAAATATGATTTGTCTACTATCTATACACGCTGAAATTTTAATGGTTGTTTTCCCGCGGCAGAACGATTAGCCATCAGTAGTACTATCGATACTTATTCAAATAATTTAAAAAAATCATGAACTCGATGACGTGAGAAGCAATAGTAACTCACTAGATGTAACATAAGTACTACTCAACACACGCACGCGCCGCCGTTCGCTCTTTTCACTTTGTCGACAGAGCGAAGCGGCGGCGCGCCGACAAAGTGAAAAGCGATTCATAAATGTTCAGAGCAAAATAAGCTCTCGCGCGCAGTTATACGGCATTAACTTGCCTGCAAGCACGCGGCGAATGACGCCCCGCGCATTGCGCGCGGCATCCTATTATGTCAACTTATTCAGTACCTATTGTGTTTCATTAAATCAGGAATACCTATCAGCTGGTTGATACACGAAGGGCAACGACCGCTATATGTAACTATTGTTTTGTTTATATCAATTGTTATTCTGCCATTTCTTGATTTTAAATTTATTATTTTTCATAAATCGAATGTATTAATTTCGTTGCGAGAAAACAACCATTAAAATTTCACGTCATCCTAAGAAATTGATGTAAAATAATTTACTTCCCACGACATACAAAACATATTTTAAAAGTAGGTACAAGCCTGTATACCAAGTAGGTAGCTTTTCCAACGGTACTTGAAGAAAACAAAAATTGAACTATAAATCAAAACTACAGAATGTCGCGGAACTTCTAAATAGAAACAAGCTCAGGAAACTAACAAAACTCGCGTCCGCATTAATCAAAGTTAAAAACAGCGATATATCAATTAAGAAAGTTTCAATTTCGACCGAACTGTTGACTTGAACACAATGAACGACTTCCACTTACAAATGTCTTGGTTTGTTGGGCATTGTTTGAGATCCCTATTTTTTAGTGATGTATATTTTCAATCAATTTCACACATTACCAATTCTAGAATAGATTTCGTATAGTTCTTCGATAGGTAAAGTAAAATGCTTTAGAAGAATAGCTTAGAATGAAAAAATATAAGTCCATTCACTGTATTTTGAATTTATAAGTGATGTAATTCTTGGTTTTTATAACTTCAGGGTGACAAGCTTGTTAGCTTACTAGCATAATCTTGCAATCCAAGCTTAAAAAACTAGTCTTGTATGATATGGGCATTATACCTTTTGTACGAGTATATTGAAGTGTGTGTAGTGTAAGCCTTGAAGACCAAGTACTAACTCAAGGCCAATTCTAGTAAATTTTCAAAGTCATGTTTCAATAAAATATTGGTATTCAGCTGAATCCTGTTTGACTGGAAGCCAACCCCAATATAGTTGGGAAAAGACTAGGTAGAGCATGATGTTACAATAATATCATCTCGGCGACACTAAAAAGAATTGTCAAAGTGTAAGGATATTACAGGTGATTTTGACAGATTGCCACTGCGATGCGTTCATCGTCATCTTTCCCTTTGGTATTCAGAAACCTATCTATCAAACGATGTTGTCCAATTAACAAAACTTCTGTCATGTTACATTAACCTTTCAAACGCAACTGTCACGTATACATGACAAGCAAGCGCGAGCCCTGTACGCCAAACGTCACAAATATGTGACAAAAATACGGCGAATTTGTGGCATGGCGTCGAGGGTACGCCAATGCGTTTATGCTCTGGCGTTCAAAAGGCTAATAGATTTACGTTTTTGTGAGATTAACTCCAAAAAAGAAACATTTTAGCTCATGGTATCGATGCAATATCATAACTGGGAAAACCCTAAGCTCTTGCGCTTACCCATTACCCAACCCGTAGTAAACCGGCTCGGTTTTTATTCCGCATCGACTTGCCTCGCTATAAATAACAGCGTTTCTGGAAGAATGCCTGTAATGATCTACTGCCGTTTATTTGTGTCCGGCAATATGAACAGACCGCTCTAACGAAAGATGAGCGGTTTGGCTCACGACATAAGCGGCAGCGGTGAGCATGATACTATTTGTTAGCTTATTGCTCCGCCCGCGTGAATGTTGAGTATTATCCCAAGGTAACATACTCCCGGGATAAAAATCCTAACCTATGTCCTTTCCCGGGACTCAAACAATCTCTATACCATATTTCATCTAAATTGGTCCAGCCTTTTGCGCGTGAAGAAGTATTAAACATACACATACACTCACAAACTTTCGCCTTTATAATATTAGTGTGATAAACATTATTGTAGCTTACTTCTTCTCTCGTAAAAAGTTTACAGAACGGGTTGTTGAGGTTGCAAGAAACTCGTATATAAGTTAAATAATTACATTGCAGGGCACGATCGAGCGATTGCTTACATAATGCATCGGTAGCTCGCAATGTAGTTGCAGGTGGAATTGTGGCCTATGAGTGTTCATAGAGTTTCCAAAGACGCCTAAGAACTTGCTGCTAGCTCCATCTTTCTGACTGACTGACTCTTATACAATTCAAAAGCGCGTGTGAATGGTTTCATTGAAATAAATGTTTTGAGTTTGATTATTGCGTGTGTCACTCACAGGCTTACGGCAGCCGAAACTAATCCAGAGAAAAATATACAGATCTTAGAAAAAAATTAACGCTGCGATAACTTAGGGAAAAATAACTGTTGGACAGAAAGACAAAATGAGTGTGCTTTTAAAAAATAAGGGATAGAAGAGGTTATACAATGCGAGTAATACATGTAAGTCAATTTAAAGCTGTTGTCAGTGGTGTAAGTTATTTTATTTTGATTTTGCGTGCCAAGTTCATGAGTAGGTATTTAAAAGTAGGTGTGGACAACAGCATGAAAAATACGATGATAAATTATGAATAAAAACGATGAGTTTACTTCAGAATGTCTTTGAGTGAGGCAAAATAAATATGGCTTGTTGATTCGAATGGAAAAGCTCCGTTTGATCTCAGTTCCAGAATAAGTTACCTCAGGCGTATGAAGTAGTTTAAGGGCTTATAATAATAAAATATAAGAGCAAAGCAGCAGTTGCCAACCAGTCATTTACAAAATGATTATGATTATTATAAGTATGCTCCTGCTAGTGATTTCGCATGCGTAAATGTCCAAAACTGTCCGAAGAAACTATTTTAGGAAATACTACTTTGAGCTAAGTTTCATCGAAATCCATTCAGACTGTATGTATGTCGTGAAGTGGTAATAAACAGACAGACAGAATTACCCAAATAAAGACTTCTACATAAAAAAATATTATAAGTAAAACGTTAATCCAAAATGTAACTATCCTGCTAAATTACAAAATGTACAGAACTCGGTTTGATTTTTAACGGTTTGGGGTCAAATGAATGAGGGTAGACCGTTTTTATCGAAAAATCATCATAATGAGTCCTTCCGCTTTGAGCGAAGTGGAAGGAGCGGGGCGGCTGAGGTTTTCCTCACGCGGTCCGCCTCCCCTTTGCAAGCATTTCTGCTTCGCAGAAGGAGGTGACTGATTTCCATGCCTTCTCGCTCCGGACCATGGATTGTACTAAGGCCGGATGCGACGAGGACACGGCGGTGCTCCGCTCAAGCAGGGCAGACTTTCACCGTATGCTCCACCGTGTCCTCTGGGCGATCCATGCATTGGTGATACCCAGGCGTATCCTCCCGCCGAATCTGATACAGGTAGTTCCCGAAACAACCGTATCTGGTGTGTACTGCGTCAGGAGGAAGGTGAGGATGCCGTGGCGCCTCTCTAACCATTCCTCAAAGAGGGGACTCACTGAATTTATTCCGTGCCCGCAAAACTTTTTGTACTAGAGGTAAGTACGTTCCCGTGTGATAATTTTCGACTTTAACATGGGCTAGACGCCGTAAAAGCTAGAATCAATAAATTATAACATTTTTACAAAATCGCTAAATACTTTAGACTTGCATCAACGTGTTAGTTTCGTTGTTTTTTTACAACGGGAAGTTTGAATTGGCACCTGATTTATTTTCACAAAAAGTGCAATGACGTGCAGCATTATCGCCCTTGGTGTTCGTATAGTGAAATATTTACTTTTGAACTAGTAATATCACTCAGGCCTTTCAGTAGAGCCGCATTGCCACTTGTAAGCAACTCGCATGCAAGTTTCATTACATTGCTGGGCACGAACAAGCGATGGATCCAAACCTCCTTAGCCCGCAATGTAACGCAACTTGCATGCGAGTTGGTTACAAGTGGAAATGCCCGAGCTAATAATTTTCAAGCTTACTCAAAAAAAGAATTAAATTCTCCATACAAAGAATAAAGTAGTATTTAAACTTTTAGTTTATGGTCTGGTTTATTGATTAATTTTTATTTTCAGTTTAAGATTATAAAATACGTACCTCGATGAGTCAGACCGCCCCAAGTTAAAAAAATCCAGCTTTAAATAAAATCTTTTTGAAATATCTCTCGAAATCTTCTCTAATCCCAACAATATGACGGCAACACAGCCACACTTTAACAGCAGTAATTTATAAAAATGTCTAAAACCGACGGAGATATTTATCAGTTGTGTTTACATTGAGTTTTCGCTTAAAATAGTGATTTGATGAACGAGATTAGAAGCTTGATGTGATGGGAAAGTAAACTTCTGGAACTGATGCCAGCAGTTGCAGAAATGCTCGAGGAAATTTCAAATGTCGGCGGTATTTCTGTCAAACTAGATTTACATAAGGTATCGGGTAAAAATAAATCTCCGGGTGTTTATAATTTCCCATCCATTAGTACATATATTATAAGATCTGCAACCACGTCAGTCTCACGGTCTCAAACCACGATTGCTGAGTTCCAGTGGTGAGGAGAGGTCCAGTGTTTGATATCTAAGTCAGGCAAAATGTGTCATTGGGTTTTTTCATAAGGAATTTCTTAATAGCCTGAAGTTTGGAAGTTGGTGGTGTGATACCATCATGCCTCGGAAAGCACGTATAGCCGCTGGTCCTGTGCTCATTGCCCGGTTGAATCGAATTGCCGTACATCCATCGAACAATGAGAGTTAAGGAACAGAAAGTGCAATTGTTTTTGCTCACATGCTTGTGTACTATAATATCTCCTGCGTACTTGGATAATCTCTGCTGAGATTGGTCACCGTGTTCGTAAGTCGGTAGGGAAGATTGTATTACCTAGGTTACTAGGTACCTGTGTCAAGTTTTTTGCTAGACCTGCAAAAGTTTTTCGTACATCTTTACGTTTATGTGGCTACGATGGTAGCTTAAATACCATCGTAGCCACATAATCGTAAAGACATATCTTCAAAGTTGGAGCGAACAGGCTTCCTCTGGGTAAGATCACCCCAACGTCGACTTTGTCTTTGTCACCTCTGACCTAGACTAAAGTCAATAATTGCAAACCCATCTATATATATTATAAAAATGAATTCCTATTTCCCTTGGTCACGTCATCACGCCTGAACGGCTGGACCAATTTCGCTAATTCTTTTTTTGTTGTGTTTGTTATTGTCAGGAGAATGTTCTTATGAAAGAAAATTATGAAAAAAACATTAATATCCGAGCAAAGCCGGGGCGGTCCACTAGTCTCAAATAAAAATAATGGTTTTACTTAAAATTAGTAGTAGCCATTTTTGTGTGCTTGAGTGTCAAAGAAACACACATCTAATTTTAAATAATTTCGTATCATGAATTGATTGTTCTCAAACCTCTGATAGCTGCCGTTTTTAGTGCAGCAAAGCCTTTGTTTACCATTCATTATAATACATTTGAATAAACCTAAATGAGAATTTAATACCGAAATACCTGTACGTAAAACGAGATAAATTTAAAGTAAGTTACGCCGTCACTCATGAAGGTTTATTCTACATTTAATTTAATGATAATAATTATATCGCTACTATTTAGTTAAATATAATTATCTTGTGAAGCATTTCGTGTGAACTGACGTGTAATATTTCAAGTCGTAGCTGTCTTTGAAGTTCTCCGCGTCAATCAAATGTTCTGCTTTCTGTATTTTAGTATGATATTAATGTTGTGAAGTGATTAGTATGATATTAATGTTGTGAAGTGATTGAATAGATAATCAAGCTGTTAGTTAATTAAATTTATCATATTAATTAAGATTTTCCGGAAAATCAAACAATGTCGTAATTAAAACATATTTTGATTTAAAGAGATTTGCGAAAGAAAAAGCTCCTCATATAATAAATAATAATAAATATTGTTTATTTCTCATCACAGGCCAAAAAAACAAACAGAATTTACACACGAGCAAAAGCTAGTAATTTTTTGGTTGTGGATCGCTGGTGCCTGTGGTAGGTAGTACACCTGTAATACAGGTCACCAGGTCCCCACCCCGTCATAGATTAACACATAGATAGCAATTATACAATTATAATATAACAGATTACATTCATTTTAGAATAATAGTGATTTTAAATTTAATTTAATTTGAAAAAGAGTTAAAAATAATTAAAAGTGCCTATATTTGGGAGGTTGTTGTGAGTGTAATGTTTGTGAAGGTGTGTGTTTGTGATAATGTGTGTGTGACAGTGTATATTTGTTGTGGTGTGTGTTAGTGCATGAAATAACTAGACTAATACTTCAAAGAGAGCTTCTGTGGCAGTATATGTTTGGCCTTGTAGCCAGGCTTGTTAAAAGACGGGGCCCGCTAGGGCCGGAGCCTGCCAGGGTTGCGGAATTTGTTCGAAAGAGTCACCGCAGCCCTGGAACGCAAAGGGCTGTAGAAGGAACACGGATGGGTTTTAGTCAGTAAAAGTCTGACACGCCCTTCCGCTCCACCCAGAGTGGAAGAAGTCATTTGAAGATTTCAAATCCTTAAAAAAACAAAAAAAAAGGCAGAGGGTTCCACTCCTTTGCTGTGCGCATTATAAAAGACGTTTGGAAACGTTTATTGCGAATTGGTGGAATAGCAACAAGGTAGGGATGGTAACTTGCAGTGCGTCCAGGCGTGAAGTATCGGTTCACTCTATTTAGGATGCCCAGCTTTTTGGCCGTAGTTTGGGCTTTGTGCTCAATGGTGGCACCAAAGTTGAGACTGGGTGTCAACTCCATGTCTAGGAGCTCGAGCCGATCGGTTACAGGAACAGATGTACCCCGAAACGTCGGAGTTAGATCGAAACGACTCCTTTTTGCGGTAAAAAGACATGCTTGTATTTTGGTGGCGTTAAAAGAGACCAGATTGTCATCACCCCACTGGGAGACAAGACTTAAGCCAGGCTTGTTATGACTGTTGAATAACTAGCACAAACCTAGTTTACAAACTTTGACAATATTCAATTGATATTATGGCTACAATAGCTACATCAATAGAGTTTTGTTTTCTGCCCAGGTAGTCCTGGGTAGACTAAAACTGTATTAATGTAAGCCACTAGACCTAAGATACTGCAATCAAAAGCAAAGAAAATAACTCTGCGCAAAAAGATAAACAAAAGCGTGCAAGTCAGTCGGTAACCTTTAATTGTGTGCCACTTCTAATTATATTCTCCTGCAAACCATCAATCAATCAAACAGAAACAAAACAAAGGAGTATTTTTGTAGCTCCTCAAAAGTTTATTGAACCATAACTAAATACAAAACAAATGCACCCCACACTCTAAATAAACATACATAACATTTAAAAACGATCCTTTCGTTCATAAAATTAAAAAGGAAAGCCAACCACTCTCATGCTGAAATGTTCACATAAACTTGCGACTGCTAATAAACTTGAAATCCCAATCTTAAAACAAAGATATAAAGCTCAATTTCAATGGGTAGTAAAGTAACAGGTAATTTTATGCCGTAGTAAATTGTACGATATATCTCTATAACAATTTGGACGCGAATGTAATGCAGAATTATGTTGTAAAATAACAGAGGGTAAAGAGGCGGAATTATACTGTTTTTAGCAGTGAAATATATCCTGTGAATGTAGTGAATTTTCGCAAATGTATGATGTACTTAAATTGTCATGTTAGTCCATATAACATCGTAAATGCTTTCACGCCAACGTCTTCCAACGTGTACCTACGGTAAAGAAGTTGATGTGCAATTCTCGTGCATTCGCAGTGCATTTGCAAATACACTTTGACATAATTGCACATAATTGCAAACACCTGTAATTTAACTTCTTTCGGACAACTTTGTGACATTAATTGGCTCTGAGATAATATAGCGACTTGAAATTGAGCGTTTTTTAAGTACTAGAATCTGTCTTCTGCCTATTTATTAAATCAATTTTGAGATTCATAAAAACTTTCTTCTTTTATTTCTTAGCTTCTTTATTTAAAACTTACTGAATATTATAGGAATAAGTCTACATGTACCGTCCTCACAAAGACCAGTGCCAGGCGTCGTGAATAACGCGTCCTTGGATATGATAACGTCTGTGAAGACGTTATCATATCCGTTATATATCATATATGAAGATAGAAAGCTGGGCTTCTAGATGTGAATCTAGAAGCCCAGCTTTCTATCTTCACAGATAGCACTGCCCTGATACTAAGTAGGTTCAGTATAAATGCTACGTGTTGCATAAGAATCTGTGTTTTCCAAAGACGCATTGTGCTTTCACGAATAGGAGAGTGGTTGACTCTCCTATACGTATTATTCAAATTTTACTAATAGACTGAGATCCCAGAGTTGCCACACCTCCCTTATTTTCTTACTAACAAAATGTGTGGGATAGAGTAGTATTTGTATGTACTTTTAACATAAGCATACCTGCTAGCTTGAACCGACGACCAATTAAAGTATGCCCAAATCTCACTCGAGGTGGCGACCAGCTCATGGACTATTACAATGATTAATCAGTCGTTAAAATATACTATTATTTACCAATATTTTGTAAAACAAACATAAAAATCAGCACCCAGAAAAAAAGTGATTTAATGACTTTAGTATCTGATGCCTGGCGCCTATGCGTACGTTAAAAGTATATAAGATACTGTACACTACTCTAAACCACACATTTTGTTAGTGAGAAGATAAGAGAGGTCTATACAGAGAGTTAGTCAATAATATTATTTTACATAAATACATAATTATAAATGCAAAAGTCTGGATGGATGGATGTTTGTATGTAATGGAATAAATCTTGACAAAAAAAGTACTATCTGGTTTTGACGATTTTGTTCGTCCATCGTTTTTGTGGACCTACCATAGAAACGAACAAGCATTAAACTCTTATTACAAAATACGTAATTTCTCAGAACAAACAATCAAAGTAAAATTCTTAACAGACTAATTACATAAAAACAACACACAAACATTCCACTGTAAAGCAATTAAATTAAACACACTAAAAGGTATGCACAACACAAAAGGTGAAACAAAAATGTAAATCGCGGAAATCCTGAAACACACTTCAAACCGTTATCTTCAACCGCTTCATAAAATCCGCTGAAAGTAATTGTGTTCGTTTGCTTATAAAATGTTTGATGCTCCTGAAATGTTCGGAAACGAGCACACATTATTTATTTATGTGGACGTATTGTTAGATCTTTGAAACACTAGATTGTGCATATTTAATGAGACGCAGATGAAAAGATATAAGGCGGGGTAAGATGTAATATTTTTGGGGACATGTCTTGTGTTTGGTTATGAAACGGTTATAATTGGGGACATGTCGTTAAAATGTATCGGAATTCTTAGAACTGGTTATTATATCTTTTATGTTATGATTTCTTTGATAAAAGATATTTACATGGTCAAACGAATAATATCAAAATAGTTAGAGGTGGTCCTATAGAGGTATGCGGAACAGAGAGTAAAGTCCCGCATACCTCCGCTAAAATGGGAGGATCCTCCAACCCGATGCTTTTTGTATCTGGCGGGCAACTGCCCGATAGTTGATATTTGGACTGTTGTACATTTTCAAATCGCACTCTTTTTTTCAAGTATACTTTAACTTACTTACTTCTTACTTTTTAAAGTGTGGTTTTTAACCTGTATTAAAAAAAAAAACACAATAATATAGTTTACCTGAACATTTTCCTTGACTGTTACCGGAATGACTGTACCTGAAGGCAGAGAAAAGGCGTGTGCGAAAAAGGGAGGGAGAGATGTGATTAGATCCGTAGTCTGAAATAATTCACGGTAAACAATTCTCTCATTCATAAGAATCTTCAAAACTAATACCACACCTAAACTTCAACAGGCGAATAACTAAGATTTATAAGTTCAATT
Organism: Mamestra configurata; assembly: GCA_002192655.3. Taxonomy (NCBI): domain Eukaryota; kingdom Metazoa; phylum Arthropoda; class Insecta; order Lepidoptera; family Noctuidae; genus Mamestra; species Mamestra configurata. The sequence goes on from NDFZ01005489.1 coordinate 840,729, forward strand.
ATAGTAACCGAAACACACTGTATTTGAGCAAATCATGCAAATTTTAGCAAGCAGACTACTATTCATTTGGGTCACGCTGACGGCTGGCGGTGGGCTAGACGGAAAATTTCATTTCACCGGGGCTTAAATGCGAGTCGCCATTACGGATGGTTTACGTGTCCATTTGCGGCGAAATGCTTGTTGGGAGATCTTTTAGGGGATAAACGTGGTGTACGATCTTTTGGTTTATGGTTTGCTACTCGTTTATTTTGAAAGCATTTCTGTAATGTCTCATTTGGGTACAGTTATCGAGAAGGTTATAATGTATCTACAAATGTAGTCAAATTGAAAAAAACTAGCTCCTTCTTGAGCAAGAATAAAGACTGCTTGAAGTTTTAACGCAAATGCAATTGAGGGTCATTGTAAGCCTCTGATGTACGGAGTCCGGATTTTGTCTAACTACGCCCGCTGGCAGAGCAGCAACATCATCTACTACATCATTCATAGACTATTTTGATTAAACAAACAGTTGAGCTACGAGAGATCTCTCTCAGTGGTATCCACATCTCAACAACCATTGACTTTTCTGGCCAACGAGTCATGAAATAATCTAAGTTTCCACCTCATATATTCCTCCTCCTTTAAAGTGCTCTTACAAAACTCCTCTCTCTCAATACATCACTTTTTTACCAACCGACGTAAAGCTCTCAATGAGTGCTATATAACAAAACTAGAGCTGTAAACAACATAAATCTCTGAGACAATAACCACGTGGCACTTTTAGCGTAGTGTTGAATTTCTATGTGCGTTTACAAGCCATTTATTAACGGGACTCGTAAACAATTAGTTTGGAATACAGAGCACGGAACGCTGCGACTAGAGACGCCATTGCTCATCATCTTCTATTTTGTTTTACGATAGTTGGTAGACTCGCCTTTGAAAACAATCTCACCTGATAAAAACTATGATGAGGTCCACGATGGAGTACGCTGGCCTAGAAGTAACGTATTCACTCTTGACCTCAAGACTCCCAGGCTGTAGCTACAAGGAAAAATAGACTTCGGCATGTAATTCCTCTCCTTAACTGTACACTCGGTTTATGGTACCGGTAGCACATCAACGTACGTCTATATAGTCTGATGTTGGAACGGGAATGTCAGCCGTATGACGTTCACGGCTGGCCTCTTCCATGCGTCACTATATCGACTGATCTTGCACGTCTCGCATCCAGTGGATTACCGCGTCTTTCACTATCGCAGTAGTCCACTGCTGAATGATTTATTCATGGACGTGCAATTGCGCTTCTCACAAGTTTCGGCTATCATAGCCAAAACCAGATGTCAATTTCCATAAGTAAATTGTGCGACTCACTAACACGCTTGGTTTGTGTCGATAGTTTTAACAATAACCTCTTTAACAGTAACCGCTAAGGAGTTTCGGTGCTCTATGGTTTGGAAGCTCCTAGACGTATGTAAGTGGGCTTATGTAGTTATGAATTAAATTGTGATGAATGATGTGTATTACGAAGGCGGATTTCGGTTTCGAAGTTGCGACATATATAGATCACTTTTACAATTGGGTTAATGCCTATGAAAATTTCTTTGGAATATTGAGGATCCTTATTTGAACTTACTAACGTTCGTTGTGATCTACGTTGCGCAATCATAGTGAAAGTTATGAAGTTTTTAAAATTTGGTGAAAATACATTAAGAATGTCAACGAAAGATGGGAGTTCGTAATTTTGAATTTATGTTTTTATTGATTTGCGTCGAAATATTTTTTTAATAATTTAATAAATATTTTTGTTACAGGTAACTGATCTGCAGTTAAACTCAAGAAAACAGGATTTTGCGGTATTTAAAACAGCTTTTAGATTTTCCAACTGTAACTATGTAATACTGTTTACTTGATAGTCAAAGTAATATTGGTAGGCGACATTGTCAGATAAAATTTAATAAACTTATAGTGGCTCTTTAGGTTAAGTATGGGGATGTAGGCAGTGTGTCATTCTGTCAGCGATAATGACTTGACATCCATTATCGCTGACAGAAGAACATCTTTTTCTTTTGTTCTTTGACAAAAGAACAAACATCTTGTTATTTTGGCAAAGAACTGGATGTTGTCGTAGAAAAGTGCTAGCGCGGTAGTCTACCATTATTATATACCATTTTGTCTTAGCCTTTTGGTCATCTATCTACCGATAGCGATGCTTTAATTCAATGCGATTATAAACCACAAACCCTTTAATAAATACCTTGAAATCTTCTACTACAGTTATTCTTTAACAAATGGTTATTCAAGTGTAAGAGAAAAGCCACTTAATCCCAATCAGATAGTGAGTGATTGACACTTTGTGTTCTGAAGCAATCACGCATGCGACACTTTCCTAGATCGAGTGAAAGTAATTTTAATTGACACTTATATCCTGGGTAATGTGGCGAATAATGTTATTCCTAGTAGACTTGTTTTTTGTTCAGTATTAGGTAACATTTTTGCGACTTACCGTTTCAAAACAATTGGTTTGGGCGTAATACGAATTTGAGTTGGAAGGGTTGTGTGAGGAATGTATGAAAGAAAAGGAAGTTAGTGATAGCTTGATAAACGGCACGGAAGGGAGGAAAAAAATGTTTTACACCGGCCCCAAGAAACATGGGACAAGGGTAGGAAGATGACGAAAAAGTTATGAACAGAAAGAAAGAAAAACAGAATAAAAACAAAAAAATATTCGTTGCGAAGAAGCCAGTAGTCCAGTATTCTTGAAAGGTAACAAAACATTACTCGCCTGTCAGTTGTGCACGTCATAAAAAAGAATAATGCCGATTGCAAAGTAGAAATAATTTCTTACCAAGCTAGCTCATTTTACTAAATACTATAAATACCATACTAGTAAATAAGATAGCCCATCTCGATCTAGTAGAAGGATCCTCTGATTCCAAGATTACAAAATTTAATAACTCCTCGAGCACGTCAACCTAGGATGTGCCTTAAGTTTTATTGCATTGCACCCCCTGTCACTAGCAATAAACTTGTCATGTATCTCACGCGTAGCAACAAAGTTGTCATGTCTCTTATATTGCTGCAATTCCACCGGTACATAGTCACCTACCCTTCTCGCTGTAACATAGTAAGTATGATATTTACTTTGCGGCGTAAATAGTTAATACTTTCTTGGTAAAACTATTTATATTTGGACGAACTTGGGGCGTTCGACTACTCTACTAAGTACTGTTCTTGACTTTAAATTAGATCCTGTGTTGAAACCACTCTCAACCTTCAAAAGTTAGAGAGACATCCGAGTGTTGACAAATACGTAAAATTATTTTCTGTTTTGAAGTTTCAATATTTTTATTTTTAGAATATTCTGAGTCACTTACAAAAAAGCTTTCATCCTAGTCGTTTGTTATCACACGCTTAGAATTTTTTTGACGTAAAAATAGCCCCGTACCTAATCCACATGTCAACAAAATTGATGGACAGCCAATGTGTAGAGAGGGCCACGCCAGTCCACACCATCTGTCACAGATGACGGATCCTGTCCCTCCAAACTCGTAGAATTTATTATCGAAGCAACCTTTTTGAAATATTTTTGCTTGTGGAGTTTTGCATCGCGGGAAATTCTGTTATGTGCCGGATTTGTAGTGTGGCAGGTAAGCTCTGTTTTTATGTTGAAGTGGCTATTTGCTATTTTATGTCAATTAGAACTGATCAATGACTTGGGGTTGGTTACGGGTGTTAGGGACTTGGTATACAAAGCGCTCCGGGCGCGCGGCCAGGGCGCTGTGAAGAAAATGCATGGCGTCTGTTCGCTCGCCCGCGGCGCTAAGTATATTTCGTACCTTTGATGCCATACATGTACCGCTGTCGTCGCCGCCCTGTTCGCTTTTTAAATCGAGTCTCTTAATAATGGAAAATGTAAAGTAATTGTAAACACAAGCTCAATTTTAAGTTTTTACCACAGAATCTTCATCTAATGAAAAAAAAAAAACAGAATGGACACTAATTTTGACATTTGCTTTTCTTCATTAGTTTCACTTTTCTATACCATATATTTATTGATGCGTCATAACAGGCGCAAATAAACAAATTTTCTTTTAATTTATTACCAGTTCTTACGTTAAAGAACCCATATCTAAACCCATACAAATTTTATAAATGCGAATGTGAGTCTGCCTGTCTAACTGTTACCTCTTCACGCTTGAACCGCTAAACGAATTTGAATGAAATTTGGTATGGAGATAGTTTGAGTCCCGGGAAAGGACATAGGATAGTTTTTATCCCGGGAGTATGTTCCCCTGGGATAATTTTTGACACTCACGCGGGTGGAGCCACAGGCAAAAGCTAGTTTATTATAAATGAGAAAGTAACTCTGTCAGTCTGTTTGTTACTTCGGCACATCTTAACGGCTGAATGGATTCGAATGAAACTTAGCACACGGATAGACCATATCCTGAAATATGACAAAGGATATTGGGCATACGATTTTACGTTCCCCTCTTTATAATTTTCAACTTTCACGCGGGTGAAGTCGCTACCAAAAGCTAGTATTGTAAAATCTCTGGGCTCTTTAGGCTATCTCTATCCCACCACACCCAAACCATAAAATATCACCAACATACCACACATTGCGCCCTCATATTTCGTAAAATTCCTTTTCAAAAAGGTGTGTGCTCCCCGCAGCGTCGCCGCGGGCTATTTACGTACGTCTGGTCACGGAAGCGGCCAGATGCGATAGCGTGGCGACCGCTAGGGTTGCCACACTATCGCTTCTTCTATGAGGACTGAGTCAAAATCATAGGATTTATGGCAATATTTTGTGAAAAATAAATTGTTATGATGGTAACGAGTTCTCGAATAAAATTTAGGGTTTCTAACCGTACCTAATGGTGTAGGTACCTAACCGTTAATGAATTTGTTTTTCGTTGTGACTTGTGAGTGGATATAGTGGATAGTGGTGGCATCTAAGGGGACAAATAGTGGTTTTATGTATCAATATTTCAGTTTTATATAATATCTTTGACATCACCTACAAAAAGCCCGATTACATAATTATATCCATTACAAAAATCTTTTATAATTTTAATTTGCTGTACTTGATTTTGTTAATACAAATTCAAATACCTAAATTCCTAAAAAGGTCACTGCACTCATCACAATAATTTACCCAAATTCGGCAAAATAATCATTCACAAAATATCTACTACAGTATTCACGGATATTAAATAGGAAGCATTAAATAGTTTTTCCATTTTATTATGGCATCATAAGAATAATTTTGAATGCCGATTACTAAACAATTATTTGAATATAATGTCAATATCGTCGTTGACGAGTGAAAACCTCGTAAATCGATTTTTTTTACCAAAAACACTTTTAAATGTTATAAGTTAGAAAACCTCTCAACGCACATTTCTAGCTCACCTATATTCGAATAGGATGATTGTAGTGCCATCTATCGCATTCAATGAAAACCTCGTGAGTACTAGGCGTCCGCCATTATAGAAGTATAAACTCGGCATGACGTAAGTTGCCTTTGACACAGAATAAGGATGCGCACTAAGATATTGGTTACATACATTAATAACTAATGTTTTTCTTTGTAATAAACATCAAAAACCGGGAAAACGTTTCATACAAAAATATTCAGGAGACGGTTTTTTGTCTCTGCTGAAAAATTTTGTTTTCGGTACTCCCGAGGTTTTCACTCGTCAACGACGATATGTAGTTTATCAGCAGTTCAAACAAGAAAATATTTTGGAGTGTAATATAGTACTAGCAGCAGGAATCTAAATAATTAATTTAAACTGCAAACCTGTGAGTTACTAAATCAATCGTGGAACTAAATGATTACATTAAATGGATCGTTTCGGTCAGTTTACAGATTTTCTTTCATTATAAGTTCTATCGTCAAATGTAACCGTTTTTATAAAATCAGTAAATTAACCTTAAAATGTATTGTTATAAGTACCTAAGTGAATAAATAGTTGATGCTCGTAGTCAAGCACGTAACCGTGGTGTACCACAACAACCTAACATCACTTCAGGTATTTTCCAAATATAAAATTATATATAAAAATAGGCTCTCAAGAATTCAACTTTAAACCTTTATTTATACGCACACAAATGTACAGAGGCTCCATAGGCATTCTTTACCAGTTAACAGAGTACAGTCGTCCAGATACATAATTACATATTCATTGTAACCGTAGAACAATTACTAAAAAGAAAAAAGATATTGTAGCATCTCTCTTATATACAGGAACTGTATGAAGTACAATTAATGTTTAACAAAACAAACATAAAAGATTTCAATCATCCATAAAACAATCACCACACGCCATAATTCCTAATTAACATTCCACCCGTGTGACAGCCCTGGCGACATTGACATTGCATCTATAATGACGTTTGACGAGAACAAATGACAGTTTAATTGCAATGGCGTCGTCTTACGCCGTCCGACGTCCAGGGACGTCCAAATTATTTACGGTGCAATAGATACGAAGTTGTTGGATGGTTTTGCTTGATTTATAACATACCATCACGTAATATTGAGATATATTTCCCCTAAACATTGGGCCAGGGGTGTGTCTAGCCCACCACACTATTTCGAACCTGCAACTTTTGAGAGCCAGAATCAACAGTGACGACCACAAAAGAGGCGCCGAGTCCACGGAACTCGACGAACGATTCTACTAACCTGGATAATAATTTGTGTCTATTGTGGGTAGATCCACATTTACCCTGTTATGTTATAGCTCTACGTTATAGGTGTGTGTTCTAGTCCACCATGTCCAGACTTCGCGTATGAGAAATTCCTAATGGAAAACCCAATATTAACCCACTATTTCTTCAACAGGGAATCGAAGTTATTGCCTCACGTTCAGCTTTAGGCATGAAGTTCATTTGAAAACAAAGTTTTGTGTCAGTTATATTTTAACCCTAAAGCCTTCTTTAGGGTAGCGTACCGAGTACCTAAGACTTATCCTTTAAGTCTTAGGTACATGGTACGCTTTTATATAATATTAAAATTAATACACAAGATACGGGATTTTCACACATCATCCTCTAGCATAAAGGAGGCCGGTAGAAAATTAAGTCAAGGTTTCATTATATTCAGCTACCTACAGTCTTGAATAAATTTTGAAGTCATTTATGAAGCGGCACGAACATTACCTTGAATATTTTAATATGAATAACTAGACCAGTTTCAGGATGCCTGAGCAACTTCCTTTAAAAGACGACAGAAAATTAATATGATAGTGTTTGGAACTTGGACTAGAGGCCAAAAATATAAAAACATGCATTTAACCATTGGGGGTGAGAAAACCGGCATGCCGAGTAACTGCTGCGATCCTAACATTACTTCAAACTCTTTTTGCTTCGTCTACGTTTATACACTTTTAGGTAAATTCTATTAATTTCAAGCAACGTTTGCATCTCAGTTTCATTCTGTCAAAAATAGGTACCTCAGATTTCTTTACATTTTAAAGATTGCGACGAAGATGCAAATACGAATGTGTCCGTGGAATTTCTTGCACGTTCGTCTCCATAGAGATCTACGCTTTGGAACGTGCAATTGGAATAGCTTCAGCTTTTTGACCGACCGACCATGACAATTCAAAAGTGCCTGTAAATGGTCTAATTGAAAAAAAAAAAGAATAAATGCTTTGAGTTTTGAGTGGACACTTGGAATTTCTGATAGAAATCACAAATAATTGTTACTAAAATAGATATTAAACACTTTATATTGCCTAAATCAAATTACAACAAAAACACAAATCAATGTTGTACATCTACAACAGGAAACAATGGTTCTCACAATAAATTATGTGTTTACAAAATAAATAATAGTTCTAGGAACAAAATGGACGTAATGTACACCCACGGATTTCTCGCCATTATTCCGATACTCAGCCATTAAAATAAAACGAAGCGTATGTCTCTAGTTTAATGGGAAAAAGTACAGTAAAAGAGAACTTTTAATATGTCGTTATTTTATTTGGGAGACTGCCAAGTCATAAAATAGTTGTAATTGTTTGATTCAATTGATTGCGTCCGTTTGAGCGACACTGACCCGGAAAATGAAGTGAAAACTACAAGTGAAAATTAAAATACTCGTAAAATCTCTCGGATATTTTTGATAGCGCAATGTAAAATTAGTAATAGACGGTAGAATTAAACGTATTACATGTTATATGTCACCGGAAAATAACAAACTCCGTAAGATTAAAAAATAACTTGAGAGATTGTTAACTCTCGATAAATTGTCAACTGAACATTTGGAATACTATTTTACGCATCAAAATTTGATAGTCTATAACCTCGCGGAGTCATTCCGAGAAATTGTGGACTGATATAAACTGGCGACTAATCAGCTGTCTGGTCTACAAATTATCTGTTTTGGTGTGATAGTTAAATTGGAAACTTGGCCCTTCATTGGCCTTTGTTTTCTCTGAATAGACCAATGAGAGCCTTGTTTCCAGGTTAACTATCACATGAGAAAGGTTAAATTGTAGACTTATGCTCTGATTGGTCGCCATTTTATGTCAGACCACAATTTCTCGGAATGACCTAGCGAGATTATAAACTATCAAATTCTGATGCGTAAAATAGTATTCCAAATGTTCAATTGACAATTTATCGAGAGTTTACAATCTCTCAAGTTATTTTATACATATTCTTACGGACTTTGCTATTTTCCAGTGACATATATACTTATTTTTATGTTATGAAACATTCATGAACGGAGTAGTTAAAATATGAATCTCTATGATAAATGACCAAGCGCCACAGTTCATACATTCGTCATTGCTACCCACAACATACCTAGCAATAAGATAATTTTTATTGGTGTTTACATTACATTTGTTAGGTCAAACGATTACATGAATCATTGTTATGGTAGACACGGTCACGTAAGAATTAATTGATTTTAGGACACGGCCACACTTGCGTTTTTACAGCTGACGGTGCATTTATTCTTTGCGTTCCTGTATCTCATTTGTGGAACAACTAGTTGCCGCCCCCGGCGCCGCATGCATATAATTAGTACTTCCCCATTTGTAAATCAAAGCCTATAATAATCATAATTATGTTTTTTTTTAGTAATACAGCTTGAACAACATTTTTTTTTCTGATGTATGCTGCTGTAATACCGTAAAATTCACCGAAATTCATTCCGTAGTGTTTGCCTGAACGACAAATATCCGTCCATTCATCATAACACACTTTGTCATTTTTATCTGTCGTGTATTCAGTAGGTACCTACTTACGATCTCATCATGTGCCTATATTTTTTTATTAACAGAATGGAGAGACGTATGCGAACGTTGCATAAAAGTTAGTAGGATTTTCCCTCAAATGTATGAACATAAACGAATCAAAAATAGTATGAAGTAATGTTGGGATCGCGGTTCGGTCTGCCGTTTTCTCACCCCCAATGGTTAATGTTGAAAATAAACAATTTTTCACACATTTTTGACAGATTGCGGCTGAGATACAAATGCAAACGTTGCTTGAAATGTAATGAACATTTTACAAGAAACAAATATGACAATCTGACTTCTACTACTCAAGTACAGGGTAACAAACGATCTACTGATTACTTATGACTAACGATTTTCGTTTTTTTTCAATCCTGCCTCAAATCAGTGTTTAATGTTTTACTACAAAAATATGTAACAACAAAGCAAGACACGCTAAGTGCAAACGAATCCTATGTTTTAAAATAAATCTTCGGTAGATTAAAATATTGTTTAAGTAGTGCATCATTTATCATGGTTAAGAACATTAATAATGTATTCTAGCCGATACCCAAATTATTTGAGTTGTAGTGTAATTTAAGAGCAAAAATTAGCCCTGCGTTTTTTTCACAAATCAATAACCACACAAGGATGAAGATGTTGTTGTTTGTTTCTAAGCAAAGTTTTTCTTTAATTTCTTTAATTTGCATCCCACTGCTGGAAAATGTTTACCCTTTCTCCTACAAAATCTTTATATGATAAAAATTATCCCGAAAAACAAAGATTATACCTTCTTTAACGTTTACTTTTGTAGAAACGACACAACGTTTACATATTAGAAACAAACAAAACATGTTCAATGTACATACTTTTCTAGGTATTGTCACAATGTGACCTCCTTGTCCGCAGGTCACAGGTAGATAAGTTAATCGATGGAATTTTAGAAGGGTCTGGCAAAAATATAAATAACTAGCTTTTGCCCGCGCTTTCATCCGCGTGGAATAGTTACTTTGGACAGACATTTTTATTTTTCAAAACCGCTTGAAAATATATTATATATATTATCAAGTGCTTTATACAAAGGTTCATGATTTTAATAATGAAGGAGTGACATACAAACTTCCACCCCTTTTCTCCCTCTTAAAGAATGATTTCTGGGATAAAAACTATCCTATGTCCATTCCCGAGACTCAAACTATATCTTTACCAAATTTCATCTAAATGGGTTCAGTGGTTTAAGCGTGAAGAGGTAACAAATAGACAGACAAACAAACAAACAAAGTGCTACACACTACGTAACCTTGTTTTCATCGATATACGTACTTAATTCGGAAACAGACGCTAGTACAGAGTATGCAGTCACAATTTTTTTTTATTCCTATTACCCTGACCGATGACCTGGTGAGGGTCGAGGGTAGCCGATGGATGCGAGACGCACAGGACCGGGTGTTGTGGCGAAACTTGGGGGAGGCCTATGTCCAGCAGTGGACGTCTTTCGGCTGATATGATGATGATGATGATCCCTTAAAAGTTGGTGGTCCATGGAAAGACAGATATCTTGTCAAATGGTCCCTTATTACTAAAAGGTTAAGATCCACTGGTCTATACAGATGATCTAGATAGCTTCCAATATCACGTACCACGTAGCTAGCTGTTTGAAGTGCCAAGCATTTTAATATCAGAATACTCAATATTTGGAATGTGAAGATAAAAATAAACGCTGTTTAAGAATCTTTAGCAGCGTAGTCGAGAAATTAAGATGGAAATAAATATTAATCCTTATAGGTATTTTGACGATACTCAAGGCATTATTTCGCGATCTTTGCCTATTTGCTTATATCGATGGAAAGTCCTTTATTATTTTTCCAATAAAAAAGATGAGACTGACCGGATCAGTAACCTTATTAATATTCAAATGTGAATACATATTATTTGAATACTTTTTATAAAAGATTACACCTGGTAAGTAAGCCAAATTCCTAATACTTAATCGCTTACCAAAATGTCCATGCTACTTACAAAAAAAATATCACAAAAAAAAACATAATATAATCTAACCCAACCAATAATCTGAGTAAATATATTTAATTTGTGCATATTATAATTGTAGCCCGAAACGTAGGCTTTAGGTATATAGCTATAAGGTCTAAAATTCTTTATCTAGACTCTACAGCAGAGTTTATCTATCAACCACATCAGTACAACCTTTGTCTCATGTTTCAACGTAAAACGCAATACCTTCGTACCTTGTTTTTAATTACTTTACCTCTAGAGTTAACTAAACATAACCCCAATTCTGAGGATCATAACTTTCCCTTCGTAAACCTAGCGCCATCTTGGATTTCAAACCCAAGATGGCGGCGTATTTCGTAATAACAAACTCAAAACAATCATTTAATGGACGTTGATAAGGGCGGAACGTCAAAACTTACAGGTTAAAGTACGTATAATTGGGTCAAGGGACCACAAGTACACGAGACTTGGCTTCATGTAACGATGTTGCCCGCCACGAAATAAAGACGGCTATGATTCGGGGAAATTGCCTTAAAGTTTGGCGTAAAGTTCAGTCCTTTAAAATATGTAGCTGTATACCTTTCTAAGTCGAGTGCTACCAGTTACTTTAATTTTGTTGAAGATAGAATAATGGCTAAGTAAGCAGAAAATATTGTTTCAATCATAAAATAAATGAAATATGCATGTAGTATGCATATCATATCCATGGTTGTGCGTGAAGTTATCGAGTGCAATTTCCTGCCGGAGTCTATGTTTCCTGATACCTACACCTTAGGGGTTCTAAGTCAAGAGTGAACAGGTCAGTTCTAGGCAAGCGTGCTCTATCGTCGACTACATCATCGCTTACCATTAGGTGAGATAGTGTTCAAACGCGACCCTATCAGATATTCTTACCGTGCCATCAGTTTTAAAAAAGTACAGTTAGTACTCCACTATATTCTGGAGTAAATTCTTTCAATACTTTTTATGTACTTACTGAAACTGATTACATACTTTGCATCGGTCGATAAAATAGCAAAACAATAGAGCTTCAAATAAATCAATAGTTATAATTTCTTGCATTAGTCATTTCTAATTTAATTAACCATCTGATACAATCTGTTATTTAGGTGTCATAGACTGCTCATAGATTTTCCACGTCTAATTTCAGAAGATTATTATCAACGTATGGGCCTTGTGCCAGAGTTTGGTATCCAATTTAGTATTCTATCAAGATCGTTGATAGAAAACGCATACCAATGCGATCGACTCTTGTTTTATTTCACGATTGACTGGGCAGACGCATTACACTAAAATGCTATTCCAAATTCAGGACTGCTTTCGAGATTTATAGTAAACGTAAAATATTCGTTACAGGCTAGGCCAAACGTCTTACACACTTGGGACTCGCCTAGGAAGATAAGTAGCCGTTATATTTTATTCGCCTGCAGGAAAAGTTCTTTTTCAGTAAAAGGGAAAAGTTTAACAGAAAAATCCTTTGAGTCAAGACGTGGAAATATTTAGGATTTTCTTTTGTTTTTTTTTATGTTCGTCTTTTGTTGAAATACCTTCTTATTCTTGTAAGTTACCTTTCAAATACCTTTCGAAAGCTTAGCTATTTATTCTAACGAGTAAGTACCGTCTACAAGCCAATTGTATGTTTGCTAGATAAATATACGAACATATTTATTACTTTCCAATTTTATTCATGAATGGATTTTGATTTCAATTTTTGTATTGTTTATTTTGTGCGAAATATTAAATTATAAAAACTTTGTAAGAGCGCTTTCTAAAACTTTGTACCTAAAGGCGCTCTCCACCTAGATTTTTTGTATTTAATAAAAAAAAATCCAATTAAAAACGAATCGACATTAAATAAATCTTATTCAGTCTAAATAAAAGGTACAATTGAAATGTATAATAGGATACATACATTAATTTTCTTAGATCAAAGAAAAGTATAGTCAACGCATTAAATGTTAAGCCTTACCTATTACCTTACATATTAAATGTTAAGCCTTACCTATTGTTTACCTTTAAATTCCTTCTGTCCTCTTACCTGTTTTGAAGAAAATCTACGAAGATGGCAACAGAATCTAAGAGGTCAAAAATCCTCAGGGACCCGTGCCCCAGTTTATTAAGTAATTAACCCTCTGAAACGAGCTCCTTAATAATAAATTAAACATCCCTTCGGTGATAAGTACGAAAATAAGGGTAGATTATGAGTAAGAAGATTTTGAATGATTTCTATTGTGTTATTCAGATTTATTCATTGTTTCGCTTGAGCTAAATTTGAAATTAATATGATGGGGATGGTTTTTTTAATAAATGCATTAGTTACAAAACCGATCGCCATTTTAATTTTTGTTCGTAGTAGCATCGCACAATGATACACCCATGTGTACGAGAATATTAAACTTTTGCCTCCACATATTTTCGGCAACGCGATACTGTAGGACACCATAATATCCCATGATATTTTTGTTTGTTGAAATAACCTCGAACCATAGTTACCAGTTTTACTGTGTATCGCAACTTTGCAGTAAAAACCAGAATGGCGATGGTCTAACTTTGACAGATTTTATAGAAAAATCTCATTTAGGTGAATAAACTGCTTTTTTAAATTACTTATTTGATATCCTTCAATGGATTTGTAAGTGTTGAATGAATTATAGTTCTAAATCACTAGGCAAGACTACAGCCGACAGAATCTCGACGTCACTGTTACCATCAATCAATCGCCACTACGCGTATACTTCCTAAAAATAATAGAAACACACCTTTTTTATTTCAAAACACTGACGTAACATGAATTATGAACACTCTGAAACCTCGATATACATATAATGTAAATGCTCATTTTGGAAACACCCACGTCTCCTTCAAGTTATAAATACTTTGATAAATGATCTCAATACTTCAGCAAGCGGATTGAATAGGTCTCTCGCGAGACCTAAATATCGGTCTGGAATTGTTTACGGGTATTATACCCGATCGCGAAAGATGTTTTGTTTGTGCGTATTATATTTGAGTTTTTTTTCTTAATAAAGGGAACAAAGAAAGGTTTTCTCGTAAATGTCTGGGCCTGAGTGCCTATGTCTTGTTTCTATTCATTCATGTGAATCAGTCTGGAGTGCTGAGAAAAATGGTTAGAAAATGTGAGTGTATTTATATTTCTATACACGTGAATTATTCAGTATTTATTCATATTTCTCTAGGCACATAAAGTGGAACTGAAGGACGATCAAGCTAGCAGACGATCACACCGTTTCGTAACTTTGTAGTTGTCCAAAAATGGTGATTTATTTTATGGATATAATAATTGCTCGTCTATTTTAATTTTGGAAGCGTACATGTAGTGATAAAATTGGGTTATACTAACGAAAAACTACGCTCTTAACGATACCTAATACCCTCTCTATCTCAAATAAAAATGTCAAGGACGGTAAACATTGCCGACGAAATAGACACCCAAACCTCTTACAATTTTATCTAATATCCGCAAACAACATCAGATCACAAAATTGGCGCAATTAATACTGAAACATTTTCCCAGAAAAATAACAAAAATAGCCGTAAGTTGTCTATCCATCCATCAGCGGTGTAACAGAAACCTTCTCTTATTAGGCTCGCCTAGCTGTCAGGCCGTCCGTCGTTCAGTTTTATTGGATTGTCAGGCTTATTGGAAGGTGGCGAAGGATAGGCCATTAATTTGTTACGGAATTACATGTACCAACGTGCGGACGTAAATTGAAAGGCCCGGTTTGACGTTGATTGTTTGGCCCGTGAGTGCTTCGGTGTGTAAGGCGGTCGATTAGTTTTTGTTGAGGAAATTGGTTGGTAATGTGTTGCTACTTGCAAAAGGCAGTATTGGGGATACCTTTTGGGATTTCAGTTTAAATCCTTTAAAAGTAATATCATGAATGTATGAGTTTGCATTTTTAGATGTTTGTTAATCTGTGACGTTTCAATGGCTAAATGGAAGGATGGAATTTGGAGAATACGGATATTTTATTATCCCGGTAGAACATTCTTCAAATATATTTTTCGGCTTCCAAGCGGTCGAAACCACTGGCAAAAACTAGAAAAAAGAACTCTTATCTACCAAAATAATATTCCGTTTATAATAATAATAATAAGAATAACCTCGTGAAGTCTGAGAAAGATAAACAAACGAAGTATCTTGACTTGGCGAGGTTGTCGACATGTGGGATGTGAACAGTGTGATAGTCGTGACGGCCAATGGCATAATTCATCTAAAGAGGCTCTCGTTGGGCAGCTGGATCAAGGGTTTGATCCAGAAAGCAGTACTCCTGGACACGGCACGCATAGTTAGGAGGTTCCTCTCTCAGGGGCCCTGACCACCGGTAGCTTGGACCCTGTTCCCGATACCGGTGGGCTACTATTTTTTATATTTTTAAATATTTTTATATCTCTGTATTTTAATATTTAAAAATGTAATTTATATGTATATACAAATGAATAAAGGAAATAATAATAATAATAATTTATTATATAGTTTAAATATAACGAATAGAAATCTTCATCACTATTATAACTTTTTTCACGTTAAATTAAAACCTACTAAATTTCAGTGGTGCTCATCTAACGGCTGCAAAACCAATAAAAATAAACGAATTGTCTACATGTGACCTGATTACAGTTTTAAAGTAAAACTTCATTAGTACCGATCCAGGAACTAACCGAATTTAAAAGAGACGTTTCTTCTGTGTTTTAACAAAAGTAGTTTTCTTATATCAATGTCACCGGATAATTGCAAACACAGTAAAGCCCATTTGCACAAACTTGAGTTATATCGAATTTTGATGCGCATATACTGTGGAAAAATATTATCGTCAATTATTTAAACCCTATCCTAAACGAACAAGTCACAGCCTAAAAATATCGGCTCACAAAATGTCTCAGGAAAGTTCTATTCGTGATTGCTAGGGTTGACAGCCTGACACCCGCCCACGGCCGTCGAATAAAAACACAGTAAAAACTTTTTCGTCCGACCTATGAAACAGAAACATCTGGCTGAATCGAATAAATATTCTATTCGGTTATCTGTCGTACATACAGTACAATCAATTTATTTATATTGATACGGTTTTATAGTGCTGCAGTGTTTTGTGTTTACGAACGTATTGGTATACTGCTATTTGTTATCTTATCTATATTTCACTATATTTCAGTTTTAGCAAGGGTGTTTTTTTACTATTGATAGGCACGCGTTTGACACCTATGATAGTATAGAGGTATGCGGTATAGAGAGTAAACTCCCGAACACCTGCATAAAAAAAGGGAGGATCCTCAAAACAGACGGCTGTTGTGTCTGGTAGACAACTGCCCAATAGTTGATATTCGGACTGTTGTATATATTTAAATTGCACGGAAGAGTCTGATACCGCGATGCAGGATTTAGTTAGTAGTTCGTCGCTGGCAGGATAGATGGCGTTGTTGTTCTTTTTGTTGCCGTACAAATTTTGTTTCGTTACTTTTGCTTTGCTTGTGGTGGCATTGATGCCGTTACAATGGTAAGCGATAATGTGGTCGACATGGAGCACGCTTGCCTAGAAGTAACCTATTCACTCTTGACTTAAAGACTCTCAGGTTGTAGCTATCAGGAACCACAGACTCTGGCAAGATATTCCACCCCATAGCAGCACGTACAATAAATGTGTTTCCAAAACGTTTTGTAGCGCAGCGCCGTACGTCTGGTGGTCCGATGATGGAACGGGCTTGGCGAAATTATACTATGCAATTCCTTCGCACAGTGCCCAAAATGCAACATATAGAAAACCGACAGACTAGCAACTCGGGGTGGGTGCTCAAGACTTTGGAGCTTCGACTCGACGAGCCTAACATTGCCGATGATCCTCTTGGCTCGTTTCACAATTGACTTAAGGGCATCAAGCTGGTATCTAGCAGATCCGCCCCAAAGATGAGAGCAGTAGGTACTCCATATACGATCGAACTTACGCTTAATCAAGTTAGTGTAAACAAACGGTTCTGTATGGTGTCGGACGTAAAAGAATAGCACCATCCCATCACTTTCCATGGGGGTCGTAAGAAGCGACTAAGGGACTCGCCAGAGTATGGGCAGCAACATTCTCTGTGCATTGCAACAGCTACTCTACGATCGCCAACTCGCCTGCCAAGCGTGGTGATTATGGCGATTATGGAGAAGCCCATGTACAGCAGTGGACGTCTTTCGGCTGATATTATGATGATGATGAAACAGACGAATAGCTTATGAGCTACATGCCCACTGCAAAGCTGAAGGATGCAGTTGCAATTGGTTCGTTTCTGCCGTTTTGAGAGCAGTGAATGTGCAGTTGAGGAGCTCGTAGTTAAATTATAACAGCCGCACGGGCGACTTTCAAGGTTAAGCAATGTTTATGGTGGTTGGTCCCGACTGTCATTTGTAGATATTTGAAAGTCGTTACGAAAAGCCAAAAACCAAGCAATCTGATACCGTTCTTGTTAAGGGGTCGTGTTACTCAGTTACTGGTTTGTGGTGGTCAGATAAGCCACATCCGGTTAGACCAGAATCCGACCTCAATATACATAATTGAGAAAAAACTCGTCAGATTTTTGAGAACAATGTGTTAAAATAAGTTACTCAAAGGACCAGGGTTTGAAATTTCGAACACACGATATAATAATAAATAAGTCGATCTTTTAACTGGGCCATCATTAGCAACTAAAATTAACAACATCTAAATGTTGGTAGATACTTTTTTCATAATCAACCTCATTATACAAACATTAATTTTATCGACACCCACTTTATTATGAAGAATTGCCTCCTGAAAGTTATTTACTGGACCACTTAGGTACTTATTATAATCTTTATGGTATAACATAAATAAAATTGATGTATCTGTTGTACAGTATTTAATAATTAAGTAATTTATGAAATACCCAGCCGTTTTACTATGTAGATTATCATTTATTGCCTAAATGGAAAAGTAGTGTGGCAACAACTGAAACTGTATTATTTTGAAGCATAAATTTTTCTATAGGTAAGGTTTCTGACAAGAAATATATATGTATATTTATTTTTTTAAGCAGTTACAGGTCTTTTATTTACATAGATATTTACAACTGTTTTAATAAATACTTAACTAACTATATACACTAGAAATAAAAATAAAAACTCCTAACTAAATTAACCCTAAAATATGACGTACAAAAATTCATCCGCATCGCTGTCGACTGGAAGTGTACCCAAAAGACTGGCGGTATTGCCACGTTGTATGGGCTTATTTAGAAATAAAACTGCTTGTAATCCTTTAGTGTGTGTGTATAACTTTTTTCTGATTTAAAAGTGTCCGTGGAGTTTCATGCACTTTCTTCTCCTTAATTATTTAAAATTTGGAACGTGCCACTAGCTTCATCTTTTTGACTGACTGACCTTGGCAATTCAAAAGTGCCTGTATATTTATTTTAGGACATTTGGTTGTTAAGATACACATTTTAAAGTTAGGTATTTTATATTTTTAATTTAAAATACTTACTTAATTAGGAAGAGATATTTGTAAAATGATGGATGCAATTTTATACCTGACGCAATCCATGAATTTAACTATGAGAAATATTTAGGAAGACTCATTAGACTTCCTAAATATCCATAAATATATAAATAAAAAAATACATAAATAAAATAAATATATAAAGCCATCGATTTCTGTCACGCCAAATTAATCTAAAAATAAATAATAATACAAAAATCGCGGTTCCGCCCCAAAAGTTGAGACTTTTATTCAAATTCACCATAACGCCTCCGAAACATCTACGTACAATGAAATGTTGAATTATTTAATACAAAGAAACGAGCCGGGCTTGCTCACGCGATTCTCAAATCCGGCTTTGAGGCTAAATCCCTGTATTTTCTATTCGCCGTGCCTTTATTCGTGCATTGAATAACCCAGCCGTATGTCGTGAGCTCTATAGAAAATTCATACTTCCATTAATGGATAAATGTACTGCGAATTCGAATTTTCAATTTTGGTTACGAATTAGGTATGTAGGATTAGCATTGCAAACTTTTCGATATATTCATCATTTGAGTTTCTAATGCTAATAATGAATTAAATAAGGTTTTTGGTTAGTGCATTTACATGTTCGGTGAATTCAATTAGGTAATTCAATGGAACAAATTGAAAAAACAAATAATTCCAAATAATACCTATGTGTTAGAGTGGAGACCGCATATGGGCAAACGTAGTGTGGGACGCCCTGCGGCACGATGGATCGATGATTTGAAGAAGGTGGCTGGCAGCGGATCAATGCGGATCGCTCAACACCGGAATGGTTGGCGCTCTGTGGTGTAATAATGGCTGATATGATGATGATGATGAGTACAAATGTATTAATAAATTCACAAACCATCCTGATCTGAAGATCAGGACCTGGAAATAAGGATGGTCTGTGACCTCCAAAATAGACATTAAATATATTATTAATTTAATAGTATGTAAAAACAATTTTCACAATAATCCATTACAAATAACTTTGTCGTACATTTTTCGGGTTTACTACGACAGAAAATCTTATAAACCGAAGGCAAATCGGGTAATACCGAATCCGGAGTTAACGTCCTTAAGGTAAATGGAGCGAACTTGCGTGTTACAACAAAATAACAGTAGTTCGCAAAAAAATCTGGTTAACTTCAGATACGGTTTTGTACAGAAGATCTGCTAAGAGCTGTCTATCAAAGGATCCTTTGAACTAAAGATTTTATAGGTACTAAAAAAAATGATACAATTACTCCGAGTTTTGGAGATGGATGAATCAACCCATTATAACCAAAAAAACCATGATCGTAGTATGAAATCAAAAACCTAAGTTTTCGCAGATAGGCGCGTCGAGAAAGCACGTCTATGATGCGACAAAGCCTTTTCATAGAGATTGTTCTATCCGTTCTATTCTAGAACAATTTTATTTATGACAGCTGGCCGGCGCATCTTTCTCGCATTGTCGTGTCGCGTATTTCAGTGGTTGCCTTAAGGCGACCTACAAGGCCGAAGCACAAACAAAAGAAATAAAAGGGTCTTCACCATACTTACACAGCGCAAAAGTTTCAATATAAGAATCTTCCTTTAATATAAGAAGTGCGTCCGAAAAAGAATTCAAAAGAAAGATCAAAAGCTTACTGTGAATGCATTGTGACGGTCCCTAATTCAATGAGTCCCCTTCATTCTGAACAAATTGTTTCTCGTTACTGTCTTAAAGGCGTGTGCAGACTTCGCGTCTGTCACGATGATTGATTGACGACGATACGCGGGGAAGTGGGCAGTCTCCTTTGTAACAGTAATATTCTAAGTCCGATTACGATTGATATTGTGTGAAATAAATGTTTTTTTTATGATTTAGTTTTTATTGGTAGAAGTATTTTGTGGATATTAGTATGTAAATAAGCTTGATAACTATATTTGGTGTGTAATATCTAATAAATCTTTTCAACAGACCAAACTTTACTTATATTATACTTATATTATATTTTATCATTATTATTATTCTAAACAAATTTATTCTTTTAAATGTGAATATGGACCTTGTGAGGTCTGCAATAACGATTTGTTATTATTAATATTATTTATTCTCAAACTTTCTTATTTCTTACTATTATCAATATTGAAGGGTTTAAAAGAAAAATCTTAGTATTGAACTGAGGTATAAAAGATCTGAGTACCTATATTACTAATTTTAGGCAAACTTCGCATTCAGCATGTCAGTCGTAATCAGTCAAAAATGTATTGAAATTGAGGCTTTTGACACGAATGCGAACGTTGCTTAAAACTTAGCTGAATTGGCCCTTTGGTGGTCAACTCTCGTTACTAAAATCTAAAATGTAGGAAAATTACAGCTATTTTGATAAATAAAGTCTCGTTAAAATATATGGTCAAATTTTAACACAGCGTTCAGTTTGTCTAACCAAATATATACAAGCAAAAAAAAACACTGATAAAGCGATTTTATTTTGATCTAAAATAATAAATTGCCAACATTTTAAGTAGCAAATGCATTTTTCTTATTATTATTTTTTCCAATGTCCTTATTTTGGTGGTCTGAATGATTTCCATTTTAATTGGACCTTATATAATATTGAGACTGATATTAGAATCCAAAAAACGTCACCAATGGAGTACTCCTGTGTCTTAAAAGTGAGACAACTTTTGATTTAGTATATCAATGACGCCTTTCTCATTTCTACTATTTCATGCCTTCTTAAACATACAGAAATCAAAAGTCCAATTTTTTTTTTCCTTACCTTATGTTGTCCCACTGCTGAGCAAAGTCCTATACTTGAGAAAATTTCCGTAAATAGATCTTAAAGCCTGAAAATCAATATCCCGTAGGTAAAGGTTTTGTAAACCAATTCCATTAGGGCCACCATAATAAATAATTTTCTCAATGTTTTATGAAAATCATAAATCATCTTCCATTTCTAAATTGGCTTCGACAAAAGGTTTTTATGGTGGTATATAAAATATTATGATGTACTGTGCCGTGTGGTTAGATCACCCCTTAATAGATGGATCAGGATGGGATATCGTTAAAGGCATTAGAGGAAATACGGTCCTACACGTCAGGAGAATACGAATGTGCTAACGAATCCGTGGTGATTTTGGTAATGATATTTTGGGTCGTTCATTTCTGGGACATCGCTTGTAACATTGGGCTTTAAAGAGCTGAAATTTTTCTTTTGGTGTAGTCACTTGACCTAGGTATATATTTTCATTGATAGCAATGCGGATGAATGTATTATAATGATGTTTTTTTTTATGAAATGTCTATGTTTCACTATCTTAAATTGCGAGAAAGGGCCTTCCAATTTTGATCCTATAATTAAATACAGTACGTATTACTTTTTTTAAATTGGAATGTCAGTCCAAATTAAAACAAGAAGAAAAAAAAAGTATTTACTGTCACAGAACTGACATGCATACGAAATTATAAACCTGAGGGCCAATTTTACTAATTTATAAGCAACGTTCGCATTCGAATCTCAGTCGCAATTTGTCAAAAAAACCTAATTTTCGTACATTTTTAACAGATTGCGGCTGAGATGCCAATGCAAACGTTGATTGAAAATTAGTAGAATTGGTACCCCGAACAGTTTTTCTGCGGGCCTGCATGGTGTGAAGTCTGACTGCCTGTTTGTATTTACGGCTAAGCGGATTTGGATGATACTGGCATACGGGTAGACATATCCTGGAATAGAAGATATGATACTTCCAATCCCGGGAGTATGTTACATTGGAATAGTTAAGTTTCACGTTTCACTTAGCCGCTGGAAGAAGTAAGTATTAACATAAGTTCTATCATTTGTTTTCAAAACTCCCACAAAGTTCCAAGTCTGAAAGAAACTTTAAATAAACATTGTCAATTCTTTTCTACGGAGAGGTCCTTATTTACTTAGAATAAATTATTCCGTCTGTAATGAACTCTTTTTAAACATACAGCTTTGCTTGTAATTAACTTCAAGTGGAACTAAGAAAGAAGAAAAATCAAGCTTCGGTATTTACTTTATGGCTTTTTTTTTTAAATCAGATGGTAATGATGTCTTCAACTTGTTATTTGAGATTTTTTAATTGCTTGAAAATGAAAACGTAAAATTAAATAATAATATTTTTGATTGCAATTCTTAATTTTGGTTTATATCTTAAAGGTACCGACCCGAAAAATAACTAAAAATTATAGGGTTCCACCCTATATTCAGCGGGCTGTATCTTAGGAACTGTAATTATATTGTATTCCTATTGACAATGTAACAGCAATTAAAACTTCAAATTTAAAAGTACACTTTGTAAACAAGCATATTACAAATTAGAAGATTACATTCAGGATAAGAATGCTTGGAAACATGCTGGTCCTGCTCCATAGGACAATCAAGGGTGTAGACAAAATCCAACTGGTTGATCTATGTATTAACTTTATAGATATACTGTTCCTTTTTTTGTGTTTCTATTTTTCTGTTGACTCACACACTGTTTAATTAATGGTTCCAATGTTTGTAAATATGTGAGTACCATTTACCTAAATTTCTTTAGAAAATGAATAAGTTTACCTCTACTGGTGATACTTTGTTCTTATAAGTAGCATACTCTGGGTGCATCGTCCTCACATAATATTAAATTAATTTTTGTATACCAAATTTTGTAAATCATTATTTGAAAAGAGTAACTATGGAGTTTCTTGTCCGTTCTTCTCCATAAGAATCTACCTTTCCGAATGGACAGTAGAGTCACTTTATTAATGTAATTCTATTATTTTTACTGAACTGTAAACGATGACGTTCAAAAGTGCCGTTTAATGGCCTAATTGAAATAAACGTTTTGACTTTGACTTTGACTTTAATTCAAATAAAGTAAACCGAACAAAATACGTTTCTTGAATGGAATGATGAACGGAAATTTTGAGTGGTTTTTATTAGTCTTGCTCCTACTAATATTATAAACGCGAAAGTTTGTAAGTATGGATGGATGGATGTTTGTTACTTTTTCACGTCAGGACGGCTGAACGGATCTTGATGTAATTGGCACAGAGGAAGATTATAGTCTGGAATAAATACTTTTTATACCGATTTTCCCTCGGGATCGAGACTTACGCGGGTGAAACCGCAGGGCTGCCACTAGTGTTAAATAAAACTAATTATATGGTCAAAAAACCTTGTCACGTGGACAGTTTATGACAAGGAATTAATATTGATACTTTAATCTTAGCGAAAGGGCCGGATCCATGGGGAAAACTAGCGATATACAATCTCTTAAAGCTGCTTAAGAAATATGTAAGGATCATAGCAATGTTTTGTAGCTTCCACCTACCGTCATAAGACATAGCGTGAGTTTACGTACGTATACCAAGCAAGTCTAAAAATAGTGGATCAGTCTAAAATAACATTTTTCCCGTAAATCAATTCAATAGGTGCTCAATTATATCAGGTCACTGCTTCTCAAAGGTTCCTCATTTTTGCTCTAATTTCTGAATGCTTCTGAATAGGTCGTAAATTATCGAATGACAATAGAGGTTCAAATAGTCCAGCTATTTTGTAAGTAAATTGTTAGGTTAGGTTAGTAACATAACTTTAAGGCCGTTTTCACATTAGGACGTTAGCAGCTCGTCAGCAGCGCGGCAGAAGCACAAGACCGCTTTACTTTAGCAGCGCGACAACCACGCGGCTGAAGTTTGTAGTAGTTTATTTAGCTTTTGTTTCTTATAATGTGAAGGCCACGTTACTGTTGCCCTGCTAACGTCCTAAAGTGAAAACGGTTTTATGAGGTTCCCATCTGTCAATGTTTTCATAAGCGTTGAGTTACTCCTCTTTTATTTATAAGGGGACTTGACTAGAAACTCAATTGTTTAAAATGTATATTAATAACTTTAACCCTCAGTTTGACCACCTACGATTAAGTCCCCGTTAATTTACTTGGCAGATTGCTATTGGCTATTCGGAGGTCGTGAAACAGGCCCTAAAAACCTATCACTACCTATTTGGTTGCCATGGAGCGACTGACTCTCTGACATTCATAGGCCAGTTACTGGGTAATATGATATTCATTGTTTAAACTAATGGTCAGAGTTTCAGTCTTTTGACCGTGTTAACAAAAAAATCTATATTAAGTAAGCACTTAATAAAGATTTTAACAATACAAATACAAATAACGTATACGTATACGTTATTTTGCCAATGAGCAATAAACGAAACGGTTTCGACAAAAAGTGTTTATTTAAAAAAAAAAACTGCGCAATTTCAAAGATTGTAAGTGTCTGAAAAACTGCAAGTGTGCATCAACGCCAATTTCCCCAAAATGGTGATTAGTCATTACGCTCTTATTGTAACGAAAACAGTCGATATGGAATGAATTGTCTCACGTCAACAGATCGTAGCCGATCTCGCATAAAATTTAATAGCATCTTGATCACGAAAAGCATTCAACAGGTTGGCCAAGGAAAACCACTCATAAAGCTAGAAAGTCCAGCAACCAAATCTATAAAACCTACATTTTTATTCAGAACCTAGGTGACAGTACAAATACTGTTAACAGTTTCTTACGAGAAAATAATACGAGTACGGTCCACATAAACACGAAGTATTATGTGCCCGAGAGGATTGCCATTACCGCTGCGGACCGTCCCGGGAGTCTGACCTGACTGCGGAAGAGTCTGAACTTAAACCTTTCTAATCTTCGAAGAGTTTCCTTACTAAATAAATTATGGAGGAAAAGTGATGTTTTAGGGACATTGAAAAGGTGGAGTTTGTGCGCTTACATGGGGAACTGAAATTGATTTTGTGAATTGTTTTAGACCATCTCGGTATTTTCGTTTTTTTTGACGTGACATCGTCTAATAAATCAATGAATGCCGGCTGCACGCACGAAAAAGGATGACTCATTGTAAAGTTGCGCTCATTGTAACGTTACGATCATTTCATAAATGTTTTGTTGTGACGTTGTCACGTTAAACTATCGTCCATAAACCGACATTACAGACAACCTTTTTTTTTGTTTTCAGATGTCTTATTTTTACTGCTCAAAAGTAATATTATACCACAATTGCCTACCTTCTTAGTCGGAACACACTTGACAAAGCATTCGTGGTCGTTATGAGGTATCTCGGCATGTGACCCACTTAATTATGCTTCTCTATCTACTACATTCCTTGAGCATTTGTGTATTTCTAATTATAACTTTGATTTGGTCAGTCCATCTCACATTTGCATATCTTTACGCAGTGAATTGATCGTATAAGATTGTCTTAAGCAATTTATGCACTGTCTATCTACCTTGGAAAAATTTCGAACCCATACATTTTCTGCTTGTAATGTCTAAAATACAATAGATGACTCTATGTCAGAAAATCAATAGCAGTTTACCCTTTCAGCGGTTTTAATCTGAACCTCAGGAAAGATTGCGGTTTCAAATCTGGCTCGTTAGGAGTAGCACTGCAGAAGTCATGGCATGAGAATTTCAGGTACTGCAGAAGTAACTCGTTCATGTCATGAGAATTTCAGGTAAAATAACTGAAAAATGAGAGTTCAAAATAACATGAATAAAAAAAAAATGAATGTCATTGGTTTAAAAAAGTATGTCATGACAATTTTGAATACCTACGGTAATTGAGGAGTTCAATGACATAAATATTTTTTTTAAACCTAAATAAGACGAGGCCAGTGTTTTCTAGCTTACTACTCTAAGAAGAAACACCGAAACAAATTGCAGCGCGGCGGACGGAGCTCCGGCAGGATACCATGGCGGTATGGAGACAGCGACTATCGCGACCCAGCGCTGGGCACACCACTATTGCGGCGGTAAGGCCCCTCTTTGAAGAGTGGCTGTAGAGGCGCCACGGCGTCCTTACCTTCCGCCTGACGCAGGTACTCACCGGACACGGCTGTTTCGGGAGGTACCTGGTTCGGATTAAGCGGGAGGACACGCCCGGGTGTCAGCACTGTGAGGATCGCCCGGAAGACACGGTGGAGCATACGGTGGAGGTCTGCCCTGCTTGGGCTGAGCACCGCCGTGTCCTCGTCGAGGCGATCGGCGGCGGCAACCTCTCGCGTCCGGCCCTGGTTGAATCCATGGTCCGGAGCGAGGAGGCTTGGGAAGCGGTCACCTCCTTCTGCGAAGCAGTAATGCTAGCGAAGGAGGAGTCGGGCCGCACGAGGAAAAGGCAAGGACTTCGTCCCAACCGCCGCTACAGGAGAAGACGCCCCGGGCGTCGGAAGTCGCAGGGCGATCCCCGGCCACCGTAGGCGCGGGCCTGCGGACGGCGAGCGTTGGGTGGCTCGCTGTCCGATCACCGCCAGGCCCGGGTCGATGGCGCGTTGTGTTTCACACGCGCCTCAAAGAGATGTCAGCATAGAAGACGGGGCCCGCTAGGGCCAGAGCCTGCCAGGGTTGCGGAATTTGTTCGAAAGAGTCACCGCGGCCCTAGAACGCAAAGGGCTTTAGAAGGAACACGGATGGGTTTTAGTCAGTAAGAGTCTGACACGCCCTTCCGCTCCATCCAGAGCGGAAGAAGTCATTTGATGATTTCACATCATTAAAAAAAAAAAAGGGATCAAAGTCCTAAGGTTGCAGAATTTGTTTGAAAGAGTCACCTCATCCCTGGAACGGTAGAAGTTAGTATCTTTTAAAATGCATTTAAGTTCATAATATAGAGTCAAATTGAACAAACAACAAGATTTGAAGAGCAGGTAGGATACCTGACTTTAAAGGCGGATGTTGTCAGGCAGGTATGTATGTAGGTATGCCGTGACGTGGAAAGTACATGATTTTACATAACAGCACGTGAACACGTATGAATATGCAAACACGCCTGAAAAATACGACGCAGGAACCCACAACCTTTGTGAACGAAAACAGAATACTACCCACGAGATAATTGAACGCAAAACAACATGCTACAAAAAGAAAGGTTTTCACATAATTAGGGGAAATATTTTCATAATAATAAAATACATCTGTAACTTGCCTGGTCCACGAACAAAATTCGCCTCGGGTGGTGAAACCTCAACATTGTCGGTTGGAACCGAACAAGGGTTTGTAACTTTGTTGTCGAAAAACGGTACTGCATAACAACATCGAAGTTGTAGCCACAATAGGAGCTTTATTTGGCGGCAAGTTGAGACTTTCAAACGGTCTACTGCGGAACATCAAACCAGCTTATGCCTGTGACTTTGACCGCGTGGTTGTGCCTTTTATGTTTTGTGTTAACTGTGAGGCTGGTGTAGCTCTCCGAGACTGATCTCTTTACTTTATTCCTACAAAGATTTTACATCTAAAAAATACATTTAATAACTTGTTGTAGAAACATAATATTTACAAATTAACAATAATAACTAAAATTAACAAATAGGTACACTAAACTTACAAAATACTAAAATAAAGCATCAATAATTTGTCTTAAACGCTGTCAGCTGGTAATGTGCCCAAGAGACCGGACAGCCGTTTCGAAATTTCTTTGAAAAGCTCCTTCCTTGTGCTCACAGGAGCACAAGGATTGTGCCCCCCTTTTTCAGGCCCGAGGGTTTCAACCCCAAACGTCTCGAAAATATGGTTACGCCGCTTGAGGATTTGCGCAGGCGCAGGTGGCAACGCCAGCACAACACGATGGTATAACACTGTGGAGGAAGAAGGGATAACAAATTCGAATGATTGTTCAAACACAGTCCGAATGCAATATTTCTGCCAAACAGCATACTGTAAGGGTTTCTTCAGCAAGCAACCTTAACAGTACCTGTAGCGATTTATACTTTATTTATTTATTGTTCCTTTACTTCAGGCAACTAAGGCCCACGAAACACAATACACATAAAACTATAAAAACAATTACTATAACGTTTATAGTATAAACTAATACATATTAAACAAAAAACTTAAAAACTACTGCTACTACTTTAAACTAAGTTTCTATAAGACGCTGGATAACTTAATAGCATGCTGTTATATTATCCAGGTTTTTTGTGTGTAGTGGTATCTGGTTGGGTTTGCGGACGGCGGCGGCGTTGGGTGGCTCGCTGTCCGATCACCACCAGGCCCGGGTCGATGGCGCGTTGTGATCCACGCGCGCTTCAAAGAGATGTCAGCATAGGAGACTGGGCCCGCTAGGACCAGAGCTTGCCAGGATTGTGGAATCTGTTCGAAAGAGTCACCGCGGCCCCGGAACGCAAAAGGCTTTAGAAGAAACACGGATGGGTTTTAGTCAGTAAGTGTCTGACTCCGCTCTACCCAGAGCGGAAGAAGTAATTTAATGATTTAATATCCATAAAAAAATAGTGGTATCTGGTTACAGTAAGTTTCAGTTTAAAATTGTAGTAAGGACTTCAAACCTTTTTTTTTGAAGTACCAATAATTCGTTTTTAATTAAGTATTACAATACGAGATTTGCAAAATATAGGTCATAGTAGCTTTTTAAAATGCAATTTCTTAGCATTAGTTACTACGACGTAAATTTGAGGTCTGGAAAAATGTTTTATATCCCAGTAATACAATTATAGCTCTCAGAGAAATATAAACCCTGTTTAAACTTTTATAGCTTCAACAATAAAATAGTAATTTAGAGCCATACGAAGCTTTTATAGTTTTAGTTTTAAAATGATATAAAATTGAAAATGATTTGGAGGAAAATTGGAATTGAAGGTTTAAAGGAAATTAAATGTACGACAGACTTGTTTTATTATAAGTTATTGCTTGTACATTTAATTAGTATTCACTCTTTAAAAAAAACAAACGGATGCTATGCATTCCATACGGTATTAAAGCCCTAAATTAATTCACATAGTACAGAAGTGTTCTAGTTTTTGAAAAACTCGAACATTTCTGCCTTGTCATCTCTTCACCACTTTTGGTTGCCTGGTAGAAAATACCAAAGGCATTAAGGGTGCGTTTCCACCAGAAATGTGCGAGGATGCATAGCGAGAGATGTGTTTGTTAAAAACTAATGGAGTCGCTTAATTTACTTTCAAACCATAGATTTCTTATCTCATAGGTTTTCCTGTAATCTAAAGGTGTATTTTCTGTTTTTATTTTTATTTTAGACTCAGTAGTTTCGAAGATAAGGGGAATGGCCATTTTTCATCTCATTTCTAGAATAACTTCAAAATTATGTATTAAAAATTATGAAAAAAAAATATAAATACAGAACCCACACAATACGGGTGTATTGTGTGGGTTCTGAATATGTTTTTTTGAAATATAGTTTTTTCATTTGAAATTTAGTACAGGTAGAAAAACTTTAATTTTTAATTTCTGATTTTTCCCCCAAAAAGTGACCCCGTTTACAAAATGTATTTATTTTCGTTACACTTCCGTGTTTGGGTGACAGAAGACTATATGTGTACCAAATTTAAACTGAATCGGTCTAGAAGATTCGAAGAAAATCGACTGTAACAGACGGACGGACAGACAGACAACCAAGTTTTCGTAGAAGGGTTCCGTTTTTCTATATGGAGGTTCGAAACCCTAAAAATCGGCATACTACTAAGCCACAAAGTAACTCAACTCAGAATATGTAAAATTTTAATAAAAAGTCGTATGCAAATGTACGATTGCATACTAAAATGTAATATGAAGAGGAACCGAGTCGGTAGACTTTATATTAGCAATTGAAATGGGCTGCGAGCTTTTCAGGATTCAGGCAGAAAACTGAAGAGCCGTCTGTTTTCCCCGACCGTAATTTATATATTGATCGGGGGATTCTTTCTTTTGAGTATAATTTTTTGGCTGTAGGTAGTACACCTACTCGGCTAAGTAGGTAAAAGTAGGGCTGAGTTCTCAGAAAACATGTAAAAGAAAATAGGGTCCGATTTCTTTTGTCTATCTAGAAATTAGATAGGTATATATATATTTTTTTTTATTTCATATGAGTTTGCTCTTGACTCTAGTCTAGGTCATAGATAACAGAGACAAAGTCGAAGATGGAGCGAGCTACCCAGAAGAAGCCTGTTCACTCTAATTTTGAAGAGATTAGGGTTGTATGCGTTCGGAAACACAGACGCAAGCAGAGAGTTCCGATATGGTATTTTCGATATTGTATCAGTAAGGTAAACTGAATAACAAGTCCGAGGCCATGTGCTTTCATGGTTCTCGGAACAGGCCACCAGCGAGATCCCAAGTAACGGTAGGAGGGGTTCACATCGGCGTCGGGTCGACGATCAAGTACCTGGGACTCGTTCTCGACAGCCGGTGGAACTTCGAGGAGCACTTCCGACGTTTGGCTCCCAGACTGGAGCGGGCCGGGGCTGCCTTCAAGCGGCTCCTGCCTAATCTAGGGGGTCCAAATGCCTCCTGCCGGAGGCTTTATGCGGGGATCGTGCGGTCCATGGCCCTTTATGGGGCCCCAGTGTGGGCTCTCACATTGAAGGGGCGACCAGCCCGCCAACTCAATTCGTCCCAAAGGGTCATGGCCATCCGGCTGGCCCGGGGATACCGCACGGTCTCCTGCGAGGCGGCGAGCCTCCTTGCCGGATTACCGCCATGGGATCTGGAGGCGAGAGCCCTCGCGCACGTCTACGCGTGGCGCGTGGAGGCGCTTCGCCGGGGCGAAACTCCGCTGCCGCAGCAAATTGCGGCGCGGCGGACGGAGCTCCGGCAGGATACCATGGCGGTATGGAAACGGCGACTATCGCGACCCAGCGCTGGGCACGCCACGATTGCGGCGGTAAGGCCCCTCTTTGAGGAGTGGCTGGAGAGGCGCCACGGCGTCCTCACCTTCCGCCTGACGCAGGTACTTACCGGACACGGCTGTTTCGGGAGGTACCTGTTTCGGATTAAGCGGGAGGACACGCCCGGGTGTCAGCACTGTGAGGATCGCCCGGAGGACACGGTGGAGCATACGGTGGAGGTCTGCCCTGCTTGGGCTGAGCACCGCCGTGTCCTCGTCGAGGCGATCGGCGGCGGCAACCTCTCGCGTCCGGCCCTGGTTGAATCCATGGTCCGGAGCGAGGAGGCTTGGGAAGCGGTCACCTCCTTCTGCGAAGCAGTAATGCTAGCGAAGGAGGAGGCGGGCCGCGCGAGGGAAAGGCAAGGCCTTCGCCCCAACCGCCGCAACAGGAGAAGACGCCCCGGGCGTCGGGAGTCGCAGGGCGATCCCCGGCCACCATAGGCGCGGGCCTGCGGACGGCGAGCGTTGGGTGGCTCGCTGTCCGATCACCACCAGGCCCGGGTCGATGGCGCGTTGTGTTTCACGCGCGCCTCAAGGAGATGTCAGCAGAGAAGACGGGGCCCGCTAGGGCCAGAGCCTGCCAGGGTTGCGGAATTTGTTCGAAAGAGTCACCGCGGCCCTGGAACGCAAAGGGCTTAAGAAGGAACACGGATGGGTTTTAGTCAGTAAGAGTCTGACACGCCCTTCCGCTCCACCCAGAGCGGAAGAAGTCATTTGATGATTTCCCATCCTTAAAAAAAAAAAAGAAAAAAAAAAAGGTAAACTGAATATTATGTTGTGATATTTTGATGTAAAAACTAAATAAAAATACTTTATTTACAGTATGACGCATATCGTAAGAAAAAGAAACTACATTTGTTAGTTATATACAAATGGCTTATTAGATATTATTTTGGAGAGAAACTAAATTATATTATTACGTTATGAATATAATACAATACAATGTTACAATTTATAACTAAGGAGTTAGTTATATAGATATTACTGTAGAGAAAATCACTAGACTTTGAACATTATTAAAT
Source organism: Mamestra configurata (assembly GCA_002192655.3). Taxonomy (NCBI): domain Eukaryota; kingdom Metazoa; phylum Arthropoda; class Insecta; order Lepidoptera; family Noctuidae; genus Mamestra; species Mamestra configurata. Next base: position 873,139 of record NDFZ01005489.1, read on the forward strand.
ACATTGAAATTTAATTTATTTAATGTGATACTAATAACTAGAAAGATGTTACTACACAAAAGTAGAAATCTCGATTAATATACAAATTTAAAATTCCACTTCATCAAACATACATAAATTAATATTACTGTAATACAATACTTTCTGCAGAAGCCAAAAGTGTAGTATTACAGGAATATTATTTGTCTGTTGTTTGTATTTCTTGATTTGTAACTTCAGTCGGACTTACCGAATTCCGGAAATCCTTCAAAGATAAGGAAAATCGTATCTGAAAGGTTTTTCATTACATACATACATGGGTGTATTTATGAGATAAGAAAGCTGAAAATATCCTTTGGTGATTTATATAGTCTACCTACTTATTTAATTGCAGATAGACATCTACCGAATTATTGATTTAATTTCATCCTATGAATCCTATTCGTAAAGCGGTATGGGAAATATCAAAATTCTATCAAAGACAGATTTACCAGATATACCTACCAGACAGAGATCTTACTTAAATTCAAACTGGTTTTATTAAATAATTTAATGCTAAACAATACTTCAACCAAACTAAATCCAAATCAAGTCTCTATTAAATATTATTATAAGTCCTACCCCATTTTGTGAAAAACATATTAATTTGACGTTTAAGATTTGACAAAATCAAGTCTGAAAACATGTTTTGGAATGAATAAAGGTAAGTCTTGTACCAAATTATTCCAAATTCGAAATACAAAAAAAAAAAAAAAAAAAAAANNNNAAAAAAAAAAAAAAAAAAAAAAAAAAACATCTCAGTCACCAAAATAATCGACTTCTATCCAGCCAGTATCAATAAGTTAAATCCACAAACTATCATGTCACACAACCTAAGCAGTACCAGAACGAAGTCCTCGACTAGTCTATGAATTATGCAAAGCCTTATATTGAGACTCCGGCTGGGTATTGATATCCAGCTGAATATAACTATTGTTCGGTCTTGAGGACCGACTTGATTATTGTATTGGCACTTGTGTATTAGGAATCAGTTTGTACTAATTGGCTTACTTTGGCGTTATTGAAACGAACTTTAACATACCCGTTAAGATTTCTGCAAAGACATTCGAATGAGGAACTTATCGTGACGTAAGTTTTGAGTATGAATATGGTTAGGGGTGGAGGATAACCAAAGATACGGTCGATGGATTGTGTAAAGTCTGATATGGGTAGTAAGGAGGTGACTATGAAGATGAAGAGAAAATAGAAATGTAAGGAAGAAGACAAGCTGCTACGAACCGAAATAGATAGAGATAAGAATGGCAGGTTGATGGTATGAATGAAAACTTTCAAGACAAGTAAAAACAGTAGGAGTGGAATCACATAGTCAAAGCCAAATCTTTTATAAAAGTAGACCAAAAGATTGTGTCGTCATTGATGTAGCGGAATTGCAAGGTTCTTTTTAATGACAAGATTTACCATTACACAAAAAATAAAGTGACTAGCTGTCTGTTCGCAAGGATTGTTTTATAGTTTCAAACACGGGAAGTTTTGTCAAAATAAATCTGATTTTAATGCTCCAGATTGTTCGAATTTGGATTCGATAGTAGTTTTATATCCACGTCGTTTAAGTTTAACAACTGAAAACTTGATGGGATCCTTAAAAGCAAGATGCTATAAAACGGAATATAACTGTCCGTGTTATGTTTCCACTTTATTCTATTTTCTACACCAGTGAATCCACTGACGGCACCTGCACTTTTACGATTTGTCATAGCCAATTCTAATAACACGTGGCCCAGTATTAAAAACATTATTATGGTCTCCTTTAGCAGCGGCAGCTTTATCTACGTGAAGGTTGGTTATTATCTCACAAGAATAAACTAGCAGAATAAACAGTATCATATGTGCTAATCCAATCAAAACTGTTCCCGGTAGATGATTTACCAGTTATCTAATTTCTTTTTTGCTATCACTTAGTCAGTCACTCATAAGTGGTGGAAGAATGTTAAGTATGCCAGCTTTTGTCCGCGACGTCGTACGCGCAAATCCCGTTTTTTCCCAGTCCCGTAGGAATTTCGGGAAATTCTATTTTAGTAATGGTTGATACTAAGTAGAAATAAAACTAGATATGTCACGAAGAATGTAAATATAATGTTCTTTTTGTTTTTTTGACGGAGACCACTCGCCCTTCAACACACTAAGGCTGGTTACTATTTAACCGGACTATCCCGTGGTGGTTCAGCCTGTGAAGCGTGATTAATTAACAAACAAGAAAGACTGCGTAATGGGTACATAGTCTTTCACATTAATATTGGTAGGATAAGTATGTACTACGGATTGGTTGCCTAATAACTTGCATAACTTATGTAATTTAGTATTTAGTTTTTTTTTTTTGGTATGTGTTACCAATGCGCCGGTTTGGTTTGGTTTGCTTGTCGCAAATAAACTCTTTTTCTTTCTTTCTTTCTAATAATTTTGGATAAAAACCCAATCACTATTATTTTATACGACCGATTGGATTTCAGCTTATAATTACATCAAATAAACCCGAAACGTTAGTGATGGCAATTTGCGGTTTGAGTCAAGTTTATTGCTTCGAGTTTCTAACTCGATTTTGCAACACATTTCAAATGCAACTCTCAACGCTGTTTGCGTTTCTGTTTATAACTTAAATTTTAAATGCATGTTGTAAACAAATTTAAGCGTTTATAAAATTAACAATTTCGTTATTTTGTTCCAGGTAAACAGCAACAGAAATTAAATTGGTGTAAAGGTAATTTTTGGATGTTTTCATTTAATTAGCAACTGAGATAAAGTTGCACCGCTACCCGGAAATGGAAATGGACTGTGCGGTATGCAGCATGAAGGTTTTATGTTGAGCCAAAATCTAACGTTATCAGTTTAAATACCGCCGGACGATTCTGTAAACATGTCGATTTGAAGGCTTGGGTGAAGCGATCACGAGGTGAGCTGTCAATCCATATAATCAAGATGAAATGACAGCTCACTTTGTGATGCCGTGACATCTTAATAATATGGATTGACAGCTCACCTCGTGATCACTTGACCCAAGCCTTCACTTTGGCATGTTTATAGTAGATTCTTTATTATTTCCTATAAAGAGTTTGAATTTAGACTAGGTTTTTGAATTGAGTACCTATTTTGAGTTAAGAATGTGTCAAAACCTACTTTAGTACTAAAGATTGGTAGGTTTTTAGGCCACACACAGTTCCAAAAATATTCAACTTAAAATGCTAAATTCAGAAATCAGGGGTCCAAAATATCTTTATCACCACTGGCCTAATTTTTTTGTTCCCAACTATGTTGAGTTTTGTTTCCAGTCGAGCAGGATAAGGTGATACCGGTATTTTACATGGTGCATCAATGAGATTTTACCAATAGAGACATCATACTCATTATAAAGAAATAAAAACATCAAAATTCTACAGACTTTCGCCATGTTTTTATTTCGTCGTTCGAATTTCGAACGGACAACACCGCACGCCATTGTCTCGTACTCTCAGTACTTGTCTCTTTCGTGTAGGCAGGTAGAGCGGCAACAGCGCGGTGGAGATTTTTGAGTTAAATAAAACTTATGATTTTCCATTTTGAACAGTACTTACAAATGAAAAGACACATCCTTTTTGCCTTGTGAAACCGTCTCAGTGTAATCTCACTATCTAAACACACAACTTGGCATTTTTGTTTTTTTTTTTAATCCACTATCCCGCTACGTACGTCCGAATCGCGGCCAAACGCCAGGACGGACTGAGTTGCCTCATTGCATATACCTTGCATTAGTTTTTCCGCGCAGACCTCGGTAAAACGTATCTACGTACATACCATCATTGGTGCCTATCTAACCTCCTAAGTAAAACTAACAAATGTACTATATATATATCTTTTTTTTTTTTTTTTTTTTTATGCCTGTTTTACCAGAGGCCACAGGCGCTTCAATGGTCCAACATCAGGACTAAGTGCGGAAACCATGCCCCAATAGATAGATAGACCAGAGGCCACAAACTTGAGTAGCTTTTAGATTCCAACTGGCAACCCTCTAAACTTTATAAGTAGAAATGTAAACGATAGTTTAAATTAACTAAAACTAAAGCTAACGTACCCTAATAGCATTTGAAGAGGATCTTTAACCCGAACTAAACATGTCTTAAGTTATGATTGAAATGGCTAAACACGAAATGCCATGTTTACCTTAATGATGATATTATCGTTAAGGTCTGAATTTTTTTTTTTTTTTTTAAATTAAAGCTAATGATTTGGAATTTAACTTTATCATATTTGAATTCTAAATTTGAGATAACAAACTCTGTTTTACACCAAATAAAGTTCAAATTCGATCGCATCCCATACTTTTGATATGGCCTTGTTTATAATACGAATAGTCACTTAAAAATCAACTAAAATACAAAAGGCTTAAGTCAATACTTGAGTTGGTAGCGATTGATTCAAATTATCTTGAGTTACAAATTGAAAGTATTATTTATATACAATGTAGACAATACATGAAAACACTGGCAATACTAGTTCATAGGAATATTTTGAAACTATGTATTATAACTTCTGTTACCGAAATCGAAAATAAACATTCAAATTACATAAAATGTAAAAAAAAACTCAAAATTGTCAAGGATAGTGACCGACAAAAACTTTTAAGCAGTCTGTTGCAGTTAGTGACATCAAATATGTGATAAAAGACAACATATTCGTATGAACTAGTATTGACAATATTTTGAATAATTGTCGTATCGATGTCTCCACCCTGTATAAGTGATAGTTGAATTACTTAGTTATAATAAGTTTAATTTTGAATGACCTCATGTCGTAATTATCAGATTTTTCCTCCACTTACATTGTTCGCACTCTTCATTTAAATACGGAACAGAGTACGATAAAATGTAAATGGAGGATAAACGGCAAGCTTAATATGCTTTAAAGTACCTACCTTCATCAAAGAAATAAACATTGTGCAAAAAAACTAATCAGAACCACAGCCTGTATACACTTAGAACAAACACAAACACTCTTAACATAAATAAAAAAAATCGTTAAAAACATCGTTTAACAAAAGCTGCCCCAAAACTTTGTAAGTGTAACTTAGTAACTTCAGTATAAAGCCAGATAAGTAACAGTAGGACATTTTCATTTGAGTTCCCACATGTTTCTCAAAGAGATTTTGCCGATGAACTGGCTCAAAAAACAATAGTTACTCACTCTTTCACAGCTGTCCAAATTGAACGATTGACCGAATGAACGTTTGAGTTAAAACATTCTAGTACGAGAACTACTTTGATACAACTTCAAGCTAGTATTTTTAAACGCAACATCTATTGCGAATTTGCGATTTCCAATTTGATAAACTGAAAGATCAAAGCAATACTTTCTCAATGGAACTCATTGAAGCTTTTATGAAAATTCACGGACTTATGTTCCAATTTGCATAAAAACCTAAAAACTCCTTCGTCCATCCATTATCATAAATAAAAGAGTATGAATACAGGCATTATACAAAACAAACATGTTTCCAAATATAAAATCGATACATTGCGGCTTTTGTTCGATATAAAAGGAAACATTTTGCGAAATTATTTTTCCATCCAGCTTGTATTTTCATTCGTTGTCCAATCGACACTGGATTCAAGCAAAAACTGTTATCACAAATTTATGAATATTCATAATCGTTTATTCAGACCCGATTTTTGGTATTTCGATACGAATTGGTTGAATAAATAGTCTGTATTCACAGATTTTGATACAGTGTTAATAAATGAATTACTTTTTGCGAAATATTTTTGTTCATTCGTCGTCAGGTCTTTTGCAGTTCACGATTGGAAAACGGAATTATCTACAGTTTTTGCTGCTTTTGAAAATATTCACTGCCTATTGTAATGTTTTCAATTTCGAACCATTAATCATGTGTATTTATCTTGAGTTTTATAACTACACTTAAATAACAACTAGAGAATAAGAACGGGATTTACAGTAAAAAAAAAAACAAAAAGCATTGAGGCAAAGACTACCTCTTTACTATGAATCTTCATAATTATCTACGTAACCTATCCTTTAGTGTTTCACGAATTTTATATTTTTAAACAAGAATCCAAAAATCAAGTCATAACATCTTTACCCTGTTATGTACTAACAAATGATATAACTAAATACCATTATGAAAGGACTAGCGAAGAATCATATTATTCATTCAACACCGCTATATCATAGACAAATACTATTAATACAGGCTCTACTTATAATATAACAAATTATAAGTACAGTCTACAGTACAAAATACGTACAAAATTACACGCTTAAATCTTGAAAGAGGTATTCAGCGTCGTACGAGTGCTAAGGATATTGTAATGAGACGGTACATTAAAATAATTGGGGCTTCTTGACGTAAGTACGGTTAATTCTATGGCTGCGAAGGTTTTTGTTAAGGTGCTGAGTACATTTTGGTCCAGGAAATTCTGTTTTTACTTCATCTAAAAATATAACATAGCATTACGTCTGTTTTCCTCGAAGGGTAAGTTACACGGGTGTACATTCAACAGAATATGTCTGAATCGTGAGTCTGCAAATTAATGTGCGGTTCCGTACACCAAGTGTCCTTGTTCTTCTTCGTGTCTCTGGGCACGACAGTGTCTCAAATTTGAGTGGCACAAAACACTGCCACTTCAACGGCATTGTTGCTGGCAGCGCATAGGCAACTTTGACTGCATTTTTAAATTCCAAGTAAAAGGAAGTGAGCCTATTACCAACAAAAGAGCACAAATCTATGAACCGGCCTGCTAACGAGAAATTTCAGATGGTCTTCAAAAAAGTAGCTATTATTATTTTATAGTATAAAACTAAACATGAAGTCACAGTTGTACTCCTTGTTCGACCCTGGGTCATTAAGTGCAGTCAGCTCCTTAAATCCAAGTCGTGTACAAGCGCCCACTAAAGTTGCCAAAGTTGGCGCCATTCCCTTTTGTTAGATTCGTCGAAAAGATTTTACTTTTGTGTGATTATACTATTACCAATATTACATTTACCTACTGGTCCTAAGTGGCAAAAATGTTGGACTTTTGGGAATGTTATAGAATTATTTGACCTAAATTGTAAAATACTTTTTCTTAATAAGACACGGTGATATTGGAAACTAGTCAGTTTTGATGGGATTTATTGTACACAAAACTAATTTATCATAATATATTATCGAGAAACTATAATCTAATAATGATTTATTACAATCTTACGGAGTCTGCAATTTTCCGGTGACATCAATATATTATCAATTTACATTGTAGTAGCAACCCGCCCCGTGTAGCTACTACAATCTAAGCTTCGCACGGATACAAATTCTTTACAAAATCGTTCCTCAACAGAAGCTGCTATATTATATGTATGTGTGTGTAAATTATAATATTTTCGGCACACTAGAATAAACATAATTAATTGACATGGTCACATGTGCCTAAACATTTGTAGTATCAGAATTATAAGACAACAAAGACATGGATGTGTTTATTCATTGGGTAACCAACATTTTTTGTGTATTTTCGTTAGTTTTTTTTTTTGCGTTTTTCTTATTATTTTTTACCTTTGTCTTTATTTTGGTTGTCTGAATGATTTCTAAAAGTTTGTCCATCTATTTATGCAAAAATGTGATTGATTTGATTTTAGAGGCAGAAGGCTTATGAAAGTAAATAGGATTTATTTAGGGAAGGGATTTACTTTATAATTAGAACTAGTAGGCGTAGATAACGCAAATAATGATAACGATACCCCTTATCACTTCAATTGGAACATCGTTGTCAATAGATTTAATTAATTTAATATTGGATGTGCAAGCTTAGTTATCTAGTGACCTTCATTCAAGTGTTTCATTAGAACAGTTTGCAGGCCAAAAAATATTAAAAGGAAAATGTGGGGTGTACTGGCTTTAATGCCTTATTATTGTTTTCGCATTAGTCTGTGGACTATTTTATTAATCTATGCTAGTTATCTATGATCATATCTGATGCTAATGGACGCAATAATATTTTTATTAAAGTTTTGTTTGTTTAACCGAAAGAGTTCAGTATATAAAATAATGTGGAATTAATTTTATCAGCTTGTGATCAAAGTTTTCGTTGACAAGTCGAAAAGGATAATAATTATATTTTGAGACGATAAATAAAAATTAAGTAGTAATCTAGTTTTATATTTTAAAATGCATTTTCTATACAAAAATGTAGAGGCCTATATCAATAAAAACAGAACTACTACCGCCATCTTGTTTTTCAAACAAATATTTACCTACTGCACACTAACAATAATTAAGTAGTAATATACCTACATTAATATAAGCACAATACAAATATATGTAACAAGACGAATTTTTATGCATGATTTTTGCCCCTAGTTCCCAATCAACCGTCTTATATTCTTAGCCGTTCTATTCAGTATAACCATAAGGTACAAGGCTGGCGAGTCACCGTCCATTGCTTGCAGACGTCGCCATACTAACCCCATTCCCCTTCCGTTTACTTCCATAGCAACTTTTGCTCTTGGTTATATATATATTCAAGACAATATTTTTTAAAGTAACAGCAGACTTTAAGAACAAGAGAATCAAAATTGTTTGAACAGATATTTATTTTGTAAATAACAATTAATGGACCTAACTAACTTAAAACTATTTACTTAACTATTTATATCTACTAAAACTGACTATGTAAATCTATACTAATAATAAAGCAGAAGATTTTTTTTGTTTGTTTGTTTACCACCAGTCGTATTTGGAAAATGTGTTAGTTTTGAAAATGATAGCCACATTCAAGAAGAAGGCTAAAGGCTATGGAATGGGAACCGGGACAAGCGCGAACGAAGTCGCATTCGCGGGCAAAAACTAGTATATACAATAACAAAATATAATTAGGCGTCGAAGTATTCCTCCGCATCGCTATCATCCGAAAAAAAAGCTTTTGATTAAATCTGATTTTGAAAAAGCGATAACGTGTTCCAATTGAACGCATTCATTCGTTTAACTGGCACTGTAAGGAAATTAATTGATGCTCACTATTCATTTTGAAAAATATGTATGACAGAGGAATAATTCTGAATCAGGTTGATTGCTGGCTATATCAACATTGTTGTGAAACCTACATAAATTGTATTAAATGTTCTACAAGTACTTTGTTTAGTGCTAGCACTTTACCCCCGATGACGCCCACGAGACCCATGAACACTAAACATGTTGAAGAGAATAGTCCATTCTCCGAAATGTATATTTAGGTACTCCAAATTATACTTGTTAAAAAAACTCAGGTTCCCATACATTTCAGCGACGGTCTTGGTTGACAGCCTAGTTCGATCCAGCCCGTCCCTAGCTGTCCTTCCCCCAGCGACGCCCTAAGCCAAGGCCCGTACCCCACAGGGGGTGCCCTTAGCGTGTAGTCCCTTACTTGGAAGTTTTTTTATAAGCCCTGGCTGGAGGCTTTAATATTATATTAAAGCCACCACATGCAAGCCCGGTTAAGCAGTCGACAACCTCATAGGTTGAACTGCGAGACGCCACTCAAAAAAAAAAAAAAAAAATTGGTTGACAGCTCTCTTCATGTTCTTTACCTGAGTTTTCACTGTGAGATATTATTATTTGCAGCATTAAACAGCAGTTTTGCAAGATTTAATTGTGTATACAGGCTGTTGCTATTCATAAGCATCTTAAAAAATAACATTAAGTTCGTACATACATATGATTTTATAAGGTTATTAATTACAACTTAGCTTTTGTGAATATAACAATGAGTTTCACACAATATTTTTTTAGAAAACTATCAAAAATTCATCCCACCCTCTATTTAAAAAATAAACGCCGTAGGCAACATTTTGTCAGTACAATTTAAAAGCTAAGAGCTTGTTATTTGTTCGCGGGACCGCTAACAAACCGGTGGTTTCATTAAAAAGTTAGAAAAACCTGCTCATGAGTGCAAAATATTTTATTTCAGTGCCCGTCCGCAGCCTGTTTAATTCTGGCATACGAGCCCCGTGTTTTTCCGTCTGAATATGAGAATAGAGGCTGTTTCTATTTTTGAACTGTTAAAATATTAAAAGATTAAATTTATGAACAGGTAGACCGTTGTTGAGCAAGCTTAATGGAGGGTTAATATTTTAAAAGGGTTATAATTAGGAATAAACTTTCTAGATTAAATTCTGATAAATAACAAACGGACAATATTTCTAGCGCAACTTAATTTACAAATTAATTTTTCCGTGCCTCGGAAAGTACATTAAGCCGTTGACCCTTCGTTGAACCTTTTCGTGTACAGGTAGACAGAAGCCAGAACATTTAACACTAATCTTACCAAGGTGTATCGTATTACCCAATTACTGGGTTGTCAGTGCCATGTACTGGTATCCAGCTGCATCCAGTTACGACTGGAAGCCAACCACATCATAGTTGGGAAAAGGCTCGGCAGATTCATTTCTTGGACTATAATATAACAGGCTAGTAATCGAAAAAGTTACTAGACTTTTTCAAATTTTTTATATCTTTTCAAGGATAAAAAGCAATACTTGTTAAAAAGAACTCGCCGACGTAAACTACAGTATCATAAATACAAAAGTGGGTGCAAATTGTCTGAGTTATAAAACAAAAACATGGAATAGGTACCTTAACAAAAAGTAAAGGAGGAAAAATATTGATAGTAGACGATTGTCCTATAAAGCCGAAACACGTTTTTGCTCAAGCGAATTTCAATGGATTTTCCTATAACCCACTTTTTGTTAAGGTCCTTTTCCCATATATTTAATAGTTCTTGTATAAGGGGAGAGTTCTATTTACATTTGGGACCTTTTTACTATTGGTTTCGTGTGGTTTCCTGTTACAAATAGCCCTCCTACCATTCACATGGATTTCGTAATAGTTTACTTTTGATTTATTGAAAACTAGCTTTTCGACTTCACTGCGTGCAAAGCTAGAGTACCAAAAATAATGGTGGCACCTAACACCACTAGTGCGGAAATATGAAATTGTTAGAGAATATCCCTACACTTTTTTTTTTTTAAAGATAGGAAATCATCAAATAACTTCTTCCGCTCTGGGTGGAGCGGAAGGGCGTGTCAGACTCTTACTGACTAAAACCCATCCGTGTTCCTTCTAAAGCCCTTTGCGTTCCAGGGCCGCGGTGACTCTTCGAACAAATTCTGCAACCTTTGACAGGCTCTGGCCCTAGTGGGCCCCGTCTCCTATGCTGACATCTTTTGGGTGCTGGTTTATAATAGTGGACTGTATGATATGGATGCGGGGTTTGAAAAAGTTTTTAGGTATAATGTGCCTGACCTTGCAAATGCGATGCAAATTAGGACGACAAAAGTATGACACTAGACAAAAGGAAGTTGATAGGAAACATGTAGCACTAACCTATCGATTCGCCGTCAAAAATTTCTTCAACGTTGGCAGAAGGTGCGAGTACTTCTGGACATTGCAGGGTGGTGCGTTCTGGGACGCAATGATGCTCCTCACCACGCGCACAAACACTTTTCTCTAGTGTAGCTGGTATGATATGCCTAAAACCGTCTCCAGGGACAAAATTCATCAAAATCGGTCCGGCGATTCAGGTATGAAAGCGTAACAATCAAACTCACTTTCACATTACTAAAAAAAAAGAGAGAATGAAAACAAAAAAAAATGAATTAAAACCTTATCTTAGAACTCACTTTCGTTACTAATTTTAAAACCTACTGCTTGATTGCAAGATGCGATTTTTTAACACCCCATTTTTATCAAGGATGGTTTATTTACTGATGAAAATAATGATTCTATTAAAGACAGAGGAGGTAAACTATAACAAGGAAATTACTAACAATATCTTCCATAATCTCCAGATATAAATTACAGCATTATTCGCGCTATACATTCTTGTGATAAACCCTTTGAGTCGGTAACTGGGATGCCACATTGAGCCCGATCTACTATCCTTTGCTTCCTTTAAGACGAAACTTGTCTTGAGCTCGCAGACTTGCTCAAAGGATTAACAGTGGCTTAGTTATGTAGATAAGCATAATTAATGTATAATAATGGACAATTTAGAGAGGTTCTAGAAAAGAGGTTAGGGTGGTCCTCTTCTTGCATTATCGTCCTTAGTCGAGAGCTTAAATGAGATACTCTAATGCCTGATGCTTTAGAACATAAAGCCAACCCCGCTTTGCATATCTATAAAAGCTCCCACAGATAGGCAAAACGCAACATTGAGACTCAACTCACTGTATATACATGTTCTATGGATCTATGATAAATTTCGATAAAATCTCGATATCGCATTTTTTAATTGCTTTCTCGTTAATAAAATAAAAATCACTTATTTCAGACAAGGTCGATATCAAAGTTTGCACACAATATTATTTAAAATTTTAAAAAAACTCAGTGTTTAAAATTTAAAATTGCTCACCTGTATTACAAATTAATGAGGGCTTCCTTATTTAAAATAGAATAATTATTATTATGATCAACATTAAAACACAGAAAATACTAGGTCATTTTAAAACGTATGCTTGAAAAAGTAGCATTTTGCAAGCCCATAATTTAGTTTTTTTTTCTCCTTTCTTTTGTTACCAGGCACATGTTAATTATAATATTAAATATGTCTTTACTAACATAATATTTTGTATGCATGTCGGTTTCTGTGATAGTCAGGCTTCTTCTGGGTAAGCTCGCTCCATCGTCGACTTTGTCTCTGTCATCTATGACCTAGACTAGAGTCAAGAGCAAACCCATATTAAATAAAAAAAAATAAAAAAAATAGTAAATACTTTTTCTTTCTTTGTATATTCACTAACCATCTTACTTCAATACCATACTGCCCATTTAATAAGAGCGCCCCAAAATAAAAATTCTCCCCGAGCAATAAAAGCAATAATTTAGGCACAAAATGGTGGACATTATGCGTTGGTCATAAATTTCTGGCCAAGATTTACATCCAAGTCCTGCCAACGCCCTTCTTGGCTAAACCATAACTTACATTTATAACAAATAGATGGAAATAATTTATCTGTCTATACAAGCTTCTAGAGCAGTACATGCATTAATTTTGGCATCAATATGATCTTGTTCCATCATTTTGATTTAGGATTTATTTATCTCGTCTTCTGTTATCCTGCACCTCATAATGGATGGTAATTATTCTATGATTTAAGATGACTGACGCTGTAAGATTGTAAAATATCGCTTGAAATTGTAAACTAATAAATTGTAAACAGCCATATATAAATATCGCTAATAAACTAAATAATAATATTCAGTTAAACATTATCTGACTATTCAAAAATCAGACCATAACCTAGAAAAACCGGCCAAGTGCGAGTCGGACTCTCACACGAAGGGTTCTGTATAAGACACGGATATATTGGAAACTATTAATTTTGTATGGGATTTATTTTTTACAAAACATTTTTTTAATTGAGAAATTATAATCTAATAAAGATTGATTACATTCTTCTGTTGTCTGCAATTTTTCGGTGACATATCCATACAAGGTAAAACTGAACCTGCCAATTTGTGTAACTTTGCTCTAATCGGAACTGTCTCATCAGATGATTTGCTTGAAGTAATGGTTCTCTACAACCACATAAATACTGTTGTAGGCGTAACGGGGAAGCATTAAATAAGCATCTAGGATTAAATTCTTTTACATTTATTAGATTTTTATCTTTATTCGAAACCTATCATCTCTCTGCCACATGATTTGAATCAGTGTTTCTCTTTTTTTTTATTCATAATGTGCAATTAACATCAACTTCAAACGAGATCCAACTAAAGAAGTCAGCTTTCACAATACCTATCAAATAGTACGGATTTTGAAGTACGATTTTTCACGTGGAGATAACATAATTGTAGGTTTCATAAATGCTATATATAGGTCTTTCCGTCGTTGTGTTCAGCTCATGATAATTTTAGTAACTTTCTAAGCCATAAAAGCTCTTAGGTGAATCATCAATCAACGGATGGACCGTAAACTGACTCTGCCCATCCTGTCAATGATTACGACCGTATAGATAAACCTTAATACATTGCACAATTTTACCCTTTTTGGCGCCCCCCAAGCCTTGTAATCTTCGTAAAACGGCTCTTTGAATTTCAGGATCGACTGTTGTCGCCTTTCATTAGCTAAATTATTCTGTGAAAAGCTCGTCAAAGCTTCAAATTCGACACAACCCATTACGGGGCGGCCAATATAAACCGACACCTGTGTACCTACTGCCTGGGACTAGGTTCTTGGGTTTGTAATAACTTGGGACCTTAATTATTCTCTAGTCGACCCAAGCCCTTGATGCTTTAAGCCCAGTTCCTGTGTGGCTAACCATTTTTTTTTGTTTTTTTCATAAGTTGATTAAGCAAAGTTTCTTATTAAATGGATCATTATAACCCGCATACATTATAATATAAAATTACTATAGACAAAATGGTTGTCTGTAAAGTCGGTTTACGGACAATAGTTTAACGTGACAACGTCATAACAAAACATTTATGAAATGATCGTAACGTTACAATGAGCGTAACGTTAAAATGAGTCATCCTTTTTCGTGCGTGCAGCCGGCGTTGATCGATTTATTAGACGTTGTCACGTCAAAAAGTGGATACTATACCTGATCATCGCCAAAATTGCGCATTTATAGAAGTCAACAATGTTCGCATTAGCTTCCAGTCGCAATCTGACAAAATTTAGGGAAATGGAATTGTTTTTTTAACTTTGTAGCCTAAAAATTAGTAGAATTGGACCGCTAATTCAAGGCCTTGAGGATATAAAAAAAAAAAAATATGTTTATTGCATCAACTAAAATACTTATTTCTATTTACAATATGGAGCATCCTTTTAAGCAAATAGTTTGCTTGTGTGATATCTATCGCATATCATCCATATTTTTCATTACTTTAACTGTACAGTTTGCACAATAGAAAGGTATATAAAGTAGGATATAGTCTTGTAAACTATATATGTTTCGGAAGGAGCGAAACCAGCGTCAGGGAACTACTTAACTAGGGTTGCGGAATTTGTTCGAAAGAGTCACCGCGGCCCTGGATCGCAAAGGGCTTTAGAAGGAACACGGATAGGTTTTAGTCAGTAAGAGTCTGATACGCCCTTCCACTCCACCCAGAGCGGAAGAAGTCATTTGATGATCACTCAACCTTAAAAAAATAAACTACTTAACTAGTTGTCTGGCTTTTTGCTGAACTGGACTTATTTGGCGCAGTCGCGGGGCACACAATATAATTGTTTTAGAATTAAGTTTTCTTTTATTTGTCCCTGTATTGTGTATAATAAACTTCTTTTCTTTCTTTCTAATAGCCAACAATAACGGACAGTAGTAGGTATAATATAGGAACCGAGGATTAATCCTTCATTCCAACGTTATGACTTACCCGACCGTAATCCGGGACGCACCACATTATTCATACAAAGCAAGCCCCTAATACTATATTCACTTTCCATTTTTGCGTGTAAAACAATGAAGATTTATAATGTAAAGAGAGAAATGTACTGGACGGGACGAAATACGAGTGAAACCTACTTAAAAGTTAGCTTTGAATGAAAATTTTTAAGGTAGTTGAATTGTTTGATTGTGATGTAATCTTTTTTTACTGACATGTCTCAAGAGATTTGTTTTAAGAGCTTGAGCTTGGCATCTGTACATCTATTTTTATTAAAAATGAATGATATATAAAGAAGCAAAAGCCTGTTTTTGTAAGAGTTCTTTCAACATTTATTTATGCATGAGCTCTCTTCTGTTCTATATTTTTGATTTTCGACCGCTCGATTGAAAAAAATAGCGAGATTTGACTTTGAAACTGACTAGGATTTGGAAGAAGTGGCGCTGATATGGTAACAATAATAGAGAGAGGGTTTTTCCCAGAAGAGGGTCAGTTCGGACTTGCTGAAATAATAAACTTCGAATTATTAACCTTTGCCAGTGTATGTGACAAACGAAAACTTACCCTGTATGCCAACGTCAAAAACACTGTGAATTTGTATCTGTGAAGTTTATACCCTTTTTTTTTTTTTAAGGATGGGAAATCATCAGATGACTTCTTCCGCTCTGGGTGGAGCGGGAGGGCGTGTCAGACTCTTACTGACTGAAACCCATCCGTGTTTCTTCCAAAGCCCTTTGCGTTCCAGGGCCGCGGTGACTCTTTCGAACAAATTCCGCAACCGTGGCAGGCTCTGGCCCTAGCGGGCCCCTTCTTTTATGCTGACATCTCTTTGAGGCGCGCGTGAAACACAACGCGCCATCGACCCGGGCCTGGTGGTGATCGGACAGCGAGCCGTGAAGTTTATACCCTGGCGTTTAACATGAAGAAATAGAAAGCTTTAAAACTCTTACGATACTAAAAATAGGTTATTGTCTACTTACCTTGAAACGAACACCATGTAAGTATCTCATAAGTAACTTCTTGTTACTTACAAAATGGCAATATTTATGTTACGGCCATTTTCCGTGCCTCCGGTGGAGGAGCGTTTTAGTGAATTCTCGTTAAGTGGGCCGACGCTTATATGCTTCATATCTTTTAACTAGAGCTCGCTTGTATAAGCGAAGCTGTTCTTCTTTTTGAACATGAAAATATACTCTAACCGATGGATCTATACACATGGGGGTTACTTCAAAACTACAACAGGCTCTTACTATGGAGTAATAAAGGGTTATTTTTTATGGAAACTAATGAATTAAGAGCTTCATACCTTCTCGTCTCGTCTGCGTGAAAATCGCCATAACTAATAATATCATAAATAGTTATTCAAAATTCAAAAGTCATTTATTCAAATTAGGCTGAGTGCCAGCACTTTTTGAACGTCAAAGTTCTACATAAAGACAGTCCCCCAAAACGCCCGCCCGTCACCACTTCCTAGTGTTTTAGCTGGGAAGAAGAAGTGGCGCAACAAACTCCCCAGCAACACATCTGTCTGTTAAGCTTTTAAAAACTTGAATTTATACAATAGTATGCAAAGTATTTTACAATACATGACACAGAAAATAAAATATTCAAACAGTAAATCAAATTACATGAAATAAATTGACACTTGGTAGCTTGGTAGCACACTCCATTAAGCCATCAGAAATAGATAAACTCAAGCGTTAACAAGAAACCAAACTAATTATGCCTCCGGGCATAAATTGTGTGCCCTTGTTGGCTATCTTTGTAAAATTTCTAACTAGACAACTTATTGACGCCTCATGCTTGGTGGCCTACTCTTTGAACATATGACTTCGTTAGGTCACGAATTAAAAACAACAATTCTAGTTATACTCAAAGCTTTAAATATTTCAATTTTGAACATTTTCTATCCCACCCCAAAATTACGGAAACACCTACATATTTAATTAATAAATCTCCTAAACTACAGAACACAAAACCTAATTAGCCCAAACTAATGCCCTTTTTAATTATTCAAGGAGAGGTATAACAAAGGGCGAGGTAGATAGCTAAATAAAGATGGCCGCCGCGAGTCAGCTGATGCGGGTTGGACACAAGGGGAGTGTGGCGGACATGCTAACGATAAATCATAAAGAATGCCTCGAGTGTGCCCGTTTTGAAGGGACAACAGGCCTTCCACCTAAAAAGGTGGACTTGATGTCAGAGACTCGGAAGAAACTGGGTTACAATTGTTTTTTGAGGTTATGTTTTTAAGTAATGATGTGTTGCGTTCTTTGGGAATAAGTTTTTTTTTGTAAAAAAAGAGATAGAATTGTGTAACATCTAGTAAGGCAGTTTGATAGGTCAGTGACCAAAGAGTATAATAATAATACGGGAGGTCAGTGACGTTATGGACAAATCAATGGTTAAGAGGAGCATTATTTAATTTGAGAAAGATTTTTCGTGACCACCTAGATTTCTCTAGAAAAGTTTACAACTACCATTTTCTTTTCTGCTATATTATTCTGAGAAGAATAACATAGCAGAAACAAAAATGGTAATAACTAAATTCATAAAAAATAAACGTTAAAATTATATCCCCCGGTAGCTCCCACTTAAATAATACTCCCATAACACCAACCAACTACTAAGTATACACTCATTACAATTTAACCAAAATAGTTTTAGCCTCCTCTAAATATTTTAGCCTAGGGAATGAACCTAGGGAGCTCGTAGATTACACTTAGCTCGCCCTTACCGAGCTAATCTTCCTGTTAAATAATCTATGACATATCACTGGTCCACCGAGGCCAGCTTAAGGAGTGCTCCACTTAGGAACATTTATTATTCAACACAGCCATGATGGAACACAGGAAACTCGATAAGGAAAATCAATTAGGAATCATAGTTTAGTATTTATTGATGAAATGAGAAAGTTTGGATGGTTAGATACCGGTAAGTTTTGTTACTGGCTGGAACTAAAGTAATTTATTTAAGAGCTGGTTTACAAGTTCTAATTAGTGTAAGTTAACTTGTTGTAGTTCTGTAGGGTGTTGGACGTAAAGAATAGCACCATTTCATCACTTCTCATGGGTGTCGTAAGAGGCGACTAAGAGACTCACGAGAGAATGGGCAGCAGCATTCTCTGTGGTTTTGTGCATTGCAACAGCTACACTGCGATCGCCAAGGGTGACGATTATGGCATCCCCCATTGGGGAAGGCCTATGTCCAGCAGTGGACGTATTTCGGCTGATATGATGATCTTGTTGTAGAAGGACTTAATAAATAGGAAAGAAAACACTTGCTGAAAATGCTGCCAATGAAGCGTGTTAGTTGCTATAAACTAATGAGATTAGAACAAAGTCACTAAACACTTTCAATTAAATTTACTTTAGGTCGTAGGTACAAGAAAGCCCGTCATAAACTAAGGAGACTTCTTTCCTAAGGAGTTAGGCGCGGCAAGTACTGTCCTGGCTTTACGCGTAGCTGAAGATGACGCGGGAGCCCAGGAGTTGACCCTGGGTGGTAGATGACGGGGATTGCGGATGTCGCATACGTTCCCGCGATCCTCGGCATAGGTGGGATATGGAACACCGGGGTGCTTTTAGTCAGTAAGAGTCTGACAGACCCCTCCACCCGCCCCAGGGTGGAGGATTTCCATGAGGATTTACCCCCGACATCAAAAAAAAAAATGGGTGGTAGATGACCCGCATGGTTGATGGAAGTTATGCAGATGTCAGCTTTGTTTGTTGACCGCCAGATGTCTCGGCAGCGGTTTTCTTGGGAAAATGAACCCGGAACTTGAAACCTATATACGGGGATAACACAGTTATTATTATGTATGAGAACTTTTTTTTACTTTTAATACTAATTATTAAGAAGTTTAGTCAAAAATTGGAGCTTTGGAAAGTTTAGAGTGAGACTGCACGTGTGACGTCACGCACAAGTGTAGTATGCGTGAACGCGCGTCTCAACTATTGAATAAAATGCTTACGCAAATAAGTGCAGTGTAACAATCGATGCGATGAAACGACGCGTTTTCTGTTTTAAAGTCTTAATAAAAAAATTACGTCAACTGATAGGGTAAAAACCGGATAGTTGCCACACTTTTTATAAAAAATATATAATTATTATATATTTAATTAGTTGTCACTTTATTCATAAAACGGGTAGGTACTTTGGTTTATTATCTTCAAATTTGTGAAAGTAAAGAACATTTTTGATATTTCCAGAATATTGGCGATTTTTGTCGACCTCTAAATTTTGTGACATCCCATATGGGGGTTAGTTGCCTAATCCATGTAAATTACGTTTAGGATAGGTGCCCCGCCGAGAAAGAAGATTTTTATTGCGCAAAAACTTTGATCGCACCTTGCTTTCCCATGCAATCGCACAGACACATGCAACACGGTCTACTTAGTTGTCGTTGTAAAGTCTCTCGATTGATAAATAAAATAACATGTGATTCATCCGCGAAGCTAGAGTAATTAAAATCGAGGCAACTATACCCCTGGGGCAACTATCCTGGTTTTACCCTACAGGTAACCCCAGAAAACCTGCAAAGTAAATACTATTCTTCTTCAATATAATATTCAATGCCACAGCATTCTATGTCTATACCTATCAAGAATTCTAGACCAGCGGAATTTAATATCACAGCAATCGATCTTTCAAGACCTTTCAAGTTAGTATTGTACCTACCCACCCACATATTACAAACACACGCTTCGGAGAAATAACGATTCATCTTAAAGCCCTTTAAGTCCTATATTACTGAGGGGCTAAAGTGGTGATAGATGACATTCTATAGGGAATTAAAAATGTATATGTCGCTTAGACATATAGGGAAGTATTTACTGAAAAAATCTAGAATTTTTTCTCTTAAATGATGTGGAATTGTAAAACATTCAAGACTCAAAGACTCAAAGTATTTATTTCAATTCGACCATTTACAGGCACTTTTGAGTTGTCAAGGTCGGTCGGTCAAAAAGATGAAGCTGTTTGCACGTTTCAAAGCGTAGATCTCTATGGAGAAGAACGTGCAAGAAACTCCACGGACACTCTTTTTAAAAAAAAAAATTACAAAGTTATGGTTACATCAATCTTGTTGAAATTATGCATATAATATGTGAGAACGATGTAAAAGACGTGCAGGATAAAAGCGTCCGGAGTGAAAAGAACAATTCAAAGAAACAATTGAAATACACCGTGGCCGCCGAGAAATGACCAGTGCAAGCTGGCAGCGCCCGTTCACGAACATCACGCATGCACTAGCACAATTCGGCTCAACCATTTTGAAGGGAGCCAAACGATCCAACGTATGCACCGATATCAGCCAAACTTTTGAGTGACCATGACACTCCCAACCGCACACGGTACATTCAAGTCCGTGACGACATTCAAGTCATTAAGCAGTAATTACCTGAAGTTATATTCAGAATTAATCACTTGTTTACATCCAGTTTTCATATATTTTGAAACCAGATATTTGTCAGTTTTGACTTAATAGGAATGAAGCTGAAACGACCTGAATTTTCAAGAGTAATAATTAGTTACCTATATCTTTGGAAACACGGCAGGTGTTCAAAGATATAATTAATCTCAGATAATACTATCAAGATCCTTATTGTGTCATGTATCAATGAGATAAGTAAATATTATACAACCACACATACATGAGCTGATTGAGACTTTGGCCTGGATTATGACATAGAATATTTTTTATTCTAGTACGATCCTTTATGACCATTTTTAACCGACTTAAAAAAAGGATGAGGTTCTCGATTCGGTTGTATTTTTTTTATATTTGTTACCTCATAACTCCATCATTTATGAACCAATTTGAAAAAATATTTTATAATAATAATAATATATAATTTAATTCAGGTAACAAAGACCCATTAAATAAATACCTTACAGACTATCATACATATTTATAAAAACCACAAAAAAATTAAAACACTATTTTACACGAATTGACGGCGTCGTGCTGCGCTGCATGGTGTCACGTAGCCTTCCGCGGAATCGCCGAAATACGACACCCTTCGGCCCTTGAGGAAGGTCTTAATATGATGAGTCGGAACTCGCACCACGAACGATTTGAAATTCGTGTTATGGCGTGACTCCAACCTTTCGACCCTTAAGGTCCAGTTGGTCTTTGCTCGAACATACTCCACGATCTCCTCAACCTTCGTGTAGCCGGGACACATAGAGCTGCGTCGTAGGTATTGCCGGACGCAGCATATTGGGTCCTGCCAGCGCGGTCCCGCACTGGTTCCGACTAGGAGGCTTCTTCGTCCTCTTCCTCTCCACCTTCACGAAGCCATCCTTATCACACGTGCCTGTAGCTGGGCCTAGCTGTTTCGAACCCCTGTTGGCAGGTTCACAGCAGCTCTTCATATCCCCCTGTTTGGCCTGTTTGGTGTGAAGGGATATACTTTCCAATTCCTATAGATATTTCATCAAAATCGGTTTAGTAGTTTGGTTTTTATCATAATAGCAGGAATACCGTTTACTTGGATGACCTTACATCCAAGTAAACAAAATTCCGTATTTTGCTTCCTTGTGACTTTATAGTAGTGTTGTATGATTATGGGGTACCACTAAAAAAATAAACATAAAACACTTTTTGACAAAAAAATCAACTGACTTCCAAATAACACTACAAAGTCTAATAGTTTGGAAGTCGGTTGTATTTTTTTGTCAAAAAGTTTTTACACTTACGCAGGCGAAGCTGCTGAAAGCAATATATAAGGTCGATGCTCTTTAAAGATATAAACATAAAAGCTATCAACAAGACAATCAACACTCCATTACCCAAGTTCTTCCATTTATTCTCAGCACTTCAACCGTGTTGAAAAGCATTTCCACTCGTTGATTGAGTAACATTTCGTGTACAAGTCGTTCTACGCAATCTCCTGAAGAATGTATGTTTATGTAGGCATTATTGAATTACATTTTTTATCTACATGAAGTTATAAAGTCATCAAAAACTTGACAACGTCTTTATGTACATGGTGACTTTTTACTCATAGGCAACTGCTCAAGTTGTGAAAAAACTCGAAAAAGATTACATTGAGATCTTTTAAAAAAGCTGTGCAGTAGATTTTGTTTTCCTTTTCAGGGTTGGTTCCATTCTAAAGGGTTTCCCCTGAAAAATTGTCTACGATTTAGAACTCACCCTTCAAATTTCTTACGGTTGAAAGTGCCTTCAAGAAATCAAAAGTCCAAGGATAATTAGCTTGCGAAGGAGGAGGCGGGCCGCGCGAGGGAAAGGCAAGGCCTTCGCCCCAACCGCCGCTACAGGAGAAGACGCCCCGGGAGTGTGACGCGTCGGGAGTCGCAGGGTGATCCCCGGCCACAGTAGGCGCGGGCCTGCGGACGGCGAGCGTTGGGTGGCTCGCTGTCCGATCACCACCAGGCCCGGGTCGACGGCGCGTTGTGTTTCACGCACGCCTCAAAGAGATGACAGCATAGAAGATGGGGCCCGCTAGGGCCAGAGCCTGCCAAGGTTGCGGAATTTGTTCGAAAGAGTCACCGCGGCCCTGGAACGCAAAGGGCTTTAGAAGGAACACGGATGGGTTTTAGTCAGTAAGAGTCTGAAACGCCCTTCCACTCCACCCAGAGCGGAAGAAGTCATTTGATGATTTCCCATCCTTAAAAAAAAAGGCTAACTAGCTTGTAGTCTTGTCTTACCTTTGACACTAAAAGTAGACTGGAAACTGGTCTAACAAATTACACTATTTATTTTTCTCTTGAGGCTCACAAGCGTGATGCGATTTGACGCATTATCCTCCTTATCAAAACCCTGTTCCAAGTGTCGTCTCTCCTAAAAACGGGCCGTACATAACACGTCAACTGTCAGTTCAGTTGGTAGGTACCTTTAACATTAACACACCTGTTATCTAGTTTTTCCTCTATAAAAGAAAGGAAATGACTCAGGCCTTTTTCATGGCCTCTGTTTCTGCGAGTTGCGTCAAGCGACATGGGCGTTGCGATGGCGAATTATAAGACCGCATACCGTGATCCGATTTAACCTGACCTTTTCTGTTCTCCCACCAGCAATACCTTAAGCCGAGACCCCACAGGGGTGCCCTTAGCACTTAGTTAGCTATATAACTTATAGCCCTGAGACGACAATCTCAAAAAATAATAAATACCAACTTGCCGCGCTTGACTCGGTGGAACGCAGAGCTAAGAGGCTCATTGGCGACGAAAAACTGGTGGATGCCAAGCTTCACAGCTTGACTAATCACCGCAAGGTTGCCTGCTTGTCGGTCTTCTACAGATTGTACTTCGGAGAGAGTGTCCAGGAAATCCACGACTTCATCCCAGCGGCCTCCTTCTACCGTCGGACATCTAGACGCACTGCAAGTTAACATCCCTACCTTTTACCATTCCACTAATTCGCACTAAGCGTTTCCAAACGTCTTTTATAATGCGCACAGCAAAGAAGTGGAACTCTCTGCCTGCGTCTGTGTTTCCAAACGCATACAACCCTAATCTCTTCAAAATTAGAGTGAACAGGTTTCTTCTGGGTAAGCTCGCTCCATCGTCGACTTTGTCTGTATCATCTATGACCTAGACTAGAGTCAAGAGCAAACCCATCTCAAAAAAAAAAAAGATACCACTCACAAATGAAAGTCACACCCACTTTTATATCCACGTTGTTATCTAGTGCATTGATAATTCACAAATCGTACCTATGTACTGTTTTCGTCACGCAATAAAGACGCATCAAACCGTTGCGTTGCGTTGTGGTGATTTTTGACAAGCTTTAAACAACTTCGTCTCTTCTTATCTCCACAGTCTCTGCCGCAAAACGTTAGTCGCTTGAGCTTATAGGTCGTGGCCAAAGGGTAAGGTATACAGGAAAACGTTTGTCTCTACCGTTTCATTTAAACAAACGTAAGGTCTGCCATAATAAGATAAAAGTAATGGCGCTTTTTGCGACCATATTACGATGAAATTACAACGTGTACTGCGGAAATGTTGGGTTTGTTATGTTGGTATTAATATGTGCGAATCATTTTTTTAATGTTACAATGCTACATTGAATGGCAGTTGTTGCAAAATTCGCATCAGTTATATTGTATGCCAAAAAAATGAGGAACTATTGAAAAATTTATGACATTTTTGTACTTAATATAACTGATGCATTTGGAGCACTTCACATTATAAATTTTTGCTTTAAATGTTTCAGATTTTCAGTTTAGAAATAAAAGAAAAACACTATAAATGATACACAATAAACGATTTCATTGAGTTTTTTCTGCAAATTTTAACCAAAGGATCGTATATAGTACGATTGGAACTTTCAACATCTAGTTTCAATAAAGGAAAAACCTAAAAATGCTTTAGTTCATTTAATAAAACCATTTCTAAAGAAAACCTTTCGGCCACTTTCGACACGAGCTAAGTGGGCACACAGGAAATCAATTAACCTTTTTCGAACATCCATTGTTTAAGAAATACAATGGCTATCATTCCCAGGCAAAAACTTGAGGGTGATAGGTAAATCAGTTTCCCTTATAATGGAACCAATTGACAACGATCCACACAGGAAAAAAAAATGTGGCTGGGACACACATAAAGGATAAAAATCAGAACGGTTTTAGTGACTTTATATCTGGGGAGGTTTAATAGCCGCTGTTTCAAGAAATTTTCGCATTGGCAAAACTATTATACTCGCAATACGTCGCAAACTATGAAAAATACCTCTAATTTCCC
This sequence comes from Mamestra configurata, assembly GCA_002192655.3. NCBI lineage: Eukaryota > Metazoa > Arthropoda > Insecta > Lepidoptera > Noctuidae > Mamestra > Mamestra configurata. Next base: position 898,211 of record NDFZ01005489.1, read on the forward strand.
TACATTTTGACAAGATTATATGACCTATGGATGAAACAAGCGTTGATTAGTGTCAATTGGTAATCAGCTTAACGAATTTAGATAAATTTTGATATATATATAGTAGACCTTGTAGACAGAGGCTTTTTTGTCGGTCAGTTAGTGTTGAAACCATCATCAACTGCCTAGCCTTTTCCCAATAAAATTGGGGCTTCCAGTCAAACTGAATTCCGCTGAATACCAGTATTTTACGTGGAGCGGCTGCCTACCAGACCTCCACAACCCATTAACTGGGTAACATGGTAGTTCTTGGCTAGGCTGGAGTCAGATTTACTGGCTTCTGGCAATCCGTAACGACTGCCAAAGATCTACAAATGACAGTCGGGACCAACGGATTAACGTGCTTTCCGAGGCACGGAGGAAACCCGATATGTTAAGACGGTCACCCATCCACAGACCAACCTTGGCAAGCGTTGCTTAACCTTGATCGACCCGTGCGTCTGATCATTATTATGATTCGATATTTATTTTTCATAAATAATGCTATTTGTTTATACAAAGATATTATGTCGCCTTTCCCTTCAATGTACCTTTAATGGTACTACCGTAAATCATAAGGGCAGCTACAAATAGCTAAACAGGTACAAATAAATACACAATGTATGGACAGATGTCCCAGTGATAAATGTGGTTCAAATAATATCTCTCCGTTTGAAACGAAATTTATGGACAATTTGTATCACATTGGCGTAATTTATTTGTGTGGATTGTGTTCGTATGTAAGCTATTTGAGAGTATTTCATAATAATTGCTGAATAAGTATGTTTTTTTTTGTCACGTTTACGCCTATATTTTTAAACCAATTTTGATGAGCTTTGTCAATGAGATATGTAGGTATATTGGACCTTCCAGTGCCTGCCAGGGTTGCAGAATTTCTTCGAAAGAGTCACCGCGTCCCTGGAACGCAAAGGCATTAAAAGGAAAACGAATGGGTTTTAGTGAGTAAGATTCTGACACTCCCTTCTGATATGCTCAGAGCGGAAGGAGTCATTTGATGATTTCTCATCCATAAAAAAGGTAAGTATGTTGGACCTTGGAGAAACATAGGATTTTTATATCATGAGGTTTCGTTCCATTGCGATCTATTTTGGCAACTAGTGAAAATAATGATAATATAGCTAGATAAAGGCCACTTATAGAGAAGTTTCGAAGAAGAACACAAATATTGCGTTCCTCCTAAATAAATCTGGAACCATCAGCTCTTTTATTTTTTTAGAACCAATTAAAAAAAAAAAATATCACAGCAACAATCACACAAATATTATAAAGGCGAAAGTTTGTGAGTGTGTGTATATTTGTTACTTCTTCACGCGCAATCGCCTGGACTAATTTTAATAAAATTTGGTATAAAGATTGTTTGAGTCTCGGGAGTATGTTCCCTTGGGATCATTTTCGACATTCACGCGGGCGGAGCCGCGGGCGACAGCTAGTTAAACAAAAATGAAACATTAACTACTTATTTCTGGCGACAAAATAAAAAAATCAGAAAAATAAATCCACTACCAAACCTGGAGTTCACATTTAATACCGCATTACCAACCATAGTTGGTCGTAAAAATAATAATTAAAATGGCGTACTACGCCATAGTCACGTCACTATAACCATTCAAGGAACATGTACCTATATTGCTGCCTACTCTTTACGATGCTGATCAGTCAGGTTAATTGTTTAGAGGCCATATGAGCCATAATGAGCCATTTGTATGTATTTGATACGACTTTTGTCATTTGTTTTAAATATGACTAGGTTTTGCAGCGATTTCGCCCACATGATAAATGTTTTTACGGAACCCGAATCCGCTTTCGAAAACAAGTTACTCCTTGAAATATCAGCTTTCTGCCAGTGAAAGTCCCGTGGAAATCGGTCCAGCCGTTCCGTAGATCATCATCTGCCTTTCCTTTTTTCCCAACTATATTGGGGTCGGCTTCCAGCCAAACCGGTTTCAGCTGAATACCAGTATTTTACGAGGAGCCGCTGCCTACCAGACCTCCATAACCCATTAACTGGGTAGCACGGTACTCCTTGGCAAGACTGGTGTCAGATTTACTGGCTTCTGGCAATTCGTAACGACTGCCAAAGATCTACAAATGGCAGCCGGGACCAACGGCTTAATATGCTTTCCGAGGCACGGAGGAAACTAGGTAAATTTATATGGTCACCCATCCACAGACCAACCTTGACAATCGTTGCTTAACCTTGATAGACCCGAGCGGCTGATATTCTTTAGCCTCGAGTTGCAGCCGTTCCGTAGATATGCTGCAATAAACAGACAGACAAAATAAGTGTATTTTTGTCACAAGTGTACATATATGTACTTCCATATGCTTTATTTTAAGAGTTATTTTTAATATTACAAACAGACAAATCAATTTTATTTATTTGTAGTATAGATTAATAGATTAGCGCGATGGTAATCCCAGCGCACGTTTAGCTTGTTACTTCTTATGGTATTGATGAATTTTATGGTGTCATATATCTAGAGACTGTCTTTTACGATAGAGCTATTGATGTAGATAAGTAGTTAAGTCTTAGATTAATCTGTGTTGGATTGTAATTTCCACGTGACGTTACATTGTTAGGGTGAATTAGTAGTATTGACTTTCCAAATACACAAAGCGTGTCAGATAGTTTCACCATTTATATGTAGAAATTTGACGGACCGTGGCAATTCTGTCTTCTATAGGTGAAACCTGGGCACAGCGCATATTGCGTGGCCACGAATGTTTTATCAATAGCGTCCCTAGTCGGTCCTGGTTTAGACGTTCTTTGCTATATGGTAGTACTAGCCTTTGCCCGCGGCTTGTCTCACGTTAATGCGCCTATAACTGTCCCTAGAGTCAGTCTATCTCTGCATCAAGCTTCATCAAAATCGGTTCGGATAAATATCCGGCAGGCGTGAAGCAAAGAAGCTCATTTTCGTATTTATAATATTAAGTTATGATTGAACATATCGACGGCGAAGTGCCAATAACTCCTACCTGCTGAAATCAATGATTTACACAAACTGAAAGAAAAAAAATATTTCTTGAGAAGTTGAAAATTAATTAGTATATTGAATTAGTTAGTAGCCATTTAATGTAATTGCAACTAAAAATTCACTTCGGAGCTTTCACATAATACATGGGAAAAGCGCCAGTAAATTAAAAGATGTAAAAAATTAATGTCTCGAAAAATTACAGTTAGGAGGTATTGGCACTTCACCGTCGATATGTAGCTTGAAGTTCTGTATGGTGTCGGACGTAAAAAGAATAGCACCATCCCATCATTTCCCGTGGGTGTCGTAAGAGGCGACTTACCAGAGAATGGTCAGCAGCATTCTCTGGTCATCAGCTACACTGCGATCGCCAACCCGCCTACCAAGCATGGCGATTATGGCATTTCCCCCCCCCCTTTGGGAGAGGCCTATGTCCAGCAGTGGATGTCTTACGGCTGATATGATGATAATTGTATTTAGTTAAGTTGCCAACCCAATTTTTTCTATGACAGAAAATTTACGTAAACGAATCCAAAACCAACAAAACAGAAGACCATTTCAACAGCCTCTTGTCATCTATTAATGACATCGTAATAAGACCCACTTGCCTCTACAATTAAAACATGATCGAAAGTCCCGTTTATCAATATCCTCTTCTACTGATTAAAATTTTAATTTAACGAGCAATATCCAATTTTTGAACGATAAATTAAGAAGTGATTCACTTTACAAATCACACGATATTAAAATTTCATCCAATTTTATCATCATTGTGTTTAAAATCTGCTGATGGATGTTTCGAAAATTAATTTTATGAAATTGTAAAATGTGGTTTGCACTCCTGTATGTTTTTTTTGGTCCATGTGAAATATCATGTTTTTATTGTGTGGCAGAGCAAAAAAGGAATTATTATGTTCATAAATTATTCTTACAGAAAATTTACCCTGAAATGCGATACCGTGTAACCTGTACACAATATTATGTATATATAATATTAATATAACAATACATAATAACAACATATAACAAACAATATTAATATAACACTTAACTCGCGATTTTGTTTTCATGTCGTTTCCTGCAGAAACCTTACATTTTCCCGGAATACAAAGTAAAGAAAATATTAAAAACAATTAATTAGCTTACGGTATCTACTCATCGACATTGTAGCATTGTATCTTAGAAAAATTAAACTTAAAAAAAAAGATATGTTACCATTTCGTGATATTAAATTTAGATATTTAGATTATTGTACTCTTGTATTACTAAAAATACAGGTAAGCCTCGTGTATTAAAAATTAAACATTATAAAAGCATTATAACACTACATTTTATCCAGTCAAAAACAGGCATTACACCTACCTACTATAAAACAACAAAACATCAAATACGCAAACCATTAAAATCAGCAACACAAACGGAACACCGCGTCTACAATCACAAAGGGGCATAAAATGATCATATTCATAATTCTATAAAGCAAAATGTGGGTTATAATTTCCCCTGTAAAATTACTTTACCCGATCCCACATTGTTTGAGCAATATTCGCTTCGTGGCACATGAGTAAATACTGAACAGAGGCCGAGCTTGGGAAGCCCGAGTTCATATGCTGCGTTCATTTATTTGTTATCTTTCCTACCTATCAAAAGTGTTCTGTGGTAATCCTTTTTAACCGACTTAAAAAAAGGAAGAGGTTCTCAATTCGACTGTTTGTTTAATTTAAGGGTTATTCAAAATCATTAACCTATTTTCAGTCGAAAATAGTAAAGGCAACTATTGAAATTATCGACGCATATAACTCAGACTGTAACATTCAAAGAGTTGTTGAAACATCACACGTACTTACGTCCAGTCGAATTACATTAATTGTTTGGAGGTAAGGGGAAAGTGATTTTTTACCTCTAACGGCCAATTTTTTAACAATTAGATAAAGGGAAATGCCGATTCTAGGCCTTGCGATTCCCAAGAAATTTAATTTAGTAAAAAAAAATATGTAAATTTTACGTAAAGAGTTAATTACGTAAAATTTACATATTTTTTTCACGACGCGATACAAGTCAGTAACATTTTTTAATAAATAATAAATATTGAAACGATACAACGAAATAAACAGACATTTGCTAGGTTGCCAATTTAAAATCCGGGAAAAAATAAAGATTTGTTGCAAAACATTGATTTGACATTTACACATATTGTACTTTATTTATTTGTCCTTTTGTTTATAGAAGTCCCAATGCATTTAATATGTTATGTAGGAAGATTTTTTAATAACTTTTAAATACTTATGTAGGGCACATTAAAAAAACCTTATAATTTGGAAACTCCAACTATTTTCAATAATTTTCTTTTATCAATGTATTATTTGTGCGGCATACTAATAGTAACATTTGATGTTACTTGTGGGCACTCAGGGCCTAAATCACTATGGCGGCTTGGCATCACCCTTTTAAGTGAACAATAAATATGGCCGTTTGACATTATTTCCCCGTACCAAAACTGTCAAACCTCCATTTTCATTCTTCGGATAAAAGTTATCTGACTATAGAAAAATCAGCTCTTATAGAAATTAGAAAACTTTAAATTGACAAGTTAAGTTTTCTATAGAAAGTGAAATACTTTTACGAAAAAGTTCTTTGAGTTCGAAAGATATTTTGCGCATGCGAATCAAGTTTCATTAAAATCAGTTCATTCGTTTCCAAGATTAAGTAAGGAATTGTGAGTTTTATGGTATAGCGCGATAAGTTGAATGCGCATTAGTCTCTGCGGTCTACATACTCCTGAACTCAATACGTAGCCGTGACGCGGCGCTTCAGTAAATGGGTTTCGGTTTAAATGTGCTGTTTCACGCCGGAACGACAATTAAGCTCGCGGCATAGCTATTGTATTAATATCTGTACGTACCGTTGACGTAGAGTTTCACTGAAATGAGGGATGATTTTCGAGACTTTATGTTAGACATACGGCTCTGAAAATACATCCTGACTAATAAAATTTAAATGCAAAAGTGAGTTTGTTTGTTACTTCATAACGTCATAACGGCTGAATGGATTACGATGAAGTTTGCCGCAAGAGTAAACCATATCCTGGAATGGTTAATACTTTTGATTCCGGGAAAATATTTCCTTAGGACAATATTCGAATTGAAAGCGAGGGAAGCCGCTGGCTAGTAATATAAGAATACTAACTACATTATAAGATTAATATAGTATTATAAGAATAATACTAATATTATAAGGATACTAGCTTTGTCAGCGGTTTCGTCTGAGTGGATCTCGAAAATTATATTACGGGAACATGCGACCGTTATTAAAATAATTATTTGCCAGTTTTTCTTAATTCAGGTCAAAACTATTTACTATGGGAAACTATTTTCGCAAACATCCAAACCCGATCGGCCATTGAGTCGAGATTGATTCGCAAACATAAAAATTCAGTCTTATTTATGGTCTGTTTCATCACCTACGATTTGGTTCCTGTTCATTTATTTGGCAGATAATACCATACAATTTATGTTCCATTTTCGAATTAATTTGGTGATTAGTGGCTATTCGGAGGTCGTGAAACAGGCCCTTAAACTTCAATCATTATAAGTAGGTTTAAATTAAACCCTAATCTCTTCAAAGTTAGAGTGAACCAGGCTTCTTCTGGGTAAGCTCGCTCCATCATCGACTTTGTCTCTGTCATCTGTGACCTAGACTAGAGTCAAGAGCAAACCCATATTAAATAAAAAAATAAAAAAGTTGAACTACCGATCACGTATAGGAATCTGGTGAAGACCTCGTAAAATTCATTGGACTAGTCAATGTGGCGACCCTTGGAGAAAAGACGTCCTCTGTTGGACATACCCCATGTCCACCAGTCAACGTCTTTCAGCTGAAATGATGAAACATGCTGCTGAAGTTTGATTTCACCATTACCGGTGAAATCAAACTTCAACTTCTACTTCGTCTATAGGCCAAAGTAGCCTGAAATAAAGAAATTATTATTATGATAAAAAAACCGGCCAAGTGTGAGTCGGACTCTCACACTTCCTTCCTTCCGTATCATAAACAAAAAAAAAACGTTTCTCCTATGAGAGCCCCCTTTTTTTTTGTTGATATAGCGGCAACAGAAATACATCAACTGTGAAAATTTCAACAGTAGCTATCACGGTTCATGAGATACAGCTTGGTGACAGACAGACAGACGGACAGTGGAGTCTTAGTCCTGTTTTACCCTTTGGATACGGAACCTCAAAAAAATTAAATAAAAAAATGCATGCTAATTATTATTTTTGCAAATACCCCATCGATCACAGGGCAGATTTCTCAGTTTTTTTAAGCAACGTTCGCAAAATGCATTGACAGATTGCGACTGACATGCAAATGCGAACGTTGCTTAAAAATTAGTAGAATTGGCACTGTCTATTTAATAAAATGAATATAACTTCTGGCATTAAATGAAATAGATACAAATATCTGTGAAAATGCGACCGAAATTATAACGTAATATCCTCAAGTACCTAATACCAGAATAAATATCTCCGTCAATCTTCTAACAAAATCAAACGGGTCATATTTATTTACTTCATATATTGCTACTTTCATCTTCTGATACAGTCCCGGATTCTTGTAATAAATATTTAAATGAGAAATAGTTAAATAAAGATAGTCCGGGTATCATCTCTTTCAATTCGGGTTATTCCCAAGAGTTATAATATAAAGCTCAAACAGAGCGTATATTTATGTGTTTTTGTCCAAAATCTTGCTATTATTATTCATAGGATATAATATTATGATCTTTTTATCTGGGTTAGATATGAAATAAGTGTAAAAAGCTGTAAACCGAGACGAGTTTTTTAAAACAATCCTTGAAATCTGTTTCTTTTCTTTTCAGATTGGAAATTTTCTTCACCAATCAACATCACTAATGAAGCAATCCGCAGACGGGATATTGGAGTAGCAGCCGTTCGCGCCACCTTCCTTGCGCAATAAAACAACATACCCCTGCTGACGACGCCAAAGACTCCACTCAAACAAAACCAAACCCTATCACCACGGCACAAAGACCACACTCCCCAAACATCCCGCAGTCAAATGGCTCTGCTCCGAATTGAAAACACAATCCAAGCAATATGTCAATTAAAGCCTATTCTCAATTGTAATCAAGCGCGCCATTTTAAGACCAAAAAGCTACGCGACGAGGTCGTGTTTCAGACTTGATTCGCTAACGCAATTTAGCCATCGTAGTTAAACAAAGGGGGAAACATAACCAATGTATGGTTACGATAGGATAACGAACAAATTAATTGTCACCCAACCCAGGGATTCGTATGGCGACTCAAAGTCATAACTCCTACTGTTCACTGCCTAGCTTTGTTGCTTTACCTTCGTGTCTTCTTGTACTGGCGTCTATTCTGTTGCAACCGGCGCTTGCCTCGGTTGAACTAGAATCAATCCTAAGTCCTGAGTTCAACGTAAGCAACCCCAACTCCACGGACAACTTGACCTTCCTAGACGACAACTCCACATTCTTGAAGCACGGTCACATAAAGCATTCAAAATATTCCATACCTACCACTATTTTCTTGGTCACAATATTTATGATAGTCATAATCGGAACTATAATAGGAAACGTACTAGTTTGTGTTGCAGTGCGTTTAGTTAGAAAATTGAGACGGCCTAGTAATTACTTGATTGTGTCGCTGGCAGTGAGCGACTTGTGTGTGGCTTGTATAGTGATGCCAGTAGCCACCATCTACGATATTATGGGAACGTGGCCTTTCGGACCGGTCATATGCGACTTTTGGGTGTCAAGCGACGTCTTATCCTGTACTGCTAGCATCCTCAACTTATGCATGATCTCCGTGGATCGATACTATGCCATAACGAAGCCTCTAGAGTATGGTGTGAAAAGGACGCCTCGAAGGATGCTTTTCTGCGTTTTCATAGTATGGGTTAGCGCAGCATTCATATCCCTCCCGCCGGTCCTAATCCTAGGTAATGAGAAGACTGAAACCTCCTGTTCTGTATCACAGAATCAGGCATACCAAATCTATGCGACTTTTGGTTCGTTCTACATCCCGTTGACTGTAATGATCGTGGTCTATTATAAGATATTTAGAGCTGCTAGGAAGATTGTAAAAGACGAGAAACGTGCTCAATCGCATTTGGAGACGCACTGTTACTTGGAGATCAATGTGAAGAATGGTGGAGCGGCGGAAGCGAAGCTGTTGGGCAACCAGACGGCGCAACCTCCCCCGAGAGGATCCACTGCGAGTACTAACACAACGGTGAGCTTATTCATTCAAAAACTCTTTCCTCTTATTCTTCTGACGTCTCTTTAATGACTGAGGGTTGGCCATCAATTTGAAATATTTCTCTCTTAAAACAGCGTAAATACGATTTGTTTTTTTTTTTTATAATGTATCTCCAATGGTTATTTAGAATCTATCAAGGGCTTCCCAGCTATGATATTCTGTGTTATATTGTTTACTGAATAATTAAACTATGTGTAGTCAGGTAACATCCGTTACGGATAAAAGGAGAAGGCTTTGGCCATGCTTTGGTAGACAACGACGGAAGCGACCTGGGTAACTGCGCGTCATCCATTATTATTATTATTATAGAAAACCTTTTTGATAACACAAAGCGCGTATTTTTTTCATTGAATTAGTTTGCCCTACTTGCAATAAGCAAGCCCTCCAATCTTCTTTAAATTGTTGACAATGTTTCCCGACTATTGACAAAAAAACAAGATTTCTCGATATGGCCATCAGCTCTTGTTCACTGTAAACATAAAGAAGAATATTTTGTAACAGACTTTTTTTTGTTACAGTGTAGCGTAGACAAAACAGAAAGCACAATCGGGAGGTGCTTCAGCGGCCAAAGAAAGTCGAACGAGTCACAGTGTCCTATGTTACAACAACCAAAGACTCCAACGAAGCCTATTCACACCATTAACCGGTCACCAACACAGCTGGTGCCCGGGAAACTAGCAGTAAAAGAGAGGCAAAGACAACCCTCAGAGAGCAGTCAGAAGAATACGACGAACAGAATCCGATCGTCACTCTTAAATTTTGCTCATAAAAGCCATATCGCCAAAGACTTATTGCATCCACAGAATGCAGTCCATCAGAAGAAGCTGCGGTTCCAATTAGCCAAAGAGCGCAAAGCGTCCACAACCCTTGGTATAATCATGTCAGCATTCGTGATCTGCTGGCTTCCATTCTTCGTGCTAGCCCTGCTTCGACCGTTCGTCAAAGAAGATGCGATCCCTGACGCAGTGAGCGCACTCTTCCTCTGGCTGGGCTACCTAAACAGTTTGCTCAACCCGGTCATATACGCGACTCTGAACCGAGACTTCAGAAAGCCGTTTCAAGAGATCCTCTTCTTCAGATGTGGCAACCTGAATCATATGATGCGTGAGGAGTTCTACCACAGTCAGTACGGTGATCCTGATCAACACTACTGTGTAAACAATACTACCAAAATGCATAACTATGAAGAGGGTGTTGAAATAGTGTCTGCTATCGATAGGGAGGAGACGCGGGCTTCGGAAAGTTTTCTATGATTGTCAATGCCAGAGGTCGATACCAGAGACCTAGATACTGTGATCTAATTAAGACTTTTTTATATAGAACCGCGGTCTAACAGTGTTGATTTTTCGATTTCATTAATAACTTGTGTATTATAAAAGGCTGTTTCTACCCAACTAGTCGTTACTTATGTGAATGTACTCGAGGTTTGGTTTGGTGATGTAAAATACATAATAGTAAGCCATTTTATATTTGCAATCAGATAGTGTGACACGTGTATTAGATAAAATAGTAGCGATTGTAAATAATAATTATTATTTAATAATGCAATGACAGTGACGTTGCGTTGTGTCAGTATTGTTATCTGTCAAGTGTAAATTAATAGAAATACGTGTTTCGATTCGGTGTTCCAGCAACATTTTCTCATTGCAAATATAAATGGACCTCAAGTAAGTTGTACGATTTTATTATTAAGTAGGTATCTTAAGTCACATGGTACATTACGTAACTTTATAAGTAAATATAATAATAATGGGATGAGAATGTATTATTATTATTTAATAAATTTGGAATGACCAAAGAGGTATAATATTAACTTGAAACGCGAGGTTTTATAAGTATAAGATGTTGTGAATTTGATAAACTTTAATAATAGAAGTGTATTATATTGTTAAAATAATGAATGATGTATATGACATTAAGTTAGACAGAAGTATTAATCCATGTGATAGTAGATATAGAATTCTATTCTTGGTTAGGTTTCATAACATTTCTATTTGTTTTGTATAAATCTTTTATTTATATTTGTTTACATGATATCTTTTCATATAGTATAATTATATGTATGATTTAATGTAAATATAAAGAAGTAAAGCATCTTTCAGAACTACATGTGGTTGAAGTTAAAAATAATAATAGGCACTGCCAGATTATTCATAATTAAAGTATATAGTCAAATGAAATAGCCATAGGCTTGTAGAAGATACAATAATATGATTTATATTGGCATCATAGACGCTATGCTAGACAAGCTGTCAGCCTGTCCGTATATCGTTCTAACTTGATCTTTATTCTTCATGAATAGAATTCATAATGCCTTGAATAACTTTGACAGAAACTGTGGTTCAGAGTTGCCTTCTTATGGTATGCACTTTCTCCTTCATAATTTATTAAGAGTAAAATATTCTACTATTATATGTGTCATAAAATATATATTTGTTAATACGTAATTATATTTAATTTAATTCACTTCTGTTTCAACTTAGATTAACTTAGAACAAAAGTCAGTGTTGTAAATATTGTTAATAATACTAATGACATTATAAGTAATAATAATAATAAAACGGTTAATAAGTATAAATAATAGGTGAATATATTGCAGAAACCGTGTGGGGAAACTACGCTTGGAAAAAATAATTTGACAGTTCAATTGATGTTTTTATTAATAACGTACATACTAAAATTTCTTTGGTGTAGTTTCTTTCCATTTGTGAATATTGTGGTTATTTATAAATAGATGTATTAATAATAAATGATTGACCACAAATTTCTCAGTACTTCTAGGTCTAAACTTCATTTTGTAAATGTTATAGTTAGGATTAATGCCATATTCTGCCATCAAAAAAATGTTTTTGAATATGTTTTTCATTTGAAAGTTACATTTTCTTTAAAGTTTCAGTAAATGTATTTGTTTTTCTTCTGTAATTGCGAAATATCATCTAAACTTTCCAAGCTGGAAGGGTAAGGTTGTTCATGACATTAATTGTAACATCATTGTGGATTTCAGAAACTTAAATTTATATATTATAACATTTCAATCTGAAAGTTATTGTTTCATAATTATTGCAAGTCATTCGGCTTTTACTATGTACTAGCTAGCTAGCTGTACTGGTTGGTCGACGATACAAAAAACGTTTACAATGAGGGTTTTCAGGGTTTCGTTTTTGTAAAACGTAGCTCTCACGTAAACATTACGTTGACGTCAATTTTAATAATGTCGAAAAAGATAAACGTTTCGCCGGGTACCTGGACCGTACACCTCAGTGCTGCCACCTGGCGAACTTCAATTCAGAAAAATGTCTAAAGTGAAATGAGGTCAAAGGGTTATTTTTTAATATCGCATCGTATCTTTGGAAAGTATTATAATCGGGTCAAGAGGTCTGGTACCTATAAAGATATATTGGAACCCTGCAGGCGGGGTTTCCTTTATTGTCTCTCAATTGTACATTCTCGTTTTTATTCATCAGTTATTGTGTCACACCAGGAGATTTCCGTGTAAATTTATATTTTTCTTTTAAAACATAGTTTTCTACATAAATTAATAATGTAATGTTTTTCATCGAATGAATCAACAATTTATTTCTTGCCTTGTCTTCACCGGGAGTTGTCTAACTTCATACTAGATTAGTTTTTCTCAATAAAATTCAACATTTATTATCATGAATGACTTAACTTCCAGCTTTCAAAACAGTTATTCACCATGTTCCAAAGTTTACGTTTACCTCTATTAATTGTAAATAATTAAAAGTTTAATTTAAATACAGCTCTTTAAGTACAAAACACAGTTACGTTTGATAATTACAGAATTATTTGTGTTCCTTATTATTTATTTATATAATGTATTTATTCTGTCGATAATATAATGTTAGGTGGAGGTTACAATAACGAATTTATAAAAAATAAGAGTGTAAATAAAATTCCTATACATTCGTTATTGTGGCACAATCTTTATAGTTTATGTACGCAGTTGTGAATGTTGGCAATTTGAAAATATATTGAACGATTAGCATTTTTTTAACGTAGGCACAGCTCTTATAGGTTTTTGAAAGTCAACTTCAGAAAAGGGTAACTTCAGCAAAACGTTTGACAGTTTAACTAAATAAATTTTGTCTGTTGTGTTTATCTGTTATACCATCTGTTGAGGAAGGTTTAAATTATTATTCCATGTAAAGGAAAAAAACAAGTAAATTTTGGAATTGATAACCTACATTACGTTTAAATATGCAAAGGTTTTTTTTTTCTTTTGGTATCCCTCAAAGGCATATGTTAGGTCCACTACTGATTGATCCCTCGATTAAATGTTAATCAGTGCTCAAAAAATATTTTTATTTGAATGTAGGTACATGCTTCAATGTATATATTAAATTGGCCTTTATTCACAATAATGTACAATTTTAGCATTGACTTCGTGTTACGTATGTAACAATGTACATTATTAATGTATGAAAACTTTCATAGTAGCAAAACGAATGGAATTCTTATCTTTTGGCATTGTTGTATTTTTCTTATGTAGGGGTCCTAAAAGCGACGAAATAAAAATTAGATTCGATGTTGTTTTGTTTTATTTTATCCTTTAAAAATATACAAAAACAAACCTGTAAAAACGAATATTCTAAGATCCCATGCTCTATTAAAGTTGAGTGGTATCTTGCTGGGTTGCCACGATACTGAGTGTCTGGCAATGAGTGAATTCTCATATTATCCCAAAGAAAACTTTACAACAAAATATTTACAGTAGACACTTTTTCTATTTGTTACCTGCCAGAGCTACGATGATCCAAACTTCATAGTGGCCGATCTTTTCTGCCTCTGTTGGGAACTATAATCAATGTCAAAAGACTGGCTTTTTCAAACTTAAAGCCAGCAAGCTATTATCAACAACATCAATTTCTAAAATGAATAAATATTGAATGCTTGCGTCATTACATTAATTATAATAAACAACAAATCGTTGGCATTGACTTATCGACCTTTACCTGTGTTTATTTCTCAATAGTCATACGAAACTGAAGTTCATTAACCCGCGATGGCTTCTTAATTTAGTAATTAGTAACACAGCAATGTTGGCAGGTTAAGCAGTACACACCTCAAGTCGTCAACTCCTATTAATAGATGAAAATATTTTTTCTGACTCAAAACAATTTTTAAACGTAAAAAAGATGGAAACCTTTAAACGAGCAATTCTTGCTTGTATATATGTGGGGGGGTATGTGTAGACCAAAATAAAGGCTTTTGACTTCTTGAAACTGATTTTTATTTATTAAAACTTTTTCACCTCGTAGTTCCTCACGTTCCTCTTACGTCGTAAAAAACTTTCTCCCTTCCCTTTCACACACATACTCTCTCATTCACTCATCGCTGCGTTCATACACCTTTCAATATTTTAAAGTTTCTATGCGTTCTAAATTAAACATCCTACATATATGTATAAATATAACCTGAATATCTGAAACGGCTGCAACGATTTTCATGAAATTAAGTATGCAGGGGGGTTCGGGGGCGATAAATCGATCTAGCTAGGTTTCATTTTTAGAAAACGTTTATCAAAAAAAAAACGAGCAAAGCTCGGTCATCCAGGTACTAATAATTAAATTGAGCTTATGATACTACCACCAATCACTATCGAGCGGATAGTAATATCTAAACTAACATTAAACTGGCCAAGTTCGAGTCGGACTTACACAAGACCTTAACGTTCTGTACCTAAACCGAAAAAACACGTTTCTTGTTTGTGAGCCTTAGAATTTTCAATTTAACGAGTAATTTATTTTTATAATTTGTTGCTATAGCGGCAATAGAAATACAACCTCGGTAAAACTATTATCGTTCAGAAAAACCGCCCGCTGACGGACAGGCAGACACAGAGTGAACACTAGAGGTACAGATCCGATAACAATAAAAAACACTGGAAAGTAAGCTACATTATTGCTGAGCTCCAAAGGCAGATCCCGGAAAAAGACACGGGTCCTATGGGAAGAGTCACGGAAACAAAAACACGGGAAAAACATAGTGACTCAAACAAAAGCAGAACGATCGACCAAAAATGTCTAACTTGTACATTGAACTACTATGTTATTTATATGCTTACACCAAAAAGAAAATAGCCCATGATATAAAATCTGATCCGTTTAGATATTGATATTTTATAGGCAGCTATAAAGGATTGACAGTAACATCAGAATATTACCTACCGACAGATAGCAATCAAATTGACGATTGTTTTTTGTTTTCCGTGCCCTTCCCAAAAGTTCATTCAATTTTTGTGTAGTAAATAGATTCAATAAAAGAATAGTGGTGCAATATTTTGTGATTTCTATTTGTAGATTAATTGTTCCTTTTTTGGGGTTTTATATTTACAGCCGTTGATGTGTTCACGTAGTTTTACCTAAAAAAAACGGTTTGCACTCCGGGAGTGCCGGCAGAAGTGAAAACTTGAACATAAACGTTGTGTATTTTTGATATTTTGGAATGGTTAGGGAATAATTTCGCACGAATTACTTTAATTATTTATCAGATTAAAAGTACTATCACTTATGTGGTAAAATACAATATTCATTTATTGCGCTATCGTACACAAACATGACAATTTATATTACATTAAAAATTTAACACTTCAGAACTTTCCCTCCGTCTTACGAATTTTCGATCACGTCACGTGTCCTGACGCGAGTTTAACATTTTTACGCATCCCAAAAAGTGCATAACGCCGCTAAAGAAGTTTGCACTTCAAAAATGACATATTATTTCCAGTCCACTATTAATTTTAAAAGGCTGCGAGTCTTTACAGATAGTCAGAAGCTAGAAAATCTGACACCAGTCTTGCCAAGTGGTGCTGTTTTACCCAATTAGGTACTGGGTAGTTGAGCTTAGGCAGGAAGTGGCTCCTTGTAACATACAGGAACTAAGCTGCATCCGGTTAGACTCAAAGCTGAACAAAACATAGTAAGAAAAAAACTAGGCAGTTTGATAAGCTCATAGAAATAAAAAACATTACCTAACTGAACAATTGTTTAGACAGTTGAGTAGGTATCTACAATATCTACTCACTTGTCTACAAGACCTACATGGGTAGGTAGGGATAATCACGGCTCGTCATATTTATATTCTTGCTCTTTAGCTAAAAATTTTTGTCATTATGACATAATCATCAATGAAAATGGCTACGCATAGTCGTTAATATGTCCAAAAATAAAACTAGCGAAAAGTTTCGATGACACTGACATGTTTTACCTTGAGTTTTTGCTATCACATGATGTCAGACGTAAAGGAAAATTAAAAAACGGCCAAGCTATAAATAACAAGATATTTTGCTGCAGGCACAGGAAAATTTTTGGCAGACAACTAGTACCTTTCCCACATAACGGGCGCATGTCGAATTTGGGAACTTATTGTTTTCAAAGGCAGCAGTTGATAATAATTTTCTCTGTCTTAAACAAAGACCATCTGTAATAGAGAGGACTTGGAGAAGGAAGGTGCCTAGACCGTGGCTTACGCACAATTTAGACTAGCAAAACAATGTAAATACAGACAGCAGACACATACTGCATCAATAGAATACACCACAGCCCTTAAAACAGACAACAGAGTGCCAATTCTACTAATTTTTAAGCGACGTTCGCAATCACATCACAGTCGTACTATCAAAAATGTATGGAAATTAAGGCTTTTTAGACAGATTGCGACTGAGAAACAAATTCGAACGTTGCATAAAAATTTGTAGTATTGGCCCTCAGGTAACCGGTTGTAACACTAGGGACAGCGACATCAACTCAGATTTTCTAATCTGTACCTATTGTACAACCAAGCTGATCATTCAAAAGAATATTCATTACTTCATACTTGTTTTTCGTGCTATCCATATTTCTCAACACGAAATAAAATACCAGCATAAAAAACCTCGCAAACCCGAATTATTTCCTCATTTTTCGAGCAAATAAGTATTATGCTCAAATATCTGCTCGTAAACACCCATGCTCACTCGAACATGCTCATCCCGATAAACGGGTTTCAGTATTTTGTTTCGTACGAGGTAGGGAGTTTCCTTGTATCCCATGTAAAAGAAAATTAAATAACATTTGCAAAGAAAATCGGCGTGTTGAAGATAATCGCGTCTTGAGATTCGGAATCTTGTCTCGTAATGGACGGATTATATTAAAATTGCTGCTTCAAACAGTCTCTTAGAATTTTTCTGGAACCTGATTGGTAGGCAGATTTTGTTTAACATGTTTTTGGATCACCGTAAATGTAATGTGACAAAGATTTGGTTTAAGGGTTAGGTTATTGTGTTTTGGGGTGGAAATAATGATGATTTTTAATCATTTGGAATAATCAAAATATTATATGGGTAAATTGCCCTGATTTTAAATTCGTACTTCAAAAGCGTTTAAATTCAAATTGTAATCCCAAAAAATAGTTTAAGAGTGCGGTTAGAACGTAAACGTTCGTAACTTTATTTATGAAAAACAGTTTTAAGCCTTCCGCAGACAGGATCAATGAAAAAAATTTGCCAACACGTTTCATTGAATTTCTTTTATAGGAGAGTTAATTTTAGAAAAATATCTGAAAACAAATACTGAATATCCACTCAAAATCAAAATCATTTATTCAAATTAGGCTGAGAGCCAGTACTTTTTTAACGTAACAAATTTTACATAAAGACAGTCCCCCAGAAACGCACGCCCGTCACCACTTTCTAATATTAAAATACTAAGAAGTAGTGACGGGCGGGTCAGCTAAAGCTGGGAAAATGACGTGGCGCAACACTCGCCAGCAAAACCACAATTCCACAGATGCGAATTTAAATCAGTGGAATTTCAGTATTCAACAAATTAATTCAAGGAAATAACCACAAACCAACATACAATTACCGCTAATGAAACATTCACTAAGCTCTCTACAAATTAATACATCAATAAACATTCAAGTTCAGTAGTAATTTCAACAGAAACGGCAACTGCAGTTAACCGCCGAGTCTTTGACCTAAAGTCAAAGTTTGGCAAGCGAACGGTCAAAGGAATACCTCAATGTAGACTTGTTGCACAAGTAACAGAAACCAGGGGAAGGTATTCATTTAAATTAATGTAGATTCATATTTATGCAGTCTTTGTGAATATCTACCAGAGCTGCGTTCATTTTGAGAAGTGAACACTATCAAAGGGGTGCAATCGCTGATTTCTGAGAGAATCTCATGCATCGAAAGAAAGTGAGATACTATTTATTCAGCATGTCTTCACAATAGCAAACATCACAAATAACAGAAGGGAAAAGAACAAATGAGATAATATGTATTTACAAAATTATATAAACAAACATTGCAGAGTTAATGGACAAGAAAAAGCGCAGCTTAGAAAAAATATGGAAATAGTTTATTGTCCAAAGCCTAGACGAGGATAGACGAGTTAACGCTTTCTGACAAGTTTATTTATTGCTAATAGAATGTTAGGTACTCTGTCTACAGCTTCGCAGTATAATGGTACTTCTAGGTACACAAGTTAAAACAAAAGGAACGGCATACTAATGTCGTTAATTAGTTTTTAAAATATATTTATAATGTATAATGTCACCGGAAAATGGCAAGCGCCGAAATTGTAAACTATTTTTTCTAAATAAGGCACGGATATATTGGACACTACTGAATTTTGATGGGATTTATTGTATCCAAACGAATTTTTTTCATAATATATCGAGAAATAATAATTTAATCAAGATTTATTACAATCTTACGGAGTTTGCAATTTTGCGGTGACGTATGTATATAACCCTCAGGAAGTTTACAAAGTGTTATGAATTTAGAAAATGTATTGGAATGAATTGAAAATGAAAGGATGCCTGTTCAGAACTTTCACCTTAGTCTTTTCCCTTTCATTATTATTAATAATCGCCATCGCTCACGCATTTTCTCACACTAGTACCCATCTTGTTTCGCTGCCAAATTTCATGATTTTTTAAACTCTCTCTCATCGCCAAGCTATTGTCAAATTGGAAACAAATGACAATGACCTTAACTGTCAAGCGTTCAGGGAAGACTATAGATTTGTTACGTGGTGTGGTAAAAAGTAAGTAGAAGACTCTGTTTCCATTCTAAGTTGATAAGAGATGACATACTTACAGTAAAGAAAGTTCTTAGTTTACATTTTCTTCACTGTCTTCATTCATCATCATCATTCAGCCTAAAGACGTACACTGCTGGACATAGGCCTCCCCAAGTGTCACCACATCGACCGGTGTTGTGCGTCTCGAACCCAGCAATATCCCGCGGCCTTCACCGGGTCATCGGTCCACCGTCATTATATTACTTCCTAAGATAGTTAAACACAAGTTTACAAACATGTACGTCAAGAGGCCTCGAAAACTCTTTTTTTCTTGCAAACGTCATAGTTCAAATTTTTTTTCATCAAAACATTCATTTACCTCTCGTCGATAAAAATAACCACCATAATGTTTACCTTGTCAAAGCTGCTTCAGATAGTATCAAACTGAACACTTTACAATGACGTCAAGCACTAAAGCGGGGATAGACTTGCCCCCGAGCATGACTGTCGGATATATCTCGGTGTTATAGGTCTGTCATTCGGACACACACATAACAGGCACAGGATAGACCTATAGGAGGGAGATTCAACTTATATGAGCCGTGGGAATTCCCGAAGTCAAGCCCGTCTAGTAGATTCCACGATTTGTATACTAAATAACCCCAGATGGAACCCGTAAGCCATATTATAACGTTTGTTTAATTAAAAAAAATCATTTCCAATACATATGAATGCGGATTGTTCGTATGTACGGTTTGGTGTAGAACATTGTTAGAAAGGCGATTCCACGCTTTAGAGCATTAGGAGACCACTGCATAATAATTATATCCGTTCCGTAAGGCAATGTCAGTGAGGAAAAAGCGAGTGCACCTATGTTTGCGCACACACTTGTTGAATATGGTGCTTCTCGCGTTCATGGCTAATCTCCGCAGATATTGACCACCATAACCAAAATCCGATCAGGAAGACTAATATATCAATCGTGGACATATTCTTTGCCACTATCTTACAATTTGACAGCTATGTCTACCAGCCCTTATTACTAACAAAAACACGAGGGGTAAAACTAGTCGGTTCTTTTCTTATTTATAATGTTTCGTAAGGAAGTTAGGTACAAAAGCCACAATAAGTGTAGGTACCATTATTTCTTTATGACTCCCTTTATGTCTTTGTACCCTAATAAGTTTTAAGGTCACACACAACACACGCACAATCAACCAGTACTAAACTTGCATGTCATTTTTGATGACGTATGCGCCTGTAAGCGCCTTATGGAAATCTGCGATCATTTCCATAACGATGCTATTATGCTAAACTTTGCTATTATAAATAAATAAGGCGTACTGTGACGTTCGTGATGACTATCGTGTTCTTTTGTTTAGATAAAGAGATTAACTTAGTGGAACACATTGTTTTGAAGTGGCAATAGACAGTTGCGTGACCTGGCGAGTGAAGGGAGAATTCCAGTGGTTGTATTAAAGTGAATCGTAGCACAAATGTTGAATGAATGACTTTGGTTGGTTAAAGGAATTAAACAAAATACAGCCGTTTGATAGCAGGCATAACTGAAAAGTTTAGTAGTTTACGCAGTGCTGAAAAGAAATGTTTCTCTTAAAAGAAAGCAGCAATTAAGAGTTAGCATTGATATTACAATTTTTAAGTTTTGGACTAGTTTCATTAGTTATAGTTTCATTAAAATCATTTTATTTATTTCCAACAAAAAAGCCAGTTTGTATAATATACCGGAGGATACGCTCTTAAGCATTAGCTATCCCATCATAGATACCTTTTTTGTATTTTCCTGATGTTCACTTAAAGGTTAATTATACCATAACATTGCTAACTTTAATAGCCATCATCATCAGTCGAAAAACCATCACAGCTGAACTTAGGCCTCTCAAATAGCCTATGCTTACAATAAAGATGTCTTATGTTCGCGCGGTATGACCCGCATACTTTTAAGTCAAAATACTCTCAGTTGGATTCGTCGGATGTCGGAGATGAGGTGAAGTAAACATGAAGTGAGCTGTCAATTCATACAAATAAAATGGAATGACAGTTTACTTCATGCTCACTCCGCCTAAGTTTACACGGCGAGACGTTGACAGAATAGACCGGCAGGTTATATTACTCGACTGCCGCGCTGATACATCTTTCTTTATTTTAAGTTTTCAAAACCTTCCCACGAACAATAAATCAATTAAAACAATACTCCGGCCATTACACCAGACCCTTATCAAAGTTCGAGCCAGATAGTCCTTCGAAGTTTGAAGTGACACAGAAGTTTCAAGTGTAGTGATGTTACCTTTGGGACTGACAGAATGTACTTATAAGTGTGACGTATTGAGGGACTGACCCGCATACATTTTGAGTACTACGGTATTAATTTATGAGGTTATAAAGTCAAGTTGTTGTTTTGATTGGTTTTGGGGCGGAATAACACATCACACTTTATACCCTGAAGAAGGATTTGAAAAATGGGAATTGCTCTAACTCACTGTTAGGCGTGACGAGACAAAATCTATCTAAATCTATCTATCAAGGGAAAGTGTATAAAGAGTAAATTCATCACTATTAGCTCGGTTTTATTTTTAGTAGGATATATATGATAAGTATAATGTTGGACTTGGGTCCCATACCGAGGCGTAGATGGCAGGGCAAGTTTGACTACTACCGACTAGCCATCACCCATCAAACCCACCGACCGACCGACTGGTCCGTACTACAAGTAAGCAATTTCTTAACCTTTTTTCTGAAGTTAGTTAAAAACAGAAAATAATTGAGTCGAAAAGAGAGATGGAGCCCTTTGCTCTGCAGTGGGACATTATTGGCTAGTTAGTTAAAAACTTAAAACATAATGTTGGTGAGATACCCTAAAACTCCTAAATTGGTTTACCAAGTGCCTACAATTATTCGATCACCAGCAAATTGCTTTAAAATTCAAACTGGTGGATTCTGAGGTATCGTATTGACCGTCAAGTATGTGTCCGACCTAGTTCTCAAAATGACCATGCCACGTCAGCTCTACACCACAATGTGAATCCATTCATAACTTTTTTTTTTTCGTTTTCCAAATTTTATTCCTTTTCAGAAGATATAATGTAGTTAAAACTCTCAGAATCACTTCTGGCTACAAAATCCTCTCAATGAAAGACCTTTGGCAAAAAATATAAAAGCCCCATTTGAGAGATTGTTGAACATTTTAAGTAATATTTTCCTGCTTTACACGTGCTCGTAAATATAAAGGTAAGAGCCTACCTATATAAAAATTTGTTTTTATGCCCCCATTTCGATCTGAGGCCACATCCTGCAGTTTTTTGGGATCAATTTTTAGTTAAAGGGGATCATGGTAAACTATCTGGTAATTTTTTATTAATAAAAAATAACTTGGTTTTTAGTTGCGTACATTCGATTTGTTCACCCTGTATTTGTAAAAATGTACCTACTCTTAGAATGGAATAATTACCAAAAACAAACTAATGTTTCGATAAATCTTTACCAACTACTAAAGAGGTTTCTCCTCAACTATTTCGGTTCAATTGGGGATCCAAAAATATCTATCTTCATATAGCTATAGAACATAAAACCGCGTAGTAAAAAATACAAACCTTTATTATAGTAAGTTAGGGCAGAGCCGAAAGAAAGTAAATAATTGCCTTTTCCGTTGAAACCGTTTATTACTATTCCCTGTGACGAAAATACTTTGCTGGTAAAGCCTTTTCACACTGTTTTACAAGACATTTTTTTTTCTTTTTTTTTTAATAATTATTAACTATTGAGCAATTTTATCTGGTTCTCTAATATTAAGCGCATGCACCACTGTATATGATGAAACGGACCACTGCAGATGAACACCGGCCTTTACTTCGTATACCTACAACGTGTAACAGAATGAACAACATACCTGAAAAGGGGTTATTGTGCTCATAATTATAAACAAGTTTTACAATGGGACCAACCCTGAAATCGCGAAAAAATAATCAGCTGTTCAGTACATTTGTCGAGTTTTGTGCACATAAATGTAAGGGGGCAGTCGATTTTTTTCTTCGCGATTTCTGTGTTGGTACGTACCTCTATTATCTTCCCAGTTATTTGGCCCAGGTTCAATACAATTTTATTAAACGTGACGGTTTGGTACTCCTCAAGATTATTATGATCTCCAGATTAACACTAAATTGGCGGCTCAAAAAGGCATGTATTATTATTATTTTTTAAATAAAAACTATTTACATATTATGTATCTACTTTTAGGTATATCTCAGAAAAGTGCAGCAATCTTCAACAGATTAGTAGTTGTATGTATTGGGATATTTACAGAATTCAAATTCAAATCAATACATTTCAATGATATTTCGATGTTGCAAGCTTATCGTGTGCTGTGCCAAATTTACTTTGTTTCTTTTACAGTTTATACCTCAATCATGAAAGTTTTTTTCACTCGTTTTGTATGAAAAGGCTGTTATGCAAATAAGGGTACCTCGCTGAAACGATGCTCGCGTGGACTGTCCTAACTTTAGCTTCGACTCATTTTTTTTGGTCTAGTCTACTTTGACAATAGCTTTTTGACATGCACTAAACGTTTCGTGGTTACTCCACATTAAGTACGACAAGAATATTTGTTGAGTTATTATTGTTTTAGTTGGTTGACAACTTTATTTTGGGATATTTACGAAGGTAACGATTTGACTAAGTACTATACTGAATCTAGCAGCTGTGTAGGTACAAAAATTGTGTCGGTCATTTACGTAATTGATACCTATTAATATGTAATCTCAGAATGAGAATTTTTTCAGTTCAAAACCACAAGCGGACACAAGATTTTATGATACTTTTGAGACTTTTAGAATACCAAAATAAAGCTTATACAATTTACAGCTCATTTTCTTTCATTCCGAGTTGACATCTCTTTTTTTTACTGACAAGTTACTGGACTAAACTAAAAACTTTAGACTGGAGAAGTTGAGGTTACCTCTATATTTTAATTTCACACCTATACTACGATTAGAGAATAATAGTCCTACATAATGTATTGCAGGTAAGTGTCACTGTTCGATGTGCTGCAACGTAACGTAAACAACAACAACGCTCTGGCAGTTGTTGTCGAGTGCTTTTGATGTCTAATAGCTCTTGTGTACCGTGGCTCCGAGCACTCGTTTGTAAGTACACTTTGCGTGTTCGGGAACACCGAGTATGTACGAATGTTTGTCTACCCCTGTGTTATTTGTGTCATTACCTACAGCCCATAGAGCAGGGATAATCACAGAAAAAGACTGGCTCTCTTTTCCTGCGCCAATCCCTACGTTTCTGTGCCACACTCAACCAGGTTCTACCCACGACGGCAACAATTTCGTTTGCCCATCTTACTGCCGGATGTCCAACATTCCTTTGACGCCACTCACCTTACGTCACCTGTCATCACCTTGACCTGTGTGTCCTGCTATCTCCATTAAAATTCCATAACTTATTTTCCAATATCGATGACCTACGAACTTTTTCAAACTCGACTTTGGGAACTCATGAAACGCTCCATGAGTCTCTGTGCAAATCTCGGCCCGTACTTGTGTACATGGATACTACATGACATGGATACTATACGCTGGAGGCTGTCCTCCAGCGAATAGTATCCATGTCTCAGCACCGTAAGTAACAGTGACTTACGGTGTACCTACTGTTTTATATTGCATGTTTGTTTAAGTAGAAATTTAACCCAAAAAGTTAGTTTGAGGTACATTTTACTTACCTTTTTTTACATTTCCAAGAAACTATAACCGACGTCAATCAAACCAACTTTAATCGGTATTATTTTCGTTTCGCAGAAATTATGACTTCACCATAAAAATCTAAACGAATAAAGCAAAGAAATATCTGAACCGAATTAGGCGTAAAATATTAAACGAACGAGCCTAAAATAACAGTTATTATACCAGTGAATTATAGCGTATATAAATAGGCGAATATTTAACGATAAAAAATAATGATTTGCGTCCCATAATAACGAAGATAAGAAGAAAGTAAGTGTTGGCATAATACAGAAAAGAAACAGATGTTCAAGTTTGTGTTCAAGGGTAGATCAAAGATGGTTTGATTGTGTTCAAAATGTTGTCGCGAAAAAAATAAGTGACTATTGAGATGCTGATGAATGTTGTGGTGTATGGAAGAAGATGGTAGGTATATACTACAGGAGAAGACGCCCCGGGCGTCGGGAGTCGCAGGGCGATCCCCGGCCACCGTAGGCGCGAGCCTACGGACGGCGAGCGTTGGGTGGCTCGCTGTCCGATCACCACTATACCCGGGTCGATAGCTCGTTGTGTTCAACGCGCGCCTCAAAGAGATGTCAGCATAGAAGATGGGGCCCGCTAGGGCCAGAGCCTGCCAGGGTTGCGGAATTTGTTCGAAAGAGTCACCGCGGCCCTGGAACGCAAAGGGCTTTAGAAGGAACACGGATGGGTTTTAGTCAGTAAGAGTCTGACACGCCCTTCCGGTCCACCCAGAGCGGAAGAAGTCATTTGATGATTTCCCATCCTTAAAAAAAAAAAGGTATATTGCACCGAACTCAAATAAATTGATCTTGTATCAACACGGTACAAGACGGTCCGTCCGATCTGAGACGGTCGGTACGATTATTGATGGACTTTGTGCCGGTCGGTCAATTTCTCTGTTTTACTTGCTAATTATGCAACAGATAAATACAAAAAGGCCATCAAAAGAGATTACTATAAAAAAAACTATTTGATAAGATTAGGTAATAATTATTGTAAAATATTGTAAAAAAAGTTGATGGATTAAAGATGCAAACAGACTATTGAGAAAGTTGAGTAATCAAGACCTTTTCCGCATACCATGCGACATCACACTACATGCATTCCACGTCCACAGTCAATCCCAAAGGAGTCTCAATTGAATTTATTAGGAGAACTACCGTCATTTCCAAGTATTAGCTAAATTTTATCGTCCTTTTTACCTTATCTGTGAGGGGAGTGCATTTGCAGTACTCATTCTGGAACCCGTCCAATCACAATCATATTTTATTAGTGAAAGATTTAAACCGCTGACTACATTTTATAAATTTGCTCTGAATAAGTGAGAGCTGCGAGCAAGTGTTGCAAGGGTAAACCGTGTCGCTAGATCGTCAATACGCCATATTAGGGGTTTCATTTTAGTTATTGTGGCAGTTTGAGTTATTTATGCGGCCTACCCAAGTGTCCTTACTTTGGTTTTGTTACAAATCGTTGAGCTCCTTAAAGTTCTAAGTTTGTGCTACACGATAACTGACAAATGCTTGCACTGTCTGGACAGGTCCACTCAAATCTGTGTGGTACTTTCCTCAAAATACCAGTTCAGACATTAACCTACCTGGTTCTCATTTGATTTGACCAGTACGGATTGTATGGACTTTAAAAGAGACTTTGACCTCTGAGTTTGTGTCGGTGTTTCTTCTCAGGGTAGTCAGCTAAGGAAAACCGGCCTCATCTAGCTTAAAATGACCAGAAAAGAACATGTAAAAGTGTCATGTTTAACCTACTTGCAAAATAAATATCATTTATCATGTACCGTCAGATATAAACGAAAAAAAAATACTTGAATCGCTGCAGTTTTTAAGAAACGATATCCCTTGGCATGAACTATTACAAGTTTTTCGTTTAGAACTTCTCTATAAAATGACATAAAAACTAAGGTAAACTGAATATTACACAAACTAACATATTCAAGAGCGTTGAGATGTAAATTACCTTAACTAAAGTACGGAACTATTTCTTGCTACTCCGCACGAAGTTCAAGTTTCCTGAGGCAGCTTGTTTATGATATAGATAGGGAGTTTTCCATTACAAGTTTTCCTCTTTGTATTAAAAAATGGAACAACAAAATTTTGCGTCGCGCTGTTGGGTTGTAGATGACGGTATTTTGTCAAAGTGGTGGTTTCGAGATGAATCTTATTTTGTGGTCTTCAGTCGTGGCTTAATAGTAATATCTGTATCTTCTAAGTTACGGGTAACTTTTCACTCAGGACAAAATAATTATTTATTATATTAGGTACTTTCTTTGCTTCTATCACTGCACTTTCCATGTTATTTCCTGTGTGCCTTTTGCATAAGAAGCTTAAATAAATAAATAAGTAGGTAGGTACTTTTGAATTTGCATGGATAAGACAGAATATAGAAAAAAAATGGTGTGACACAAAGAGTTGTGACATTTTCGGTAAACAATAAAGTAAATTCTATCTATCTATAAAATTACTCTAAGGAGTATCACGCTGCAAACAGTTTTGATTGTTGTGCAAATGGGGATGATCTAAATCCTATATTAATTTGCGAGAGATTTGCCTGCGGTTTCGTTAGCGTTAAAATAGATTATCGCATCTATCTCAGTACCAAAATGCATCAAAATCGGTTCGGCTATCAGACGTCAAAGTGTAACAAAGAAATAAAAAAACTCACTTTCACGTTCACAATAGTATATTATTTATTAAAAAAAATATGTACAATCGTGGTACATGGGCGGACTTAATGTATCAAGACATTCTCTACCAGTCAACCCTTGGGTTAAAAAGACTACACTATGGTAGGTATACAACAAATAAAAATATAATTTAAAATATAATTTTGTTTCGGAAATAATAAAACATAAATAATATCTGTATCTTCCAAGGTCCGCGCGTGGATGGGGGATCAGGCATTACGCGTGTTGGGTCTACGTGCATCGGAAAGGATGTTAAGCCGTTGGTTCCGGGTGTCATTTGTCGATCTTTGACAGTTGTAACGGGCAGTCAGAACACTGAAGTGACAACCAGTCTTGACCACGATATCGTTTTACCCAGTAAAATGGTAAAATAAATATTATTTCATTTATTAATTTAACAGTTTATGTACACACATTTTACAAATAGATAAGAAGAAGGGAACAGAAAAATAGGTACAAAGGTGATGCTTATTTCTAAAGAAATCTCTTCCAGCATACCTGCAGAGGAGAGTCGAATAAAAGAGTTGTAGACATCGTGTGTAAAAGTTATGCTAACATAAAAAGACAAAAAACTTTAAATATAACATACTATACATAAATATGACTAAAATTAATATCATACTAATACTACTTAAATAATAATATAAGATAAATAATAATATATACTTTAAATATGCAACTATGATGGTACCGAAAGGTAGTGTTCTTTCACTCTTCTTTTAAAATCTGGAAGAGTTCAAGAGAAATATATCAAGGCAACTCAAAAAAACTGACCCAAATGCCTTTTTATTGCCTCTTCATAATTTTCTTCCATATTTCTTCTTACAATTTATCCCTCGCAATTAGCACAGTGTAAAAAGGTATTTTTTTAAATTTGTTTAGAAACCGTTTATTAGGCAAAGTTTATTACGTGTTGAATAAAAATCTCATTGGACGTAGCGCTACGTATAATATAAAACTCTCGCAATTTTTAGAAGCCTTGGCTTTCGCATCGCAGTCACTAATTTTTAAAATCATCTCTAATTTCCACGCAGTTCAAAATATTTTTTTCAAGGGGTTAGAAAATTTTTCTATAGGAGATGGCCATAGCTAATATAAATGATTAAATCAATCTGGGAACTATTATTTGAATTTTTAATGCAAATAAGCACTTAATTAGGTAAGTCATTTGTAATGATATACTTAGTCATGATTGTCACAAGGTGATTTTACCTCGAAATATCTCGGCAACGTGACACTTTAGTTGAAGTACCCTCTACCCATATATGCATGCTAAATCGCGTACCGCGACTTCGAAAAAAAAATCAAAATGACAGCGGGGGCTATACCACAAAGGTTCTATCCCCTTTATTGTCACTGTGATGGTATTGCGACTTGAATTTGAACGCTAGATTAGAATTGGTTTTATTTTCAAACGTCACAAGGTCAGTTTGATTTTTGATTAATAACATGTGAACTTTACTTTTTGCAATACCTACTTTAAGAATGACAGATTTTCCTTAAGTGTTCGTAAGAACCCCAGTCTCCCCAACATAACACTGTATATAAGGCCACTCATGACATTAGCTTCACACACTGATATTTTTGAGTTCAAGATCGACACAGCGCTACATCGCTCGCTTCTATCGAGTGGAATCACTTTAAAGTTTAAAATGTGGAAAGTCATAATACTATCAACGGTTATCGCTGTCGTCCAAGGAGCAAATATCAACGACATCTATGGAAACTACACAATGGTCCTGGAATTTGCAGATACTTTATCTCAAAATTCACCCAATTGCTTAAGGATGGCCATTGCCGAAGATCGACGTGAAAATAATAAGTGTTCTTGCCCGGACGGACATAAAAGTACACTAGTGCAATTTAAACTGATAGAAATTATGCCTCCCGTGCCGCAGGACGTTGCTGCGAATGCCTTTCGTGCGATGTCAAAACCTATCCTAGCCGTGGATGACGTCAATGATATTCAGACACTGGTCAACGTCACTTGCAGTTGCGCAGAAAAGGATGATGTGGATCAGATTCGAAGTGTTATGAAGAAAGTGAACGACAACTATATGCTGATATACGACGATTACTTCCTTCCTAGAGGTAGCAGAGCGGTACTGTGGGCACGTACTGTACCCAGTACTACTGAATTGGAGCATGATATTGCAATCATGGATGAAGGTAAAAATAAGAAGGGATCGAAGATTTGTACCCGTGAAATATATGAGCAATTGCGTTCACCTGTTTCTACGCAATAGTCAAGTTATTCATTGTACTCACATAATAGTTTTTGTAATCACTATGAATAGTATACACGATATTGTACACTAAAATTGTATTAAATAACTTACATTAACTTTCTTTCTTTATTTTTTTGAACTCTTAATACGTGTTACTTTTTTATTTTATTCGTTGCTATTTTTGATGTGAAACATCTATAGCCACCCATGCCGTGGCGACGCGTCGCCACGCTATACGATGGTATATATAAATATTCAGTCTATAATTTTTTTTTTCAATATGACATATTTAGTTCCCGTCGTAATCTGTTATTTTATGCATATTACTTGTACAAAATAATTTCGATGTTTCACATCTGCCAGGCGTCCCGTGGCGGCTCACAATTTTTTCTACACACACTTTTGGGAATATTAATAATTTCAGATTAGCTAGATATTCATGTCAGCAGACTATTGAAAACTACGTAAGTTTGTTATCACTTTTGCGAGATTACAAACTCTTGATTTGCCATGACCAGAGTGCCAATTCTACTTATTTTTAAGCAGAGAACGTTGCTTAAGCGATCGCAGTAGCAATTTATCAAAATGTAAGGAAAATGAGATTTTTTTGACAGTATGAGGCTGAGACGCGAAAACGAATGATGCTTAAAAAAAAATTGCTTCGCAGATCATTTTCAAATACAATAAATCCAATTTTGATTTATTGTATTTGATTATAACCATCCAGCCGCAAATATTTATAATAAAATAGTATCGTATATTTTCGCAAAAGACAGATACTCAGGCGAAATTATACAGTCTGATTATTGCGTCACAAAACCAGCTTAGCGTCGTTCGAGGAAGCGGAATTATTTATTAATTATCCTCTATGATATGTAAATTAAAATATATGCAACAAAAAAACTCAGTTGTGGTTTCAATGAATTCTAATTGTACTTTTTTAAACGATAAAAAAATATTTCTGCCAAGGTACGGAACCTTTAGGACATGGTGGACATTTCACCTAAATAAAAACGTTTAAGAACTTTTATGGTGTATTTGACTAAAACAATCTAATAAGTCCGTCCGATAGATTTCCAAAAAATATTGGATACGTATTTTTATAAAATAAAAAATACGCATCCAATATTTTTCGATAATCTTCTGACGAACTAAATAGAATCATATTTTTTTAACCCAGGCAAAATCCGGAAGAGAATTGTCTACCGGAGTCTGGCTACAACTTGGAGTTCCTTATGTCAAGAGTGAACATTATGTTGCTTCTAGGCAAGCGTGCTCCATCATCGTACATGTAATCTCTTACTATTGAGCGAGATAGTATATATATCGTTACACGCAAATACATCAGAAGCAAACAAAAAAAAAATGAGTACACTCTTGATAACTCTAACACTTAATAGAAGGGACATTGTCGGGACACTTGGTATCCCACTATTAAATAGCTCTTTAAATCCAGAATAGATTAGTTTGACTTTTTGATAAAATGAAATGTTCTCTTTGGATTAATTCGGCTTACTAAGTTAAAGCCAGGCAATATGAAACAAAGAAACAGTGTGCTCATTTAATCGCAATTTCAGTACCTACAAAACGTAATACATTCTACCAAATTAATACTTAGCTAGCAGTGATTTGAATTTCAAATGAAAGCTCAAGTCAATGTGAAACCTATTGTTATAATTACTATTGAAACTCGAGAAACCTACAATTGTTAGTAGTTTCAATAACTCTTGGATTACGTGCATGAGTTCATAAAATATAGTGGTTGATTTTCAAAGCGCTCGTAAGAATCTAGATTGGATGAATAGTTTCTACCAAGCATAAATATTGTAAATGAAACATGAGTCACTGCAAAGGTCAGTTACCTATGTGTTAGAAATACACTTCTCATCAAAAAAATCGAAACACCTCGCAGTTTATGATTTGATAAGGATTATCAGAAAAATGTGTATATTTAGGAATAAATGTAAAATGTCATTTAATAGTGAGTAGTATGAGGTTTTTAAATCCTAATGTTAATGTTCTAAATTCAAATTAAGTCTTCATAGGTTTCGTATTTTGTATAATGAGTAATTTTTACCCTGTATGGAATATGAAGGAAATGGGTAAAACAACACGCGTAAATGAAAAAAAATGTAAGAAACGTTTATTTAATAACTTGTATTCCCTCCGCGAGCTCTTATTACTGCTTCCATACGGTTCTTCATCGATCGGATGAGAGTCACGATCACATGTTGTGGTATATTATCCCATTCCTCTTGGATTGCATTTTGCAGCTGGCTAAGTGTTTCTGGGGCTGGATCTCTTGCTCGAATTCGTCTCTTTAATTCATCCCATAGATGTTCAATGGGATTCATGTCCGGGCTTCTTGCTGGCCATACCATAATGGAGATACCGACTTCGGTAAGATAATCTCGTACGACGCCCGCGGTGTGAGCTCTAGCATTGTCGTGCATGAATATGAAGTCGTTGCCAATAAAATGTGCATAGGGCATCACATGAGGTTCAAGACACTGTTCGATGTACCGATGAGAGTTTAGTGCAGGCAGCCGTGGCCCAGATACAAAGGCAAGTTCTGTCTTACCGTCGGCGCTGATTCCTCCCCAAACCGTCCACGAACCGCCACCATAGCTGACCTTTTCTTCAATGCAGCATTGTGCAAAGCGTTCTCCATCTCTTCTGTAGACCTTGTTCCTTCCGTCGTTACCATACAGCATAATTTTACACTCATCAGAAAACAGTACTTTGCTCCACTGAAGGTATGACCAAGTTAGGTGCTCGCGTGCAAAGTTAAGGCGCGCTCTTCGATGGTCTGCAGTTAATTTCGGCCCATTCGCTGGCTTATGCGGTGCCAATCCGCGTTCCTTCAACCTTCTTCTTATTGTAGAGTCACTTACAGCTACTCTTCGTACAACGCGAAGCTGCTGCTGCAGTTGAAAAGCGTTAAGGCGTCGATTTCGTAAAGAGGTTGTTACAATAAATCGATCATCTCGCTCAGAAGTGACCCGATTCCTGCCAGATCCTGAACGGC
Source organism: Mamestra configurata (assembly GCA_002192655.3). Taxonomy (NCBI): domain Eukaryota; kingdom Metazoa; phylum Arthropoda; class Insecta; order Lepidoptera; family Noctuidae; genus Mamestra; species Mamestra configurata. Next base: position 931,265 of record NDFZ01005489.1, read on the forward strand.
GCGTGAACGAACCAGTCTCCCGATAGCGTTTGTAGACTCTATGAACAGATGATAAGCTTAGATGCAATCTTGCAGCCACAACACGCTGACTAAGTCCAGAATCCAGCAATGCCACCACTTGGGCGGCTTCTGCGGGCGAAGTATCCATATGTTTTAGAAAAAAAAGTTTTTTCAGACGTCCCAAAGTCACAGTAAATGAAATAAGAAACAAAAAGTTTAAAGACAAGCGCTAATTTTAGTTTTTAAACGAGAAACGTACTCCAACCCTAAATACACATTTGTCTCAAAACAGTGATTAATTTCATTTATAGGATAAACAAATGAAATTCTAATTTCGAATTTTGATTTTTTTCTTCTTACTGTAATGACCAAACTGCCAGCTACACAATAATGTTTTTTTTTTCATGGAATTAATTCTCTTTTGTAAAAAATTAGGACAAAAACAATAAAAACGAAAGTGTTTCGATTTTTTTGATGAGAAGTGTATAATAATAATCATAGTTTATTGGTCTAAAAATGTTGTACAGTAAAACACTTCCGAACAACTATTTTGTATCAAGAACAAAGACATATTAAAGAGTAACAATAGTAGTATGGGAGAGCGGGGCTAAATGTGCCGCGGGGAAGTTGTTCCGATGTAATTTAACAATGTACCGGACGTTACTGGCCAAACTAAGATAGTTGCCATCGGTGCGCTGCAGCGTTCCGTTTTATGATGAATTTTCTTGATATGTGTATATCTTTTTTTTTTATAAAGCCTATTTCACAATCGGAACAACTGCCCCGCGGCACGATTAGCACCGCTCTTCCCTATTTGTGTTGAGTTCTGGTGCCCAAGGAAAGATTTAACTTGTGTTATGGGTACCAGGATTCTCACGTTAGTTTTTTACATCAAAAATTACATCAGAAAGTCAGAAGTTGGACAAGTGATAATTTGAAGAACAGCCCTTTTATGTTTGTGAGTGTGTTGAATTGTGACTTTGTGAGGTTATGTGTTGGTGTTGCATTGAAAAAAATCATGTATAGGTAGTGTATTAGAGAAATTACCACTTTAGGAGATTTTCTGTTTCATCATAGCTCTGCATCTGTAACCAGTCGTACACCGTTCTCTTAAATTTCTGTTGAGTTGTGGAATAAATGGAGCAGTGTTTGTTGGTTTTACTGTATAGGTTACTTCCGATACCATAACAATGTCTCCGAGCAAGTGCAGTCCTACAGCTTTTAGTGAGGCATACTCTATACCGTTGGCGATAGAAACAGAAAGATCACAAATTCACAATCACTAAATAGACTGACTGTGGGATATCTTAAGGATTTGAAGGACATGACCTTCAGGACAGCCCTTTGTGCTCGCTCAAGATGAATAAGGTAACTTCCCCACACAGTGACACAATTTGTCAGCAGTGACTGGCACAGAGCATAATGAACTTTAGGGTAGAATGGTCAGCTGAATTTCGTAATAAATTCTTTTTTTTTAAAGTTCTTGAAACCAGGAAGTGATTCCATCAACATGAGATTTCCAATTCAATAGGCTATCAATTTATACCCCAAGATATTTAATGGTGACCGATCTCGCTAACGGAGGGCAGGGACATTGTGTGATATGTGAGTTTGGAAAACAAGAATGAGCTTTTAGAAGAATTGCATCTGGGGCGGCCTTGCGAGGAAAAAGGTAAAAATGTGGTAAAAAAATTAAATTGTAACGAAATTATACGAGTACTTGACGATAAACAAGACATGTCCAGTCATGAGTGAAATCGGTCATGGATGCACTTATGCATTACCTTTTAAATACAAAAAATAAAAATATTTTTATAGGAGACTTATTTTTAGGGTTACGTACCTGAAGGGTAACCAACGGAACCCTATTACTAAGCCTTCGCTGTCCGTCCGTCCGTTCTATTGCCGTTATAACAACAAATAATAAAATATTAAAAATAAAAGGAGGCTCCCATACAAAAAACCTGTTTTTTTTCGGTTTATTGTACGGAACCCTTCGTGTGTAAATCCGACTCGTTATATTTTTTTGGTGACCTGTACGGGAGCCAACGCTGGTGCGAAGTATCAAACATATGAATCCGACTTCTGTGTCAATACTGATGTGGCTATGTTGAGCGCTTAGCTCGAGACGTGAAGTTGCTGCCTCACTAGCCAGCGATCGTCTATTGTTTTACTCCGCGGAAACACGCTATCCTCTACTGTCCGCTATAACAACTCTTGATATTCCGTGCCACTATAACCTCATCGAGAACACCACCTCATTGCGAACGCCTCTGCGCTCGCACCCCGTGCGTTCACACTAGACAAGGCCTGAAAGTCCAAAATGACAAGCGCTACTGAAATGTCACGTGATTTATCCCTAACATAATTGACTGACACGCGAATGTCATAAATACAGCAAACCTGATCGCTTTGTGGCGCCAACAGAGGTTGCCTACTGGTTTTGCTGAACGAATGAACGCGGTAACCGCCTAGTTATCACTTTGTTTTAGGACGACGCTTCAGACCTATATTATTATTGTTTTTAAAAACATAATTTTCGTAATCGCTCGACTCCAAAATCATTCACTTCGTCATAATAAACTCAATAACATTTGAATGTACGAGTAAAACTCAGTTAGCTCGCATTACTTCGGCTAAGTTAGCCCCGCATAAAGGAAATTACTTTCACAAGTAATGTTAAGTGAGCAAGTACGTAATTCGTGTTAGGAAACTCATAACTTATATTACTTCTGCCTTTCTGAAAATTGATTGTAAGTAATTATGGTCGCACGAAGTTTAGCAAAGCTGGCCTAGGTTGGTCCTTGGATGGATCACTCCACCGTTCCATTGGGAAGCACGTTAAACTGTTGGTGATTTATACTGTCTTTTTTTCTTATTTATAGATCTTATAAAGTCGTAAATGGTAGCCAGAAGCCAGAAAATCTAACACCGGTCTTTCCAAAGGTTATTGTATAATCCAGTTACTGGGTTGTGAAGATTAGATAGGCAGTCACTCCATGTAACAATGGTATTCAGCTGCATCGAGTAACACTGGAAGGTTTGTTACAACTTGTGTAGCTTCTTCTTGCTTTTTCGACATTTCTTCACTGCTAGGGATCGCGTCCACTGGCTCGCCGTCCGATCAGAGCCAGGCACGGGTCGATGGCGCGTTGTGTTCCACGTGCGCTTCAAAGAGATGACAGCATAAGATACGGGGCCTACTAAGGCCAGTGCCTGCCAGGGTTGCGGAGTTTAAAAGAGCCAACGCGGCCCTAGAATGCAAAGGGCATTCGGAGGAACATGGATGGTTTTTAGTCCGTAAGAGTCTGGCACTCCTTTTGACTCCGCCCAGAGCAGAAGGAATCATTTGATGATTTCCCATCCATAAGAAAAAAGGGATCGCGTCCACACCGCACCGCGAATCTCTAAATCATGAGGCCTTCTGAAATGTGGGCCGCTCGGTAGATGCTGCCTCGAACAGCCTTTTTATTGCCACCAGTCCATCATGTGGTCATCCGATGGTCTGCTTTGAGCAGCTTTTCCTTCGACCCAGCCCAGTACTATAATCCTTCCCAGACTATGCTTAGATGAAAGCATAATAAATATGTTCAAAAATGATGTTGATTTCCACAAATACGGACTATACCAGTTGTGTAGCTTACATAGTACCTAACAAATAAAATTACGTTAATTAAAACCATTGACATTAAGAAACGCTTTAAATATAGAGAAAAGATTTGTATTTTTGTCTGTTTGTTTGTACCACCAGTTAAAAGCTTTAGTTTCACTGAATAACATAGGCTAAATTTTAGTTTTAAAAACGCAGACGAAGTTGCGGGTGAAGTGCTACTTACTTTTAAATGCGAAAGTAACTCTGGCTGTTGGTGTGTTTGATACGATGCATCAATGCCGCCACATATTAAACTAAGAAGCAAATTTGTACGGCAACAAAAAAAACCGCAGCGCCATTTACGACGAACTTACAACGGAATCCTGCATCACGCAAGCAAAGTTCTCCGTGCAATTTGAACATATACCACAATCCGAATATTAACTAGCGGGCAGTTGCCCACCAGACACAAAAACCGTCTGGTTCGGAGGATCCTTCCATTTCCAGTGGAGGTATACGGGACTTTACTCTCTGTTACTATATACTTCCATAACGTTTTCACTACCAAACCGCTGAACTAGTTATGATGAATTTTGGTACAAATCTTGTATGAAAAGTAGGCCCAATCTTAGATAGATTGGGCATTACTTTTTTTTCCTGTGTAGAATTATTATCTACATAATATTATTATGACAACAGTTCGAGGCTAAACCATTTCAGATGGACCACTGTGGAAAGTTTGTTATACTTTTTCTCACGATTTGCATTTATAACATGATAGTCGATTAAGGACCCAAGCCTGACAAGTTAATTCTTTAATGACTGCAAATTATTAAGTGGTAGTTGTAATTTGCTGTCATTAATAAGTATTAGCTTCAGCTCTACCGGATGGACACACTTTTTTCTGCTCTCAATAAGTTTTTTTTCCGTAATTATTTTGTCTTAAGTGGTCAATTAATTGTGTGAAGTTAATGGTGCGTCAAACAGTCTAGGTTGGCCCACTGAAACTTATTGCAAGTTTTCATAGTAGCAAAAGTATAGATTTTCCAATTTTCCATATCAATCTGCCGAGCCTTTTCCCAACAATATTGGGGTCGGCTTCCAGTTTAATCGGATGCAATTGAGTACCAATATTTTACAAGAAACGAGTGCTTATTTGCCCTACAAAACCCAGTAACTGGGTAACACGTAACCCTTGGCAAGACTTTTATCAGACGTTCTGGTTTTTACTACCCATAACGACACTGCTGGGAACAACAGCTTACGTAATTTTCAAAGCACGGAAGGGTTTTTGAGTTTTCAAAATAATGGATGGACACCCATCCACCAACCAGCCTCAGAAAACGTTGCTTAACCTCGAAAACTTGTGCTGTCATTACCCAGCCACGAGCTCCTCAATTAAAGTAATCGACGAAGCCTATGCCCGTGCCGTGTTCAGTAGTAATATACCAGCGTGTGAAGTAATAAGCGATACCAGGAACCGGCTGTATGTCGTGTGGAGTCGCTGACCTGACTTCTGAGAACTGATAGGTGTTGACTTCGAACGTATAATAGCTTTTGTTTACAAGTTTTGTCGTGCGGCTTTGATCCTGTAGCGTAACTCGATGATATTCTGGATTTACCCAGGATAAAATATAGCCGACCTGCTTCTGTAACAGCTTCGCTGTTTCTACCCTAAGGGTAATTTCTTCCTGGATGAAAAGTATTCTATATTCTTTTCCAAGGCCCAATCTATGTGTGTACCAAAATTCATCATAGCTGGTTCAGCGGTTTGGGAGTGAAAACGTAACAAACACACCAACGGTCAGAGTTACTTTCGCATTTATAAGTAACTAGCACTTCACCCGCGACTTCGTCCGCTTTATAAAACTAAAAATTAGCTTATGTTATTCAATAATACTAAAGCTTTTAACTGGTGAAATAATTTTTAAAATCGGCCCTGTAGTTTGAAAGCCTATTCATTACAAACAAACACACAAAAATACAAATCTTTTCTCTGTATGTCATAGTGTTATTTAATAGAGTATGTATGAGTGTAGACATAACAAAAATTATTTGTAGACTTATTGATGTAGAACTCATGGCTAAACAATAATAGACCCACGGGCTACACTTGCTGAGGTCGTTTCGTGAATGGGTGACCATCTATTACATACTAGTCTTGGTATGTCCCTTTCGGGCCTCGGAAAGCACATTAAGCCCTTGCTTCCGGACTATTGTATGTTTTAATTCGCGATATATTTATGAAGAAGCAATTCAGAATAACAAAAGCAAAAAAAATATTTTACCAACTTGGCGCTCAAAAATATTTTTATTTGACTCCTTTTTGTCAACAAAATCCGAATATTACCGAGCAACTCAACCATGGATCAGAAGCCAACAGAAATTAACTACCTACGTGAAACAGAGCGTGGGGGAAGCTTTAGTTATCATAATGTTGTTACAGGCACTTGTAAAGCCACGGATCTCACGGATCTGCACAATGCGAAACTTGTTGCTGTATTTCAAGGTTAGAGATTAGCGCCCTCGTGTGGAAAGTATAAGAGCTTGATTTAAAATGTAAATGAGGTTGTTTGAAGCTTTTATTAGTGTAATTATTTTGTGAAGTCATGCCATATTATGAAGGTAACATGTATTCATTAAAACTTTATGCACTAGTAAAAATACTGTTTAAAGGCGGAGATTAAAGCCTTTGGCATTTTTTGCCAGTCGTCGATGGCAAATGCAATTTAAAGGAAGAACAGAGAATACAAAATGTAATGTATCTAAATGTTTATAACTAGCTTTTGCCCGAGACTTCGTACGCACATATCTCGCGTTTTCCTATTCGTGCAGACTATAAGCCTTCCTCGTGAATGTGGCTATCATATACAAAAAGAATTTTCCAAACCCTTCTGGTAGTTCCAGAGATTAGCGCGTTCAAACAAACTTACAAATCCTTTAGCTTTATTATATTAGTAAAGATTGTTTGTTTATGTATGGTGTGTATGAACAAATTAATAATCAAATTAATGATGATATTGAGAGAAAACGAATCCAACAAATCAAAGCCGCCGTATTCCACCAAGCCGATTTTATCATCGGATTACAAGACGTACGACGATGCTGCAACGGTACATAATGGTTTTTTATAGCTTATTACCCCCAAGAGTACTCGAGGTCTTAAACGTTCAGTTTCAATAACGTATCTACCTTTAACCAACTGTCAAATTAGCTACCAACAGTAGCTGAAGCGTCATGTTTGCCTTTAAAAAATGACGTTAGCTACTGTTGGTATCTAATTTGACAGTTGGTTAAAGGTAGATTCGGTATTGTAACCGGCCGTAAGTCAAGTGAGACTATGGTAGACAACAGATAAATGAGCAATAACGGTCATCCTTTACGTTCTCTAGTAATGAAAGACGGTTCATAATTTATTCTTCGAGTATGTACGAAGGGATATTAGAGAAAGGTCAATGTACTTTATTGCAAGTTTGTCTGGCGCCTAACATATGTTAATATGTGTAGGATTTAGAGTGAATAGGTCAATTTTCGACAAGCATAAATAATCCTTTAATTGGTTATTAAAAATCGGTTTTTTTTTACTATTGGCCTAGCACAGTGGAGTTGTAATGGGACTTCTTCTCCGCAACCACAAGTGCAGAGCATCCGCAATAAATCGTCGAGGGTGAAAGCTTTATTAATTTCAAATAAAAGTAACTCGATTATTTTGCTTCCGCTTATCAGAAATCACAAAGACGATTCGGTGCCAAAACCAGCCAAGTGCCAGACGGACTCGCATGCAAAAGGTTCCGATCGAATTTCATCTTTGGAAGATGTTAATTTTAATCGTACGGATTATACCTTGATTAGCAAGAGGTCGATTTTTTCAAGAAAATATTATAATAATGATATGAAACTATTTTTTTCGCCTTCCCCCCTGTTTATATCCCTATAGCGCAGTCCGGGTGTCAATAGAATATGCTGTGTACAATTTTATTGTTTCTACCTACTGTATAAAATCTAAAAAGCTTTTTTAAATAAAAAGGACACAGCAAATTTTTTATGTAAAATTTATTGTTCTCCAAAAATGTTAGTTTAGTGGATTTTGTGTATTAAAACCAATGGGTTGGGCATCCGATAATAACTGATTTACACTGATTGACTTTTTGAAATACTCTCAGTTATAATGCTAATATGGAATATGGGTATCGTATACCCAGCAAAAATGTTTCAAAATACTTTTAACCTTGACCAACACCTGCCAATTTTAATTAAAAATGTAGGTACAGGTAACACCAAAAATGAATATAAATTAAATTTGTTTACCATTCATTTATGTAGGACCTAGAAATTTTGGGGCCCAGATAAAAAATCGTTGAATTTTAAATGAAAAAAACCACGGCTGGGGTATTTTCAGATTTATGAATAACTTGCAAAAAAGAGCGAAGCGGCCTAAAAGAAACACGGCATGTTAATTTTGTAATGGCAACCCTGAATTTTGAAACAATGGATGCAAATGAATATTAATTTTATGTCTGTTTTAACGGTTTCTAAACAAATTAAAACAATTACCTTTTTACACTGTGTTATTGCGAGGGTTAAATTGTGAGAAGAAATTTGGAAGAAAATTATGAAGAGGCAATAAAAAGGCATATGGGTCAGTTTTTTTGATTTGCCTTGATATATTTATTTTAACATTTTACTGGGTAAAACGATATCGTAGTCAAGACTGATTATCACTTTTAGTGTTCTGGCTACCCGTTACGACTGTCAAAGATCGACAAATGACACCCGGAACCAACGACTTAACATACTTTCCGATGCACGTAGACCCAACACGCATAATGCATGATCCCCCATCCAAGGAAGGAACTTGGCAAGCATTGTTTAACCTAGAAGATACACCCGTACAGATGTTACTATTAAGCCACGACTGAAGACCACAAAATAAGATTAATCTCGAAACCACCACTTTGACAAAATACCGTCATCTACAACCCAACAGCGCGACGCATAATTTTGTTGATCCATTTTTTAATACAAAGAGGAAAACTTGTAATGGAAAACTCCCTATCTATATCATAAACGATAGGGAGCCTCAGGAAACTTGAACTTCGTGCGGAGTAGCAAGAAATAGTTCCGTAATACTTTAGTTAAGGTAATTTGCATCTCAACGCTCTTGAATATGTTAGTTTGTGTAATATTCAGTTTACCTTAGTTTTTATGTCATTTTATAGAGAAGTTCTAAACGAAATATTGTAATAGTCTTGCCAAGGGATATCGGTTCTTAATTACTGAGTTGCGTAATAATTATTAAATATAACTTATAGTCTCGCGTTTGACCACTATCTCCCCTGATGGTAAGCAATGATGTGGTCGACAATGGAGCAGACTTACCTAGAAGTAACATAATTATTCACTCTTGTCTTAAAGACCCCCAGATTAAAAGAGACTTTGAACTCTGAGTTTTTTCTCAGGGTAGTCAGCTAGGAAACACCGGCCTCATCTAACGTAAAATGACCAAAAAAGCTTGACGTGTAAAAGTGTTATATTTAACCTACTTGCAAAATCAATATCATTTATCATTTATTGTAGCTATCAAAAAACACAGACTTCAGCAAGAAACTCCGCTTCTTGGTTGAACGCACAATTAAAGTATTTGAAATGATTCCTAAAAAAATTTGTGCATATGGGTGATGTCCAATTGTTCACTACTATGGACCACTTCCATGCTCTATCTCACAAGATTAAGAGGTTTCCGGAGACTGGGATGCTACTAACTGGGACGGCGGTCCCAGTTGCCGGATCCATTTAATTTTAATATTTTTGGTTTGGATAAAAATCCAAGAGTGTTTTAAACATTTTTCGTTTGACTGTTCTGTCGTGAAAAATATATACATTTTTTATTCATTTATGGGGTCCTAGTCGCCGTAAGAAAAATATTAAAATTAATTGGATCCGGCAACTGGGACCGCGGTCCCAGTTAAATCCGGTCCCAGTTGCCGGAAGCCTCAAGATTAAAACGGTAAAATTTACTTCTTCAATCGCATTAATTGGCAAAGCAGGACAAAATACGATAGGTCGGATGTAAAATAGGATTATATTAATATGTTTTCTATAGTAGGGAACCCCATCAATAAACGATTTTCCAAAGCTGTTACAAACATAAACTAAACCTGCTACTAAGTTTTATAAAAGTTACTTTGAACGTCGCGACCATATTTTAGGCTCGGGATTCCTTTATTGTCTCAGTTTCTTGATTTAATATTGCACCAGGTTGTGTCCCTGAACTATTTAGGTGAAACACAGTGCTTTAAATAGCACATTCTCTTGCCTTTATATATCTTACTTGGGATACCAATTAGTATTTTCCTCTATACTTCTCTATTAGTTGTCATATTAGTATTCACTCCCTTTCATCTGTATTACAGACAGCCTATAATATAGCTACTAGCCTCTGCCAGCGGCATCAATGCCGCCACATGAAAAACTAAGAAGCGAAATTTGCACGGCAGCAAAAAGAACCGCAGCACCACCTATCCTGTTAGCGACGAACTACCAACGAAATCCTGCATCGCGCAAGCAAAGTTTTCCGTGCGAACATATACAACAGTCCGAATATCAACTATCGTGCAGTTGCCCACCAGACACAACGACCGTCTGGTTGGAGGATCCTCCCTTTTCAATGGAGGTATGCGGAACCTTACTCTCTGTTCCGCATACCTCTACATACTTCCAGGATAAAAAGCAATGTGCTATTCCAGGTTATGATGTATATCTGTGCCAAATTTCATCACGATCCATTCAGCCATTCTGTCGTGATTGAGTAACAAACATTCAAATATCCAAACTTTCGCATTTACAATATAAGTATAAGAAGTTGGTAAGACAGTGAACGACCCATCCACAGACCAACCTCGGCAAGCGTTGCTTAACCTTGAAGATCGACCTGTGCGGCTTTTATTATTTAGCCTTGAGCTGCTCAATTTTAATCAATAAAATCATTCGTTAATGAGATATTTATTAATTTGGCCACAAAAACAAAAGAGCGGCGGAATAATAAACAGCAGACGAATGAGCTTTCAGTCTCTGTGGTACGAAGTCATTTCCTGAGTGACACGGTACTAATTAAAACGGGATGTTCAACGAATGAATGTGTGGATGTTTGGACATTCATGTAAATGGGAGATAGTAAGGCTTCATATTTATAAGGCTAAATAGGAGACAAAAGGAACAGTGATGAAAGTCTTGCCTCTGATAACTTCTTCATTCATTTTTGAGAGCTTGTCGGTGATGAAGATGAGACACATTTTGACATTGGGTATTTTTTTTTTGCCATGATTAATCAAATGAAAGTGCTTAACTATCTAGCAAAATATGCCTAGGAACACGTACAACTTGCGGAGCAGTGAGCTGCGTTAAATTGCGTCGGCATTTCGGATTTCTTAAACTTACTGATTCTGTAAGCCCTACTTTTTCTGACTTTATCTACCAAACGGTAGGTAAAAAAACCGAAATAGCCAAAATAACCGATTTTGATTTAAGAACCAAACTATTCAACCGATTTTGATGAAATTTCTATAGGACCAATCGGAAAGGTTAAACTTTCTAATAAAAAAATAATGTTTCAAATCGGTTCATAAATGACGGAGTTACTTCTACGAGGTAACAAACATACAAAAAAACGTACAACTGAATTGAGAACCTCCTCTTTTTTTTGAAGTCGGTTAAAAATGCAACTAAACAACTCGAAAGTAACTCTGTATGGAATTTACAACTAACGAAGATAACATCAACATTTGTCTGGATGCTGTACATAGTGTATCCACTTGACATAATTACTTAGTCGTCCCTTACGATACCCACGGGGAAACGAGGTGCCCTACTAACTGTTAGTGCGAACAGTCGGGACTCGGGACTGACGACATGACGCTCCCATTCTATTGTTTTATCTGTGATGAGGTTACTGGTAACAAAAAAATAATTTCAACGTACTTGACTAGTAGGAAAAATCTAAATGAATTAACAATTGTTTGATAGATGATAGTTACAAAAATATTATGATTTGTTAAAAATAATAATGGTGAAAAAGAAGAGAAGTTATACAATTATTTCCGCAAAATTACCAGTATTAGTTTACCGGCTTTTATAACCTCGGTGTACGGCACTGATAAATTAATCAGGAATAATCTAGTTTCTACACTGATTGATTTTGATGTGCCGTACTTCACCGAGGTTGTGGAGGCCTGGAGACTCGCTTGCCCGAATTCAAATCCACCTGACTACCCTTCATCCCAGAGACGGTGGGACGAGCCGCTCTGCAGGCAAGTTCAGGAAAAACTTATTGCCACATCAACTACTACTGCAGAGCGTGCGCGCCTGCTGGCTGTGGGTGAGTGGGAGTCGGGTCTCTGGCTTCACGCACTACCGTCGTCGAACATTGGCACCATGTTCGACGATACTACTTTCCGCCTCGCTGCCTGCCTGCGTCTTGGCGCTCCTTGTTGTTCTCCTCATCGCTGCCACTGTGGCGAAGTTGTCAACAGCCTCGGACACCACGGCCTGTCATGCAGCCGTAGCGCGGGTCGCATTGCGCGGCACGCGAATCTTAACGACATCATCCGACGAGCTCTTGTCACCGTCGGCGTTCCGGCTGTGTTAGAACCCAATGGCCTGGCACGCGACGATGGCAAGAGACCGGACGGCATGTCGTTATTTCCATGGAAGATGGGTAGGCCATTAGTGTGGGACGCTACTTGTGTCGATACTCTTGCGCCATCCCATCTTCCTAGCTCTTCGTGCTGTGCTGGCGCTGCCGCTGCGGCTGCAGAGAACCTCAAGCGGCGGAAATATAATAAACTTGTTGGTAGTTATATTTTCGAGCCGTTTGGGGTTGAAACTCTCGGGTCTTGGGGTCCGAGTGCACATAACTTATTTAAAGATCTCTCAAGGCGCTTAGTTGACACTTCACGTGACCCAAGGGCTGGCTTTTACCTTGGTCAAAGAATAAGCATTGCCATACAACGTGGCAATGCCGCCAGTCTTTTGGGTACACTTCCAGTCGACAGCGATGCGGATGAATTTTTTGACGCCATATTTTAGGGTTTATTTAGTTAGGAGATTTTATTTTTATTTCTAGTGTAAGTATATAGTTAGTTAAGTATTTATGGAATAAATGAACAATGTGAAAAATTGAAAAAAAAAAACAACGTCAGTAAACTACATTATTTATTTATTTATTCATTCATTATTATGACATTAATTCATTATTAGTTATTTTTCTATCCTTGTCACCCAAAATGTCATTTGTACTATAGTAGGCGCCAGATAAATGTGGAATAAAGTATATTGACCTTTCCCTAATAACTGTTCATAGGTACCTGAACAATTAAATATGAATCGTTTTTCATTATTAGACAATGTTAAGGATCACGAGAGATGATGATTCGGGACAGCTTTGTGTCATTAATTTCGTTTTTCAAATTAAAAATGTCAATAATTGTAGGTGGGTCAATGACCGTTATTCCACGATTATCTGGCGCCTACTATAGGTCGTCGCTTCAATTTAATATGGCGGGATTTGTCCGTGACGTCACGCAATTAGTGCTGTTTCTGTTTATTACAGATCAACACCGCCATTTTTTGAAATTAACAAACAACATTTTTTAACTGCGTCTTGTATTCTCTCTAGTTTTTGAGAAATGTAATTAAAAAAAACCAGTCAAATACCCTTCTGTTTTTAGGTTTCTAAAGGTGCATTTACACGGGCTTTGAAAATTGTTCAATTATAAGCAATACCGGTCGATTTTGACGTCACAAAATATCAAACAATTTACGCAACGGTCCAATTCGGCGAAATGTTTTGTAATTAAAACATTGAGCGATATGGAGAAACTCCAAGAAACTAGGGAATACTCATAAACAAGCAATTTTAAAAGCCATCCTCTTTCTTGTTTTCCCCGTGGAAGCGAAACGTAGTTTGCCAAATAATGAATGCAAGCGAGATAGATATTTACAAAAAGTCCATATCCACATGGTATTTTGTAAATTCGTGTAGGCGACATTGAGCTATATGGTCAACATGGAGCAATTAGAAACAATATTTCTGAAAAAATATCTCAGTTTATTGAAGTTGCAGATTTCTCCACTAATTGCTCCAGATTGTTCGATACGTATTGCGGAGCAATAATTGCTCAAAAAATGCCCGTGTAAGCGCATCTTTAAGGTACGTAAGTCCTACTAATTCAATTAATTAATTGTTGTTGTTTCATTCTAATTTAATTTGTTGACATTTGTAGTTTAATTTGTTACTTTTTTTTTCCTTTTTAATTTAAATAATTGGCATTGTGGCTAATTCTTGAATAATATTAGTATTTTAAATAATGATATTATGTTGCTTGATTTTTTTTTTAATGTTTCTCTGTTTTATATTCGATAATTTTGCATGCGAGACTATCATCAAAATAACAATCATATCTGTATACCTACATAATTGGCAAATAAATGATTTCTATTTCTATTTCTCTATTTACTCCCGAACAAGAGGTTAGATGACCGGGTCGGTCAGTGTGCCCGGAGTCTGAATGTGGGCCCGGTTGGTGACAATAGACTCGCCCTTTAACAAGGAACTTAACTTTTTTTAGTGAAATGTGGGTGTACCTACTGGTACGCCTCTGATTATATTTTCGGTGTGTAAAGGCGAGTTGTTATGTTATATTATACATAGTCAGCTTCGTAGCAAGAGGCGTTCTTTATTTTTTGCCTGTTCATAAACCATAGGAAAAATAGCATGAGTTCATGTAATGTATATTTGAAAAATGTGCTTGATGGATTTCTCGGTGGTTATTAATGACTTAGATATGTACTTCCAAACAAATTTTTATCCTTCACTTAACCACATTAAAAGAGGAATATGCAAAATTCCTTCCTTATTTGTAAATTATATTTTATAAGCATTTCCTGTGCAGAACAATTCAGTTTACACGGATCGGTTACGTAGTTAGACAAATCGAAACAACTTGGGTTTGAACACATTTATTTCAACCAAACCACTTATAGGCACTCTAGCTAGAGGCTCTACATAGATCTAGAAAAAGTGACTAGCAATTACTAACGACATCGATTGTCAAAAGTTACGACGGTAATGATCGCTAAAAGAACGTCACTTTCTCTAGACTAGAATATGCGATAGGCTTTAGACTAGATCCTCTTCTCACTATTCAGCGCTAAAGGCGCTCTTAACCAGACCCACTTTCACTTTTTGACAGTCACCATAACTGCTAGAATGTCAATTTGTCTAGAGCCTCTTTTATTTCTTTGACTTACAAGCAAAACTCTACTTTAGAGTAATAAACAAGTAATTTCCTTAACTGGTATACTTAGTTACAGGCAAATACAAAAAATTCGAGGTCATAAAATATTGGTAAGCAATACTGTTCAAACCATTCAGTCAGCAACTGCGCCAATCGAGCCGTTTTGTAAACTCTAGTAGCTTACAAAACGGCTTGTTTGGCGAAAGAAAAATGAATTAAGGGATGAATAGATATATCTATTAATGTTCTTAAAATGAATTATGTTCATACATATTTAAATGACATTTAGTCACGTATTCATGCAATAATTGTTTATTTATTTTTTTCCCAATAATATAAATTTCCACAAAATGTAAATTGACAATCAACCGAAAACCAAATCCATTTTATTTAGGACAAACCAATGACGTGTTAACATAAAAAAAAACGCGCAAACTGTCTATTAATGCAATTCCTGAATCAACAGTTGCTACCACTATTAAACGCGCCGAGACAATAAAATTCAGTGAGTTGGTCTTGGATTCTGCAACTCAAACATTTACGCAGGGATCATTCTTTAACTTTGCTACATGCACAGTTGCTTTAGCTAGTTTTTAGGGAATTAAATAAAAAAATATTGGTATTGGACAGCTGTTATATAGAAAAAATAATTAAGTAAAACCTCTTGCGCCATCCTATCTTTTTAGCTCTTGGTGCTGTGCTGGCGCTGCCGCTGCGGCTGCAGAGAACCTCAAGCGGCGAAAATACAATAAACTTGTTGGTAGTTATATTTTCGAGCCGTTTGGGGTTGAAAGTCTCGGGTCGTGGGGTCCGAGTGCGCATACCTTGTTTAAAGATTTTTCAAGACGCTTAGTTGACACTTCGCGTGACCCAAGGGCTGGCCTTTACCTTGGTCGAAGAATTAACATTGCCATACAACGTGGCAATGCCGCTAGTCTTTTGGGTACACTTCCAGTCGAGAGCGATGCGGATGAAATTTTTGACGCCATATCTTTAGGGTTAATTTAGTTGTAAATATCTATGTAAATAGAAGTACACTTTAAAAAAAAAAGTAAAACCACACTCATTAAAAAAACTCATCTAACAAATCGATTGAAAAATCAACTCTAAATGAATAACGCTAAAGTCTACAATAAAGAACCTGGTTGCAACCAACATGAGACATAATTCCAAAAGCTTATCACCTATAAATTATGATTGATCGGGCCTAATGGTGCGAAAGGGATTGACCATTAATCAATGTGTGTTACGCAGAATGGAATCACTCAGGCGGGAGGTGCCAGCGAATGGCCCACAATGGGCTACAATGGCCGTAATGGAGTTTAAGGCTATTTAAAGGCTGATTGTGTTGGTCTTGTGGTGAACAATAAGGAAGCTGGCACTTGTCTATTTCTGATTTAAGGGAAATATACACTTCTCATCAAAAAAATCGAAACACCTCGCAGTTTATGATTTGATAAGGATTATCAGAAAAATGTGTATATTTAGGAATAAATGTAAAATGTCATTTAATAGTGAGTAGTATGAGGTTTTTAAATCCTAATGTTAATGTTCTAAATTCAAATTAAGTCTTCATAGGTTTCGTATTTTGTATAATGAGTAATTTTTACCCTGTATGGAATATGAAGGAAATGGGTAAAACAACACGCGTAAATGAAAAAAAATGTAAGAAACGTTTATTTAATAACTTGTATTCCCTCCGCGAGCTCTTATTACTGCTTCCATACGGTTCTTCATCGATCGGATGAGAGTCACGATCACATGTTGTGGTATATTATCCCATTCCTCTTGGATTGCATTTTGCAGCTGGCTAAGTGTTTCTGGGGCTGGATCTCTTGCTCGAATTCGTCTCTTTAATTCATCCCATAGATGTTCAATGGGATTCATGTCCGGGCTTCTTGCTGGCCATACCATAATGGAGATACCGACTTCGGTAAGATAATCTCGTACGACGCCCGCGGTGTGAGCTCTAGCATTGTCGTGCATGAATATGAAGTCGTTGCCAATAAAATGTGCATAGGGCATCACATGAGGTTCAAGACACTGTTCGATGTACCGATGAGAGTTTAGTGCAGGCAGCCGTGGCCCAGATACAAAGGCAAGTTCTGTCTTACCGTCGGCGCTGATTCCTCCCCAAACCGTCCACGAACCGCCACCATAGCTGACCTTTTCTTCAATGCAGCATTGTGCAAAGCGTTCTCCATCTCTTCTGTAGACCTTGTTCCTTCCGTCGTTACCATACAGCATAATTTTACACTCATCAGAAAACAGTACTTTGCTCCACTGAAGGTATGACCAAGTTAGGTGCTCGCGTGCAAAGTTAAGGCGCGCTCTTCGATGGTCTGCAGTTAATTTCGGCCCATTCGCTGGCTTATGCGGTGCCAATCCGCGTTCCTTCAACCTTCTTCTTATTGTAGAGTCACTTACAGCTACTCTTCGTACAACGCGAAGCTGCTGCTGCAGTTGAAAAGCGTTAAGGCGTCGATTTCGTAAAGAGGTTGTTACAATAAATCGATCATCTCGCTCAGAAGTGACCCGATTCCTGCCAGATCCTGAACGGCGCGTGAACGAACCAGTCTCCCGATAGCGTTTGTAGACTCTATGAACAGATGATAAGCTTAGATGCAATCTTGCAGCCACAACACGCTGACTAAGTCCAGAATCCAGCAATGCCACCACTTGGGCGGCTTCTGCGGGCGAAGTATCCATATGTTTTAGAAAAAAAAGTTTTTTCAGACGTCCCAAAGTCACAGTAAATGAAATAAGAAACAAAAAGTTTAAAGACAAGCGCTAATTTTAGTTTTTAAACGAGAAACGTACTCCAACCCTAAATACACATTTGTCTCAAAACAGTGATTAATTTCATTTATAGGATAAACAAATGAAATTCTAATTTCGAATTTTGATTTTTTTCTTCTTACTGTAATGACCAAACTGCCAGCTACACAATAATGTTTTTTTTTTCATGGAATTAATTCTCTTTTGTAAAAAATTAGGACAAAAACAATAAAAACGAAAGTGTTTCGATTTTTTTGATGAGAAGTGTATTTTGTTGTGTTCTATTTCTGGGTTATTATTTTGAGAAAAATAAATGACGAGCCCCTCAGAACATGTTTCCTAAGATGACTTCCAATCCAACGGGATGTAGCGGAATGTAAAAAAAATATTTTACAAGGAGCGAATGTCTGTCCAAAAATCCAGAATCGAGTAGGTGCTGTAGCTGACTTACACAATACCTTATGGCAATACTGGTTTTGAGATTTTCAGGATGTGGTGTAAGTATCAATAACGACTGTCAAAGATGAATTGAAGATTAAGTGACAGCAAACCAACGTCAAACCTTCCTATACGATGGAACGGACGAATCTTGAAATGTCATGTTTAGACAGCCACGCTTGCCGAGGCTGATCTGTGGATACCCATCCAAATTTTTTTTTAATCGGTCTTGGCAAGCGTTGCTTTACTTTGAAGATCGACTCAAGACTATTATTTATTAAGCCCTCATTAACAGATATCAACCAAATAAGACATTTATCACCTTCAAAGTTTTCTCTCCAATGAGGGCTTTCGCGTTTGAATTCACCGCTGGAGGCGCTAGTGTAGCGCGAGGTTTTTGAAATGTCAAACTGCACTGTTGGTTGTCTTTTGACGCGAGTTAATTTACGTATATGTTGTGATTTTCGTAAATATTTTAAAACTAAAACCGCCTAACTATGGCATATTAAGTTAAGGTTCTACCGACCACTGCATTGAGTTTTATTTCTATCGGAAATATGTGTATATCCTTTTATTACGAACAAATGCGCCCGCGTAACAACACTACGAGCGCGCTAGCGAATTTACGGCATTATACATTATTATACTTCTAACTTTACTTGCGTACACATAATAACAACTTTTAATGCATAAGGATCTCACCCGCCAGTGGCGCCAAATGGTGAGCATGAAAACGGTAGCCCTCATTGCCTTCACAATAGTCTAACAATTTAACTCAAAAACCACCATGCAATCAATACGTCAATCCAAGTTTAGTTCAAAACTGTGGCTGATCAAATATGGATGGGAGTGCACTTTGTAATGACAGGTTATATGGAGGGTGAGCTAGACACGTACCGTTGGCAACAATAGTGACTTTATTTTCGTATACCTAAAATTGTATTAAATACGTAGCACAGAAGTTTTTGATCAGGAGAAGCTCATTAACTGTTTTTGTAGTCGCATCTGAATGATCCCTCTAAAAGCACAAAAAGAACGAGCGAGTCTTACAGTAGTCGCGTAGGATGTGTAACATCTGACGTCTCACCTTGGTAAAAAGAGACATTAACATTAAAAGTACCAACTGTCAGCCAAATCGACCACTGCACGCGCTCATTGGTCAAATCGAATAGGGCGCGTTCATTGGTCAAATCAAATAGCGCGCGCTTCCTTGGCTTCCTGTTACACACTTCCATCCCATTTCACGAAATCACTTCCACGGATTTCAAGAAAGCAAGAGGAAAGATGTAACACTAAAAAAAATTGATTAATACGTGGCCTGATGAAGCTCGTAGCTAAATAATAACATTCCTCGTCGAGGCGATCGGCGGCGGCGACCTCTCGCGTCCGGCCCTGGTTGAATCCATGGTCCGGAGCGAGGAGGCTTGGGAAGCGGTCACCTCCTTCTGCGAAGCAGTAATGCTAGCAAAGGAGAGGGAGGGCCACGCGAGGGAAAGGCAAGGCCTTCGCCCCAACCGCCGCAACAGGAGAAGACGCCCCGAGCGTCGGGAGTCGCAGGGGGATCCCCGGCCACCGTAGGCGCGGGCCTGCGGACGGCGAGCATTGGGTGGCTCGCTGTCCGATCACCACCAGGCCCGGGTCGATGGCGCGTTGTGTTTCACGCGCGCCTCAAAGAGATGTCAGCATAAAAGACGGGGCCCGCTAGGGCCAAAGCCTGCCAGGGTTGCGGAATCTGTTCGAAAGAGTCACCGCGGCCCTGGAACGCAAAGGGCTTTAGAAGGAACACGGATGGGTTTTAGTCAGTACGAGTCTGACACGCCTTTCCGGTCCACCCAGAGCGGAAGAAGTCATTTGATGATTTCCCATCCTTAAAAAAAAAAAGAAAAAAAAAAAGCTAAATAATAACATACGCACGGGTCGAACTCCAGGAATGTGCAAACAATGCTTGCCAAGGTCGGTCTGTAGATTAGTAACCATTCATTTCTTATCGAGACTCCTCCACGCCTCGGAAAGCAAGCTAAACTGTTAAAACTGTCATTTGTAGATATTTGACAGTCGTTAAGAATTGTAAGAAGCCAAACAAAAGTCTAGCTAAGGGATGCCGTGTTAACCAATTACTGGGTTGTGGAGGTCAGATAGCTCTGTAAAATACTGGTATTTTGGGGTGGGGGGTTGCTATAATAGCCACGCTTGCCAGGCGAGTTGGCGATCGCAGTGTAGCTGTTGCAATGCACAGAGAATGCTACTGCATACTCTGGTGAGTCCCTCAGTCGCCTCTTACGACACCCATGGGAAGTGATGTGATGGTGCTTTCACATCCGACACCATACAGAACAAAAATACATTATGTATAGTTGCGAAAAATGTTAGGCAGATTAAGATTATTTCTGTTTAGCTACTGATGGTACCCATTGTTGAGACAGTGCCTGAGTGCCTGTACGTTTAGTCAGTGATGGTAAACACTTGAATTCGCGGCATTCGGATAGATTGGAAGTTGACTACAGCATCGTTGGGACAATGCAGGGCAGATTGTTTGTCTGATGATACATTTACAACTTATGAAAAATTCTCGGTACTGAGCTGCCAGTACCGTTACTGACAGGTACCATCAAATCACCAAATATTAGCCGCCTATCTCTTGTAACAATAGTGTTCACAAAAAAAAAAAAATGAAATTCTATTCTGTTTATTCTTCCTGCGAAGCCTGAAGGTACCTTATAGCCATACAAGGTAAATACCGAGAAAAATACACCTATTATATTAATGGGATTGTGTTGCCATCGGTACAAGACTACAGCTAACACGAAAATAGAAACACGGTATGTTATTACAACTCAATCAAATATAAACTTAGAAATCTGGCATGCAAAGTGGTTTTTAGAATGACAGTACCTATATCCAATGAATTTTTAATTTAAAAGGTTGTTGAAAATGTAGAGCCCACTTACCTATTTTGCAATACTGTCATTAAAATGATCATCATTCAATTTTGTGTTGAGGGAAGAAAAACCTTATGCTGCCCCATTATGCTGAGCGTTGGACGTTTTGCGCAGAAATGACGCATATCTTTCTAACTTGTATAGGTTATTAATTTTGACTTGATTTGATAGAGGTTATTAATTATGATATGCTTCATGCGTGACGCAAATGAACGTTTTTTCTAATTATTTCTAATTAGTTTGGTCCGAGATAAAAATGGTCAGTCCAGCAATTTAAGTCACAACAGTCTTTTGCTATCATTCGAAATGGAAATAAATAAAAAATATGTAAAATGGCTAGCCAATTTGCATGGTACGTCAAACCTTAACAACACCTTTCCTAGACTGTACAGCCAATCAAAAGGTAATAGACTTACAACAGGATTTACGGTGCCTACTAGCTGGACAGTAATTGGAACCTCTCAGGCATTGCCTTAATTGGTCCAGATTAGCTACGCTTGCCTACCAATAGTCTCGACCAATCACTGCTTGAGTGGTGGAGGATTTATTGAACTACAGTTACGGTTGTTGCGCCGGTACTTACTGTATCTCCAGTAGCCTGTTGGTAGTTAGTTCTTGCTTTCTGAATACGTATATTTCCTGAAAGATTAGTCAGGTGTACAGGCTCCTCTAATTATTTTCTTTTTACGTCAGAAAAAATAAAGGTATCTTTTCGAAATATGGCACTAAGAAGATATATGGACATTTGTATAGTTTTCTATGCTGCTGTTGTCTGTGCTGTGCCCAAAGCTTCAAAAGGAGTTAACTCAGTGTCCTGACTTAATAATCCACTTGAGTAAGATTTTTTTTAAACTGCCAAAGCTATTAGCGACTCGAGTACAAGTAAGTGTACTGAATCCTGTCCAAAAGCAGACTTAGTTCATCTAACTTAACCTAAATACAAATAGATCAAAAGTAATGACAACCTCATAATATGTTGATACGGAAAAGCCAAACTTAATGGGAATGTCAGCGACTGTATGCACTTGTTTCTTGAAAATACCTGGAAATCAATTTGGTACTGGATGTCAAACTTACTTAAATTAACAACAATTTTATGTAACCAAAAACCGCTAATCCGCACTTTCCCTTCAAAATATTCCGACAGGCCCTAATCTAAGCAATTCTATTTAAAGCCAGTTACAAATTAAAGGTTAATTCTTAGGGTCGGCACGGCAAAACATTAACAAAGGGACGAACGGTAAAGAGGGTCAAAGAACTGTGTCAGTTTAGTCAACGGTACCTACACGTAATTTAACTTATCTATAGGGGATTATGACAAGGGTTTCTCTTATTAATTACGTAAGACATTATCATAGTTTTTGGAAGAATGAATGGATTCTATTCATCAGCATCATCATCATTAGCCGAATCGCGTTCACTGTTGACCATAGGCCTCCCACAAGAAGGGGGGGGGGATTTGCCATAATCGCCACACTTGGCAGGCAGTTGGCCTTTATATTTCTAGGTTCACAGCACTGGATCTCGGTGTGTCGTGGTATGAGATAAACCAATCAAACGAAACAGCGGATCGATTTTGTAAAACATCTCACCGTGATATCGTAATCAGTAACTTGTGGTCTTCTACAGATTGCACTTCGGGGAGAGTGTCCAGGAACTTCACGATCTCATCCCACCGGCCCCTTTCTACCATTGGACACACTGCAAGTTACCATCCCTACCGTGTTGCTATTCCACCAATTTGCACTAAACGTTTCCAAACGTCTTTTATAATGCGCACAGCAAAGGAGTGGAACTCTCTGCCTGCGTCTGTGTTTCCGAACGCATACAACCCTAATCTCTTCAAAATTAGAGTGAACAGGCTTCTTCTGGGTAAGCTCGCTCCATCGTCGACTTTGCCTCTGTCATCTATGACCTAGACTAGAGTCAAGAGCAAACCCATATCAAACAAAATAGAAAAAAGTAAGCTAAAGTCAGCAGTCAGTTCCTAACACTAGTGAAACAGCTCAATTCACCTTAATTTTCAGTGTGATCGACTACGTGACAGTTTTCTAACCAATAAACTGCGCCAGAAGACGCCACGACACGACTCAACAGAGTAGTGTGACCCAAGCTTTACACATAACTATTTTTTCGGTTGCAAGAGCCAATCACAGTCAATCAATCATCTCAGCCAATCGTAGTCCATGCCTGGATATAGGCCTCTTCCATGATTTGCCAAAATACCCGTCCTTCGACTTCCGCATCCAGTTTGTACCAGCCACCTTACGAGATTGTCTATCTATCGAGCTCATGAGCAACCCAAGCTCGACTCGATTTGAAAAACACATTGAATGCAAAGGCTTTGGGTACTCAAAGACATTTACAAGTCAGCAGAAACCATAAACTTATTTAATCAACTTCGCTAATATTTGCTAAAGCAATGAAATAAACTGTCAAAACAGTCACTTCTATTAACAAAAAACAAAGTCCACGTCGCTTTCAATCAGAAATACGACTTCCAACTATTTTACTAACAAATAAAAAACAATTGTTTTCTAGAAAACAAGGCATTTCTACACCAATTTTATTGTCGGTGATCGCGTGCTCAAAAACTATAAAATAAATATATTTGTAACACAAAAGAGCAATAAGCTATATTTTTCTTTGTAAAGCAGTGCTACAAATATGTATTTTCATAACAAGTGCTTTGGTTTACATAAGCGGTACATTGATACATATCTCGGGCTAATCAGTCAAGCGTTTGACCCGAAATGTAGCAGAAACTAATATTAGTACGATTTAATTAACATTTGTATGAACCTCTGCGATAGGATCTTAATTAAACACGCTACCATCTACACTTCTATTAAATCTTTTCTTTGGATTTTTAGCATTAGGAGCGCTTACTCCTCACGGTGTTTCATACAAACTTTTTGGAAATGAATTAAGTGATTTTAAAGCAACTTGGTATGCATACGCTAGGTTTCTAGGTCTATATATTTAGTTGAGAACATTTTCGAAAAAGAGTTCAGTGCGAAAGATAGTGATTTTTCACTTTCTATAGAAAATTTTGATTCGCTCTCTCTCTCTCCCTCTAAACTGATTTTCGAAATTTTTCTCAACTAGCTATTTAGGTCTGCATATCTAACGTATGCATACCAAGTTTCATTAGAATCAGTTCATTCATTTCCAAGAATAAGGACTTGAAAGTTTGTATGAAACACCGTGAGGAGTAAGCGCTCGGATTTGAGTGCCACGGATGCCACTATAAACTGGCCCATCGACTCGAAGAGGAGAGTTGCTTTTAATATACTTAACATTTCAAAGGACAGTTTTAACGATTAAAGAAGGTCTCGACTGGGTTCTGCTAGGGTTCCGGATTTTTTTCGAAAGAGTCACCGTGGCCCTGGAACGCAAAGGGCTTTAGAAGGAACACGGATGGGTTTTATTCAGTATGAGTCTGACACGCCCTTCCGCTCCACCCAGAGCGGAAGAAGTCATTTGATGATTTACCATCCTTAAAAAAAAAAAAAAACTCTCGACTTGACTAGGGAAGAATTTCCTTACTAAAGCCATTTGCTCCATCGACGCAATGAAATTGAGAGTCATTAATCGAAGGCTTTTTTCTATTTTCATGTCGACTGAGCCGACTGGACTGGAGCATCCATTGTTATCTAGAAATCCAATGTTTTGTTTATCGTGAAAATGTAACTAGTAACACAATCAGGCCCACGCCTACGATACTAGTTGCAGGCACAACACTATGAAGTGTGTGTTTGTTTATGAACGATTCTATTAATCATCTCTCTCTGTCATCAAAGCGATCGTATCTCAGAAAATACATTTTTGTGTTTGTTTTTTTTTTGTTTGAAAAACATTGTTATTTCAGTTCGTTGTCAGTAGTTATCGCTTATCTCGGCACTGGTAACCGGTTATTTTGCCACGCAACACCCAACATAAACCTTATAATTTGCCTCATACGTAGTCATTATCTACTTAGTAGTCATAAATAAATAGATACCTAATAAATAACAGAACTAAACTGTTTTCCCGAAAAACAATAACTTAATCAGTATTTTGTGAAAGTTAAACGCATAATATGTTTTTATAGAAACATTTTGTTCGTACTTTTCAAATAACATTGTCTATTGAAGTAGATATTTTATCACTATGTGTAAATTATTTTGACCGAGTCGATACTATTCCGAGTAGATACTTTTTTCACAAGTTATTTCAATATATTTCATATTTATTACACTAAATGCAAATCGCACTAATATTATAAAGGCGAAAGTTTGTGAGTGTGTGTATGTTTGTTACTTCTTCACGCGCAAACGCCTGGACCGATTTAGATGAAATTTGATATAGAGATTGTTTGAGTCCCGGGAAAGGACATAGGATAGTTTTTATCCCGGGAGTATGTTCCCTTGGGATAATTTTCGACATTCATGCAGGTGGAGCCGCGGGCGGTAGCTATTTGTACATAAAAACAAACAATGTTATGAATTATTCCCACGAAAACGTTACCGATTATCTGAAACGCTTTTTGCATGTCAAGTGCTTGTCGCTTTAAGTCGACCTAACTTAATATTACCATTTTAACACCCCAGTCACAAACTTCAAAGTAGCGAAAGAAATAAACATTGTTGTGTCAAATAAACAGAGCCGTTTGCCATTTATTGTGACAAATGTAATTCAGGTTTATAGGTCCGAGCGACCTCGAGCCATGGAATAGAAGAAAATGGAGTGCTCGATTTTTACGTATATTTTATTTTGGTTTTATGGTATTTAAATTGTTAAGCATATTTAAAGACACAAACCTTTCTAGTGGAAAATCTGAAATATAACGTCTTTATTCCAGCTACAGTATTTGAGGAGAGCCAGATGACAGAGACGTGACGTGAAATACCACCATGGCCTACCAGTTTACATTGACCATGTTTGGTACCACTACCGCTGTATCCAATGGCCTCCCTAATTTACACCAATCAGCCATTCACCAACATTTATATCATGTATAAGCGTAACAGACGCTTATGCAAACGTCAGTAATTTATACACTGACGGGTAAAGCCAAAGTCACTTGAGGGTCTAGACCGAATGTCAATCACTGATGTGTCATTCAAAATATCGCATGTCTTTTTGGTACAACGCATATATCCATATCTGCGTTGTACCAAAAAGATATGCGTTGCCGAAAATCCATGTGTGATGTATCAATAAATTTTGGACTTCTAACAGTCGTTATCGCTGATTGTCACTTTGTCAATGACCTCAGGTTCGTCGGAAGCTTCACGATTTTCTCGCATATGAATCCTCCATTTTTTCCTACTCCACGTCTCATAACGACAACCATCTGCTGACGTCACGTCCAAATTCTCTAGACATTGCCGATCTATTAAGGTGGCTGGGAGGCACCTCAATCGGGCCCATAAAATTAATAGCAGCCCAGAACAATATTAAACGTAAGAATTGGAATAAATAAATTCGTCCTCAAAGGAGGATAATCTAATTCTTCCATTTAATTTAGGAACACGCGACGGGAAACTTTTGTCGTTAACATACTGTCTAGACTCAATTAGACACTTACAAATTACTTAATACTAATAGGAGGTAGAATTTGGTGTTCAAAGCTATGTGATCGCTTTAAGGAAGTACCTACCTTTCTACTTATTATGCTTATGGATTTTTAACAAACATAAACTCATAACTCATTCCAATGGGGTAGGCAGAAATTGCAAAACGTAATTTAAAAGGATACTTACATACATAGGTATTTCTTTAAATATCGGAGATTGTATATATAGCTATGCTTGCTTTGAATGAAATTTCTACTGATTTAGTCGCCTTCAAGTAAGAATCAGTTATCTTACCTAAAAGATAATTTCAAATATAGTTTTTCGCATTGCTAGTACCAAGAAACACACTCTGAACTTCACATACGCGTTCAGAATGACCCTCATTTCATTCACCTCAAAAACCAAGCCAACATACAACTCATAGACTTCAATTCTAAAAAGCTATTTCCATTTTCGTCACACTGACGCCGACGACGTCTATTTTAAAACTCGTATCTCCATGACGGACGTCTAATATGTCGACGACCTTGAACCTCAGCCTTTGTGGTTCGTTCAAGGCTCCCTTGTCGTTGACAAATGATACATGGGAAACAAAAGACGGAGGAAATGCTTTCAGCTTTCGTCGTGAGTGTGTGTTCTGTGTGACTATCTTTGTTGTGTGAGTGTGTACAGTCTTAGCTATTGGGTATGATTAAGATAAGCTAGAAATGGGTAGAACCCTTCAATTTGAGAACACTTTTTCCGTGAAGGTTAAATCAAATTCAAGGCTCAACAACTCTGTTTTTGAACAGAAACACAGCAGCAAAATCAGTGACTCGAATTCATTGGTACAAAGCATACCTACTAATTATGGCGGGTTCTTGTTAAAAAACTTCATGAAAGGCTTTTTTTTTAAGGATGGGAAATCATCAAATGACTGGAGCGGAAGGGCGTGTCAGACTCTTACTGACTAAAACCCATCCGTGTTCCTTCTGAAGCCCTCTGCGCTCCAGGACCGCGGTGACTCTTTCGAACAAATTCTGCAACTCTGGCAGTTCATGAGATGCTTAGAGCTCGGACAAGTTATAATCGTTTTCAAATCATTTCTTATGTCGACAACGACTTTCAACGAGATTGACATAAGGTTTTCCATGGTTTACAAGTATGTCAGTCCTAAACATTTTAAACATTTACAATCAACGCAACCACTGATACAATGTCACTGTCTAGGCCCCTTGTCAGATTCATACTCTAAGGTTACTCACTATCCTTAAAGCGTTTTTGCTGAGTAATCGATGAGCCGCGCTTGTAATTTGACATTTGTGTCTTATACTTTATACGTATTTATATATAACTATATTGAGGGGTTAT
This sequence comes from Mamestra configurata, assembly GCA_002192655.3. Taxonomy (NCBI): domain Eukaryota; kingdom Metazoa; phylum Arthropoda; class Insecta; order Lepidoptera; family Noctuidae; genus Mamestra; species Mamestra configurata. Next base: position 959,217 of record NDFZ01005489.1, read on the forward strand.
TAACTTTACTGTTAACACTTTAGTCGATTGGTAGCCATTTTGACGTTTCCGCGGATGTTTCTTCAATGGGAATTTGTTCTATACGAATAGTTTTTGTGAATAGATAGATGAAATTAACTTTCCTTACCCAAGTTGTAATAAATAAATAATACAACTCTGTTTTTTTTTTACCTACTCGTCAACAAAAGTGCACAAAAGATACAAAATTCATAAAATCAACCAGTAGGAGAATTAAAATACAGAATTCTGGCATAAGTATACAAAATGAAATAATTTTAAATGCGAAAATACTAAAATATCAAAGGCCCTGGTCGTCAGGACTTACACAAGCCAAAACTAGCTCTTAAGTTTTAACCTAATAAAGAGTCCAGTAGAAAATTTCAAGTTTACGTTAAAACAAAAACTACAATGTGATTCTCAAACAAATAAAGTAAACAATAATTAGTTTTGTTTAAAACGTTTGTACACTGACAGCCATAAATCTATCTCCCTTCGTTCAATCCATCCAAAGGTTGTCTGGAAGAGATTGCCTTGTGCGATAAGACCGCCCATTGTACACTTATTTTATGTTTGATTGTCCTGTTCTTATTATGAGGTGTACAATAAAGTATATAATCAATAAATAAATAAATAAAGTAGGTGAAGCGAATTTAATTTCTTAAAAATAATGACGTCTTAATGCCGACTATTCCTGTTAAGGCACTATTTCCATCGGACTCTTAAAGCGGAACACGCGAAAGCAGTTGCGTGGGCTCAATGGCAGCAACTTCACATCGAATATTTTCTTGGAGCGCTTGAATAGTTCGGGGATTGGTGTTGTAAACTCTTGATTTGAGATACCTACCCTAAAAAAAAGTAGCACGGTGTGAGATCAAGTGACCTAGGTGACCTACCTAGGTACTTGCTGATTAATTTATTGGTAATAAATTAACCTCAGCACCTCAACTGTAACTCTAGCTGTCTGTGGAGTGGACCCGACTTCCTGAAATTTTGCTGAAACTATAATTTCTATTTCTTATTCCAGTATACTCTGCAACTCGTGCTTATATACGCGGATTGCGCATAATTTCTCGTCAGGCTTTAGCCACTTGTTCTGGCGTCGCTGCTGACGCTGATAGCCTTGGTGGAATCTGGTAAACCACTGTCCCTTCTAGTCTGAACTTTTCAACTCACGACTAGATGAGTTGCATACTTGACCCATCACTCAATCGTTGAATATTGAAGTTCGTACAAAAAGTGCGATCGCACGTACCAATTAATCGCCGACCTTTAAGTACTGCTCAACTGAGAATGCGCAATGTCCCTGTGAGTGGAGAAGAAGATGTCACGTGATCACGGAGTGAGCTGTCATTCCATCTTGATAATATGGATTGACAGCTCACCTCGTGATCACTTCAACATGTTAACAGAATCGACCGGCAGCACCACTCTCATTTACCTCACCCAACTAGTTTACGAGCAATGACAATTTAAACTTGAAAAACTTCCGCTAGACACCTTTTATTTATTAGCGTGTCTCATCAGCACTCCCAAAACTTGTGTCTCTCGATCTGAACTATCGATTTTTGAACTAATTTACATTAACATACACGCCAGCAGGAACTAATATACACCAGGCTAGGGCTGCCACAAACAAATTAATACTCACCGACCCCTGTGCCTAACTTTCCTAACGAGAACCGTCCTTCACTTAGGGTCATCAACTCTGTAAGAAACTTATTACTCAAGTTTGTCGACCTAAATGGCAGTGTGGAAGCCCTAGAGACGTATTATATAACTTAGTATCTCATTTGCAGAGATGGACCGACTAGTCGCCTACTAGTTGCGAACGCTAACTATCCGGTCACAGTTTTGGTCGGTGACTAGAGGCGCTTAGTCAGCAGTCGAGATTTAATGAGCTGCAAGGAAATATAAGGAAACAGGCACTTACTCAAATTTACAAAGTTTTTTAAGAATTAAATCGGTTTTACAAGAACAGCACGTTACGAACGAGCAATCTCTACCAAACCATTCAAAACAAGACATTTTGTTAACGAATAGAGATCATAAAAACTAGTCGCCAACTAGTCAGGTCAACTGACAATCCAGCAACATCTTTTGTCACGGACTAAAGATGACCACTTAAACGCCACTAGTCTTCTCAAGTCCATAGTCAGCCCATCTCTACTCATTCGTTAAGGAAAGTGATACTTGAGGGACATTGAAGCAGCTAGATAAATTGGTATAGTAGAAAGTAATATGAGACACTTGTCCATTAGTGGATAAAGTATTTTACGAAGGAATCCTTTTACTGAATTACGTTGACATACAGCTCAATCTATCGTCGTGATGGATGTCCTGAGCTTGTCATATCTTGTTACTTGTCTTCGAGACGATCTAGTCTAGGTTTTGGATGCCTACGCATCGGGTTTACAACAGATAAATTATAGTAAAAAAAATGTTGAGTAAAAGTATCATTCCTAACAGTAATTTTCCAACTACCTCTATAGTCGTTTTAACAACACTAAATATTTTGCTATCTTAGTATTGTTTTTTGCACAATTACTGACCACGGTCAAAAAAATTGAGAAATTTATTTATTAACCGACTTCCAAAAAAACGTGGAGGATCTCAATTCGGTTGGTATGTATATATATTTTTCATACCGATTACTCCGAGGTTTCTTATCCGATTTCTGTGATTCTCTTTTAGTTCATACTTGCCATTTGGTCCCGTTAAAATTTTATTCAGTTTGTATCAGTAGTTTTTATTTTATCTGCAATTTAACTTACTTGAATGATGTAATTTTTGCGTACTTGGACGATGACGTCGTCCAGGAGGTCATGTAGACTGACTCATTATGAGTGTGTACTAAAAAGTGAAAAATAAAAAATAAATGCAACCAACTTCCAACTAATAACATTACAAAACTATTTAATGCTTTGTAGTGTTTTAAGTTGGAAGTCAGTTTTTTGTAAAAGTTTTTTTTTTCTATTTATTACTTATTAACGTCAGCCGCATGCAAAGTGACCGCTGGGCAATAGTCTGAGGATGGACGGCGCCGTCGACGTCGGCCCAGACGTCCTAGACGCCTACTGACTCGGTTGGTTCGAAGTGGCTCGGGACAAAAATATCTGGAAGGAGTTGGGGAGGCCTTTGCCCAGCAGTGGGACAGAAAAAGCTGAAATAAAAAAATAAAAAATATTACAAAATTCTAATCTACCATAAAATACTGTGTAGAAAGGCAAATCCATCCAAAGGTTGTCTTGAAAAGATCGCTTTTAGCGATAAGGCCGCCTATTGTGTCACCCAATGGAGCGTTTTAAGAGTATTCTATTCTATATAGGATATGTCCTACATGTTGATAAGCCTTTCTCGCTACAACTAATCTCAGAAATCACACCATTTTCAACCGATCGTTATTTAACAAAAACGCTCCGGTACCCCTAACCTACAGGAATCCAGAAAATGTCAGCTACAAAATTAACGATCTCTCTCGACCGGTCAGTCAGGGTGACAACGTGCCACGATAAGTCCTATTGTTTTCTGACATCGTTTATCAGTGACAGCACCAGGACCTTCGACCTGCTGATAATGGCGAGTCTTTGGTTTAATCGGGGCCAGTCTGTCATAGCCATTCAACTTGTCACTTCTGAAGAGTCAGGCAGTTTGTCTGTGATAGTGTTAAGGTTCTGGTAACGTTCTAGTTATTCCGTGTCTAGAATTAATGATTAAACATGATAGATATTTCTTACTGTAAGACACTTTTTCAAGACCGCTATCTGCTGTGGAAATGCCCAAAAAATCTGGAAAAAAATCAAAAATCTAAAAGAGTTTTACAAAGTCTTATAGCTTGTACACCCAAGTTGCCTCTAAATATTGAAATCAAAAATCTTTTAGTTATATTGGCTATGTAACCATCATCATTAACATTAACTGTCTGACTTCGCCCATTGCAAGGTCTCATTATTCTTTCTCATTATTTTTTAATATCTCATTTTTTTTTTTAAGGATATGAAATTGTCAAATGACTTGTTCCACTCTGGGTGGAGCGCGTGAAGGGCATGTCAGACTCTTACTGACTAAAACCCATACGTGTTCCTTCTAAAGCCCTTTGCGTTCCAGGGCCGTGGTGACTCTTTTGAACAAATTCCGCAACAACCTAATTCAGAATCTACCTGCGGTAACAACAATGTCGTCTACCCATACTGCTGGCTTATTATCCGATAAAAACTAACCCATAAACCGATCATACTTTATTCTGTTATAAATATTTCTTTGAAACATTTGAACACAACCATTTTAGCATGTAAAATGATGTAACCAAAATATATATGCTTTCCAAGGTCCAACAAGTCATTTCTTTCCCCATGACATTTTTAATGTCATTATCTACTTCCAGCACTTTTGGCGGACTTAATTTTCTTTGCCAACGTCCGCCGGTCTTTTAAAAATAAAACTCTTTGGTGTAGGCAAACAAGGTTGTCTTTGTAGTGTGTCCTACTTTACTGTGAGCAAAGAAACGTTTATCATGCAAATACATTAACGCCCGGGCGATATTATGTGAACATTTTTTTTACTGTGAATGGAAATTAAAATTATAAAGAAACAAGTAAAACACGTTTATTTGACGTCATTCCATTAGGTGTACATAAAATAAATTTAAAAGTAACTATCCTATTCTTTATCTCTAGACTATTTTGTTTTATTGTTGAGCAAAGCATCCCTCTTTCTTCTTTTACACAACTCTGTCCTTTGCTTATCAGTCTTTTCGGGTTTTTTTCTTTTATAATTAGATATTCAATTTAGTCCAAGATCCGAAGTAAGATCGACCTTCAGCCACCTGCTTACCGGATGAAAATTATATTTAATGAACTAAAATATGTTTCTGAACATGTACCAATAGGGTCGTACTAAAAATATATGTGCTCATATTTTAACAAAAATCCAAGTCTTCAGCAATGACTCTTCAGGAATAAATTATCAGCCATAAATCTTCCGAAGCAAGTCTTCAGGAATAAAGTCTTCAGCCATAAGTATTCAGGAATAAACTTCAGAAATAAACTTCAGGATTGAACTTCGGGAATAAATCTTCAGCCATAAGTCTTCCGAATAAGTCTTCAAGAAAGTCTTCCATAAGTCTTAAGAAAAAAGTATTCAGGAATAAGTCTTCAGCCATAAGTATTAAGGAATAAACTTCGGGAATTAGTCTTCAGGAATAAGTCTTCAGCCAAAAGTATTAAGGAATAAACTTCGGGAATAAGTCTTCGGGAATAAGTATTCAGCCATAAGTATTAAGGAATAAACTTCGGGAATTAGTCATCAGGAATAAGTCTTCAGCCATAAGTATGAAGGAATAAACTTTGGGAATCAGTCTTCAGGAATAAGTCTTCGGGAATGAGTCTTCAGGTATAAGTGACCTATGGTTAAGTGCCTACTTCCGGTTTTTATTCTCGCATTTATAACATTGAAGATTGTAAGTCAAGCAATATTAGTCGAAAATATATTAGGAACTAAGTTGGCACTTCGATATTTATGCGTGTTACGTTTTAGTTTGTTAATTAGCCAGTCAGTAATAAAAAAAAACCTAAGAAAATAATCTCTACGTAACTCGAAATATCAACTCTTTGGTCTTTTTAATGAACAAGCTGTTGACATTCTACATGAAAGCATTCGAATAAACTCCGTCCCAAAATAATTTACTAACTCTGTAACTGAATCTATACTAATCAAGACTTTACAATCTTGTGGACCCTTCAAAATTAGCAGTCACGTTCTCCATACAACCCATCCATATTGTAATTGGAAACATTCTGTCCCTTTCTAACTCCCTCGTTAGGCTGGCCGCAGACGTACGGTTTCCTGATAAGGAACAAAAATTCGGAGACCTGAATACTTTGCCTTACATACAAAATGTTCAACTAGGCGCACACGTACATATTATGTCTTCTGAATCGGAAAAAAAAATTCGATCTTTTCGAAAACAACCGTTCGAATTTTCGTTTTTCTGACCCGAATGTCAGAAAAACGAAAATTCGTACGTTTACGCTAGTCTCATGGAATTCCCAATCTGAATTCCTAATCAGGAAACCGTTCGTATGTGGCCAGCCTTAAAAAGAGATAGAATGTAGCTTTAACTAAATTAAAATTGGATTAGTACGGTAACGAGTTTTGATTACTTTGGGTAAGTTACGTTTAAGTAACTGTTTGTATAGGGATAGTATTTTGTGAATTTGTTGAAACTGATCTGTTGGTAGATTTTAAATCCTTTCGCATAATATCTCGTGTTTTTTTTTCTTCGGAGGCATAAACACAATCAATCAAATTTGGGAAAAGTGTATTCGCTATGTCCACAAAGATCTACAATAACATTCCTAATGACATAAAAGAATGTAGCAATATTTATATCTTTAAAAATAAGTTGTTTCATATTCTAATAGAATTTTTTATTACTCTTGTTGCTGAATTTTTATCCACTATATTTTTTTTAAATGTGTCATGTCCGCTCGACGATAATTTATTGTTGTTGATTGTTTTGTTTGGCATAAGTGTATGACTAATAGTAATGATAGAATTTATATTTAATCTTCAATGGAATTTATATCAAATCTTTAAAAAAAAACTTATTTTCATCATATTATCTATAATTTGTAGACCCAGCTGGCTGATCATGGAATGAAACGGAGCACGGAGGAGTCTCGGTATGTATTGGATGGTCACCCATCCCTGGGCCGACCTCGGTAAACGATGCTTAACCTGGAAGATCGACCCATGCGGCAGTAATTATCTAGCCACGATCTCGTAGTGCACCAAAAGGCTTATTATGTTTCCATGTCAAATATGGTGAACCCATAACCAAGAGTCCGGACTATATTCGGGCTTCAATGTGCTACTTAAATATTCCTTATGGGTGAAAATTGCACCAACTTATTACTTAATCCTGGAGTTCAGGCATTATTTATATACTCTCGAGTCAAGTAAACTATGATAGTGGATTATTTCTGAATATAAGATTCTGCCTGTATTCATCATCCATGCCTAGCCTTTTCCCAACTATATTGGGGTCGGCTTCCAGTCAAACCGGATTCAGCTGAATACCAGTACTTTCCATAGAGCGACTGCTTATCTGAGCTCCATAACCCAGTAACTGGGTAATACGATATTTCTTCGCAATACTTGTTTTCGATTTTCTGGCTTCTGACAATCCCTGACGGCTGTCACAGTTCTACAAATGATAACCGGGACCAACGGCTTAACGTACTTTCTGAGGCACGGCGATTTGATACGATTTTGTAACGATGGTCACCCATCCAGAGACCCGGCCTCGGCAAGCGTTGCCATCCTTGAAGATCGACCTATGCGGCTGATATTATTATATTATTCTCGTAAAATAAAAAGATAATTTAGAAGCACCCCTAACGTTTTCTAAAAGTAGAAAAATCTGTAAGAAATATAGTATCTAGCTCGTCTATGACGCAGGCACTGCATTATCATAATGACACTTGATATTTGGCGCTTACGTCAAATTGTGTGTAAGATATGACGCACTGCTACATTGAAGTTTGAAGGTGTCTTCAAAGCTCTTTAGAAGACTGCGATGCTTGAAAGATAGTTTTCACAGCCAATTTTTTCCGAATCTACTGGACCGATTCTGTTGAAATTCGGTACACGGACGCCTGACGTAAATAAATAAATTTTGGGTTATATATCAACAATAAAACGTTTTTCAACCGTTACATATAACATAAAAGAATATTGTAAGGTTCGCAAGTTTCTTTTTTAATTAATTTATCCTTACTATCCTTACTTATATACTTATTTAACTTATATATATTTAGAAATATATATTATATTTTATTTTTATAATATAATATTGATAATAATTATATTATATAAATAAAACTCTGTCTGTCTGTCTGTCCGTTTGTCGCGCTTGCACGCCAAAATTACTGAACCGATTTAAATGAAATTTGGTACACAAGAAAAGGACATGGCTACTTTGTAATGCGAAAAAAGGTGTAAATGGTTGAAAAGGGGGGAATGAAAAGTTGTATGGAAGTATCGTCATTTATACTGCCAGAGGCTTGAAACTTATTTTTAAGGCTTCTGATTCAATATTAATAATTATAACATTCAAAGTTTTCAAAAGTTTTACCCTTAAGGGTGCAAAATAACAATAGGAAATAGGGGCTGAAAGTTTGTATGGAAATATGTAAGGTTTATGTGAATAGGATGGAAGATTTGATAAATAAACATATGTTTAAGCGTTATTTTTTTTTAACAAATGGATGCCCAATGTATCTATTCCACGCGGACGGAGTCGCGGGCAAAAGCTGGTTTAAAATAAATAGTTTTGAAGTTATTCAAGATATTAGATGAAAAATTACCACCTTATCTCCGAAACAGCTGACCTTAAAATAATATTAAAAAAAAATTGAAAATATTTCTTTACTTTATAGATTACGGGGAAACCTATAAGAAGTCGATAGGTTTAAGAGAACATGTTACAAAAATTAAATTCGTTTGGAACCCTTCTCACACGAGTCAGGTTACACTTCGCCGGTTTTTTGTTTAACCCTCGACTAAAAAGAGATATGTGAGGGACCGCTATGTTAATAAATAGAACTTAGTAAATAAAATTAGTAGTGTCCCAACGCGACGCGACGCTTGGATCCAAATTTTAATTATTTTTTTTTAAACGTAAACGATCCACACTTATTTCTTATTTTTTTTACATTTTTAGCGGTATCTGGGGTTAAACTAGCGGTCAAGAGGTGGCCAGTTTTAAGATTGAATACCTACAATTTAGTCATGTTCCATTTATTTAATCAGAAAACTTACACCTTTTTACAAGAAAAAAAAATGGTTACAGTTTTTAGTAAAAATTAACGCCAATTACAAGTTACAAATTGCAGTCTTGCAGTACAAATTAATAACAATATTCGAGATAGTAGGCAGCTTTTACGAAACACGGCCTGGATCGCCGAATGCCTTGAATTAAGGGCCTACCACCAGGGCATAACAGCTATATTTCATGACAGAATAGGCGGATTTTTTTTCTATGTTTTGTTTAGTTCACTGTACAACTAATTGAGATTGTTGTCCTACATCTGTCACTTCCTCAAATAATATAATAGAAATGTATATAAAGGTCTAACTTAGTTAATTCCCAAGTGTCGCCTGCAACAGGGGATTGAGCGCTGATGTCTGAAATACAGATATTTTATGTCTAGTTCAGACACAGATATTCAATACCAGTTGGTCAAAGGTAGATATAGTACGTAACGTTATTGAAACCGGCCGTAAATCTTTCATGAGTTTCACAATCCTGCGGTAGATTATTATAGCTTCTATTAATAAAACTATTTTTTAATTGAATACCTGCACTGAGAATTGAGTGTACTGTAGTGTATCACTATGTTATTTAAATATGTATATGTCTCTTTTAGAACAAATCAATTATTCTTATTGTTTATTATTGGTTTCGTAAGTTTCATTTTCAGAAATTCCTAAAATTATAAACGCAACCCTTGTCTGATCCAGGGAATAACATAAGAAAATAACGACGTATTTTAAGAGACATTAAAAGCGGTTCTACTCTAACAATACTTGTTATAACTTAACAATGTTGTTGTTGTTGAAGCAGTTAAGAAAACAGTTTTAAAGTTCAGCCCACGAATAACTGTCGCATTGCATATTCTAATGAATTTATAAAAAAAAAATTGTTAAACAATATTAATTTCCCTTGAGATTGGAATGCTGATGCTGAAAGATGTTGGAAACATTTTTTAAATAATATAATAGGTACCTAAGTAAGTAATCTTGTTTCTTCAAAGTTGATTTGAATTTTAAAGTTTTAACATGAAAAGGAATGTACGAATTCGTACCCAAGGGTGTAACAAAAAGTTCAAAATAAGTTAAATTACAGTACCTAAGGTTGGTTTTGCGGTAACCAAATTGATTGGTCAGGGTCGCATGAGCCTGACTTTAGAATAATCGTAGGTACGTCTTCTAGAGAGTTTTCAATCTTAAACTAACACATGACCAGCTTAATGCCTATAAGCCTCTACTTAACTCTTAGATATATAAACATGACAGTAAATAGGCTGAATTTTTAAAGTGTGCTTGGATGGCCAAATCCGAAACTATGAGGAATATCGATAAACACCAAAAGGAGTCTCGAGCCCGATTTTAATGAATACGAAATCTGCATTATTGGATTTTTGAAAAATCGGCTTTCATAGCCAGAACCGGTTGATTTTGAAAAATAAAACACATCCTTTATTATTACACCATTCGAATACTCCTGCGTCCGCGTAATTTTAATATAGATATTCTACACCATTAAAACAAAAGCCAACAGTTTCTCGACCAATGGAATGAAGATACCCAATATCGGCTGAATGTTTATTTCTGTGCGTTTTCGGACTATCAGCGGATGAGCACTGATTGGCCGATAATACCCGTCGATTTAACATTGGCCCTATATTTTGATTGTATCGCATCATTCGTATCCTCGTATTTATGGTCTAAGTTTAAAGCAATGAAATTAACTCCTGTTTTTTCCCACTTCCATTAACTCGTGCTTTATCCCACGAGGGTAAGCAGAAACTAATGTCCGCCACCTGTTTTGATACTTTTGAAAAGGAGATGAAAGTAGAAAGAAAAAGTATAACATATATATTCATATAGACTGTTGACTGCCCTTGCATGCATGTTTGCAAGATTGTGTCCTTTTGTTTTATAATATTACCTACTTGATATTATCTAGTCAAACATAGACGCCTTTATTCTTACCATATTGTTTTTATTCATAGGAAAACGTAAGGTAATCAACGTAAAGAATTCAAAATGTTACTCTTTACATTAAAAAAAAATACCGGTTAACTAATTTACTATTTATTTTTACAAAACTAGGTCAATATCCATTCTTACAATTATTATAATTATTCACGATACATTAGTCTCACCTTCCTCTATCTCTCTCTTCGTCACCACCTCTCCTAACTTGCACCAACTCCGAAGGTTCGAGGAAACAGTAGTAACAGATAAACACGTGAGCTATTTCATCGGTACGTGTCGAACTGTCGATGCCTCCAAGACCACAGAGCAAGGACACGACTCTGCGACCGATGCTAAAGACGGTATTGTCAAATTTTTGCCCTACTACTGCAAAGCTAAAAGGAAGTTTATGATTTCAGCAATCTATTTATAACATTTCTCTTCCAATATTTATCGTTGAAAGTGTCGCGGTTACCCACTGGTTTTAAGCTAATTCAAAATAATGCCTTTCATCTGACATACCCGTAAAGCACGTACTGTCAAAATTAAATTGGTTCGTGTCCTAGAGCGGGTTTCTGAATTGAGTAGGTACCTATTTTAAGTTGAGAACGTATCAAACCCTGCATTAATGCCATGATATGTCGACAGGTTTTCAGGCTAAAATAGAGTTTGAGAAATATCTAAATTTTAATTCAGGAATCGGGGGTCTAAGTGTCATACAAATCATGCATGTCATAGGCCTTACCGATTACGACGCCAACGGCGTATATTAACTGACGGTGATGATGGTCAGCAAAACACTTTCGCCTCCACGAATTCTATTAGTACTGCCATCTCTTTAAATGTTACCAGCGCAACATTTCCATGTTCTATGCTTAAGACCTCTCCACACCATACTACGGAAGATATTCGGGCCGAGGGGTATCACATTCAAACGTGTATAGTTTGAGGAATCCCGGAACTGCGCCGAATTATTGAAAGGCTTTGTTACGGAATATGGCTAATGTTTGGCAATATGAGTCCATTATTTTCTTTTTCAAGAGCGCAAAGAGATTTGTTGAATAAAAAATGGAAATATCTTCAAACAGCTAGCTCTATCACACAAAGGAACAAACCTATGATTTTTTTCCTTTGTGTGATAGAAGGTATTTTAGTTATAACGGTGAATAAATGAATACTCTGTTTAAGTCCCTAAATTTTAGCGTATAACCTTAGGAGCGGATCCCGACCAATTATGGTTCTTGAAATTACTAATTATTCCCGAAACTAAGGGTTTTTTTTTGTCCTACTTATGTATGATCTACGTCAGCTGTAACCGATGCTCTTTATTTTAATCTAATGACACACTTAATCAAAATCTTTTGTCATCTGAATTTTTCAACATCAAATTATAATTACAAACCTTGTGCCCATTTTCCATAGTCAAAAATGACTTCCATACAAACTTTTCTAGGAGGATTTTCAAAAATCATATTTTAATTCGAGATAGTGTACACCAACTGTTGCAACAATAAACTCCAATTCATGAAATATTAAGTTCATAATCCATCACAACCCATACTTTCAAATACAAAACATTAAATTCGACACTTGGGTGGGTGACTATGGATTGAAATTTTCTTAAATTACAAAATTCAGAAACTGGTTGTAGTATGAAATAAACCAAAAAATATAATATTTTTTAGAATGGTCTATTCAGTTTCAATAGCAAAACGTTTGTGTCAAATAGACAGCTATTTATCAGAGACGTTTGAAATTCGTATCAAATCATGTCATTTGGCGCTTCTGTTAAGCTAAATAGATGTACATATTAATAGTACTTTTATTGTTATCATCCCACACAGTTTTGTATAAAGGCTGTCTACTGTCTGCTTATCTTCCTAAATGACGCTTTTTTGTAAATGTTTGTTTATTCATAATTTTTTTTTTTTTTTAATTTTGATTATTTTCTTACACAACTACACAATTGGCAAAGCAAATAAGATTATTCCAAATTGCTGGATAGATTTTCAGGATTATTCATAACAAAATATAAGCTTAGTTTAAATACTGATAAGCAGATACTTCATTCAAGGAGTTAATCTTTTACGGGCCCGCTGTTCTGGAACGGCTATTGTTCAAATTATGCCCCAAAAAAGGCGAAATTATATCATTTACATTGGTAGACTTGTTTAATAATGGCTAACGAGGTTTACGAAATCTTAATTAAAAGTAATGTTTTGATACATTTATTGTGATTCACTTCCAGTTATGGTTGTCAATGTCGTCGTGCATGTATTGGAGCGCTTTTAACGGTAACATGAAAATAAAAGAAAATATGATTGCCTAATTACAGTTCGAGGTGGTAACCAAATAAACTTTAACTTAAAAAACAAAAATAGCTTTTAAGCTTTAGTAGGTTTATATTTTTTACGATTTTTAAGGTACTTTGTTCTCGTAAAATATTAAAAATCAACGTCGAAAACAAATGTCGTTTTTGATTACTTATTTTTTCATTATAGTCTGTGCTTGTCGTCTGGCTCAAGTGATGTTCAATAACTAACGGTCAGGCTCAAACGCGGCACGCGTTTGACCATTATCTTACTGACGGTAAGCAATGATGATCACGCTTGCCTAGAAGTAACCTATTCACTCTTGGCTTAAAGACTCCCAGGTTGTAACTATCAGGATACACAGACTCTGGCAGGGAATTCCACTCATTTCTCCCTTTCCTCTACTTTTTAATCCGCAATGCGTCCCTTAAGCCAAAACTATGAGAAGGTAAATTTTAATCCTACTTTAAAAAAACTCCAAAAATCCCCACCACTAACCTAGAGGAACAAATCCCTAACCGGTCACATCATCGGAACTACATTAAAGCGTACAAAACGTTTCGTTTATCCAATACAGCGTAATGCGGTGGACAGACGACCGCGGCTAATCCCAGCAGTGACGTCATGGCCTGCCCGCCAAATTGGCCAGAAAACCGACCGACCACAGCCCGCATGGCCGATGTTTTCGCTTATAGACGTTACGTTTTGAATTTATTGGCTGTGCTGTGTCGATTGTACCTATGTCCTTTGTTTTGTTTGGACGAAACTTTTTGTTTTATTGTGTGATATTGTTTTGTGAAACAGAATGTTCGTAGTTTATAAGTTTTTTAGTTTCAGAAATTATCATTGTGAGAGAGAATCATTGCTGAATAATAATAGACTAGCTTTACCATCGTCATGTTTACGATTGAGGGATTTTAGAGGAGGTATTATTGATGATTAAACGAACTTACCTGTAAGTGAATTTCTATCATAATTATACGAAACGACTCCTCGTCCGAAGAGATTAGTAGTTACATGTAGTATCGCATAGATGTCACCACTTCTGCACTAGTTGAGAATATTCGTTTGCTTAGTTTTTTTTTTTTTTTTGGGATATATGTGTACTCTTACTACGCGGTCACCGCTATTATACTGGTTCGTCATTTAGTTTAGAGTAAGATCCAAAAATCATTGGTGTATTTCGTAAGAGATTAGTAACGGGATGGTTAGGGCGGGCGGGTGGTTACTAATCTCTTCGGACGAGGCGTTTCGTATAATTATGATAGAACTTCACTTACAGGTAAGTTCACTTAATCATCAATTATACTTCACGCCTCGTCCTCGAGATTAGTAGTTACATGTAGAATTTGAGAGTATGTGAGGAAATATCATCAATGATACCACCTTTTAGATGACAAAACTAATTTTTATTTTCCAACAAAGTATGTGTATAAACATCATGTATAAACATAATTTCACGAAGTTAAAAATAATCACTTGGAACTTAAAGATGAAAGAAATTTCTTCTGCCTTACATAACATAAATACAATTATTCTTATGATAATCGTAATAGTTAGGTACAAAATAATAATGTTAATCATTTTCTATAAATAAAGAATTGTTTTTAATTATTGATTATCGAATGAGCCAAGGACGTGCAATCATTATTCAAAATCGTTCTATTATAAAACCTCGCAAACACAGTTGAGTTGCCGCTCCAGCCGGCTGTGTTCCGGATCGCATCGACGCTAACGCCGAGTGAGTGTGCGCGCGACGTGCTGGCGTGCCTTGTGCTATGTGCAGAGAACACGGACGTGTCGATCCCGCACTCACTCAGTGTTGTCTTTACCCAGCGGCTGAGGGTTTGGGTGCCGACGGCTTTGTGCGGCTTTTTTATACCTACGAACAACAGGTCAGATTTTCTTAAGGGCGTCGATTTATTTGTATAGCAGAGCAATGTGGCAGCGGGACAAATTTCAGCTTTTTGATAAAAAAAATGGAATGTAAAGCATTGGTTGTTTGGAACCTGCTTTAGAAGTTTTGATGATATCTGGGATTCTAATACTGATGTAGTTTGATGAAACATTAATGTTCTCAATATTTATTTTCGATAAGGTTTGCAATCTATGGGCGGTTGTAAGTGCTAGTAATGTGATAGTTTTTTTAGTTAATTTATCAAATGACAACTCTTCATTTGGATACCATTGACTTAGGTGTGTAGCTATACTTTGGTAAAGATGGTCGAAGACGAAACACGCCTTTAAAGAATCTCTGTATTCTGTCGTCTATAGATATGTTAGAGAGTTAAAATTGCGAGAGCCGACCTACAAGAGTTGAGGGTACCATATTGGGCACCCTGATGAAATTGTTCAGTCAAAAAATGAATGATAGTAGGAACCGACGAAATAAACACATTGGTGTGAGTATTTTTACAATAGTTCCACCATTTCCTCAGGCAGGTGTCATATTGCTTGATGGAGTTTGTCGATAATGACGCCATCATTATTTCCAGTGAAGATGGTGGTACGCTTCTTCTTGATAGTGCCTCCCGGATAAGACAGCAGCCTCCAGGGTAATCGTCTGGTGTATTCGACTGGAGCTGGAATGTGAGATTAAAACTCGTTTGTGAGGTGGAAATGTTAAAACTTTAGAGACTGTAAGGGCTTGAAAGACTGGATACCACGGCTGGGTGGGTCATGACGGGACAACTACAACACCTTTAGATTTTTCGGCGATTATTTTCCTGAGAACTTTCAAAATTACCGAGAAAGGAGGAAAAGCATAGAAATGCGTATTTGCCCAGGATACTGTAAAGGCGTCGATAGCTACTGCATCAGGGTCTCTATGCCATGAGATATAGGCTTCACATTTTTTATTGATGCGGCTTGCAAATAAGTCAATCTCGGGAGAGCCAAAACAATGAGTTAGGTGGTCGAAAGCCCGATCGGCTAACTCCCACTCAATGTCTGGGTGGTTTCTCCGTGATTCTGCATCTGCAACAACGTTATGACTTGATTTTATATAAGATGCGTAAATGTACAATCTTCTATTCTCGCACCATTGCCAAATTTCTCTTGAAATTTGTGTAAGGTGTGGGTACTGAACACCACCCATCCGGTTGATGTAGGCAACTGCAGTTGAGTTATCTACGCGCATAAGGATCTGGCAGTCGGACAGGTCTTTCGCAAAGATTTTTAGGGCGATAAAAGCAGCCAACAATTCAAGATAGTTGATGTGCTTTTTGCGTTCGTTGTTTGACCAACTGCCACTAGCTGTATTGTCCATACAGGCTGCGCCCCACCCCGTCATTAAGGCGATAGTAAATATTTCAGTGTGATAGTCGTCATTTCTTATACGACGTTCTAAATTCCAAATGCGATTAAGCCACCATTTAATATCTATCTGTAGTGAGTCGGGGATGTTTATGACTTTTTCATAATTATCATCATTTTTCAGGTTAAGAAATTTGCAGCGCTCCAGTTCCTTGGTGTGGAGCAGCCCGTATTCTATTCCAGGGCAGGCTGACACAAGGAAGGTACAAAAATGTTTTTTTCTTCATTGATGATGAAGCCAAGTGAAACCAGTAATTTTTTGGTAATGTCAAGGTTTAGTGTACAATCTGAAGAGGTACGTCCCAGAAGGAGCCAATCGTCTAAATATAGTGTGGATAGCAAACCAGCGGTTCGGAGTAATTTTACAATTGGTTTGGTTATTTTCGTGAACACGAACGGGGCTGTATTGAGCCCAAATGGTAGGACGTTAAACTGGTATAGTTTTTGGTTATAAATAAATCGAAGGTATTTTTTGGAGTCCTCGTGAATTTTCACCAAGAGGTATGCGTCCTTTAGGTCGAGGGTAGTCATCCAAC
Organism: Mamestra configurata; assembly: GCA_002192655.3. Taxonomy (NCBI): domain Eukaryota; kingdom Metazoa; phylum Arthropoda; class Insecta; order Lepidoptera; family Noctuidae; genus Mamestra; species Mamestra configurata. The sequence goes on from NDFZ01005489.1 coordinate 976,141, forward strand.
AATCTTGTGTAACAAGTTTAATAGCTGTACGGAGATCCTCCAGCTTAAAATGGTCAGTATTTATGAAGTGGTTAAGATTTTTGAGATTTAAAATAAATCTAGATTTTCCATTAGGCTTGGGGGCAGGAAAAATACTTGATATAAATTGGCCCTCGCACGGTTCACATATAGATACCGCGCCGATATGTAATAAATCACCTATTGCCTCATTGAACTGTCTTTTTTCTTCATTGGACTGTGATGGGGTAGACGGAATATAGTTTTGAATTGCTGGACTTGAGAAGAGGATTTTGTAACCGTCAATCCAAGAGAGGACTGTACGGTCCTCTGTTATAAGTGACCATTGTTTTTTAAAAAGATGTGAGCGACCGGCGTACTCAACTGTATTTACAGGCAGCGGCGGTTGCTGACGCAGCCACGGCTTCGATGAGTGCGCGGGCGGCGGTGGGGCTGCGCGTGCTCTCGGTGCAGGCTCGCGGCTCCTCTGTGGGGGGCCCGACTGCCTGTAAGCCGGACCGGGAGCCTTCCTGTTTAAATTCCTCTGGTTAGGTAATTTGGATAGTTTCGATGAGTTATTGCTAGTTTGGTCAGCTTTAAGCTCGACCCCCGATATAGTAATTGACTTGGCTGCCCTTAATGTATCAGCTAACGTTTCTCCAAATAGGAAAGCGTCAATCTTTGTAATCGAAAGATGTTCCGACATATCCTTTATCAGTGAAAACAAGATAACATTTCTTCTTGTCACGGAGTCAGCGTGTTGGACGTCGCAAATTAATCTGCCAAGATCCATCAATTTTTGAAGTCACTCCTTGTCTTTATTTTTGGAATTTAATTGTGTTGTGATAATATCACCCAGGCATGTGATCGCACTTGCCACCTGTTTTTGTTTGGCTTCAATGCATTTATCGCGTTTTATGAAGCTTTCTTGCATAGCGACTTTAACTTCCGGATTTATTTTAGGGGAGTCAATACGTAGACAATTTCCAGGAGGCGGGTACTTTATCATAAGCTCTCTTCTGGTGTCTTTGTTTAACCCCTCGGTGGCAATATGTCCAAATCGAGATGCTACTTCTTCATGGATATCTTTCCCACGTTTGTCCACAAGTGAAGGGTCTTCACCGAGGATTTCCAGAACTTCTGTATCTAAACATGTGTTAGAGTGCGCTGTGACTGTGGCCTCCTCTGGTATGGGTGGCGCGGACGTGCCAGGTTGTTCTTGAGGAGTCAGTGTGTCGTTTTGGATGTCATTCGTTGGTAATGATTGCTCAATGACATTGGTGTCGACGTTTTCGAACGTTTCATGTTCTTCGCTCAGCCAATCCGACGGCTCTAGCGCATCAGGTGGGTCTAGAAAAAACACGAATATCGGTTATGATAATCGGTTTTACTGTAATCCCTAAGCGTGCGGTGAAATAGCCCCAATGGCTATTCAGGTTACACACTTATTATCATCGCAACGTAAACACGTTGAATTAATAAGGGTACGTACTTTTAAAGTGCAAAGAAGAATTCATTAAATTCATTAATTATGTCCAACGAAACAATATTGCACATATTTGAAAACAGACGTTATTTTGTTCAGGTTAGGTAACAATCCCCAATGAATTGGACGCCAACCGTCACATTTGAATTGCTACGAAAAAGCTCCAATGGCTGATTCTGATTTGCATTATGTAGGTACCCATAACAACACGATAAAAAATTATCAATTTCACTTTAACATATATAAGTACATACCTGTTTCAACGGCATACACGGTTCCCGGTAATTCCTCCGTTGGTTCCACGGTTTTGTTGGCGTGAACTATCTTTTCCAGTTTACCTACGCATTTTACGCATTAAATGTTCAAGCTCTTCTTCACACGTCCTAGATACTTTACGTTTCGGCATTATGGGCACGAAATAGTGGTAAATTATTTAGGATGATAGTGTCTTGAATGGCCGAGCACTGAACTGCGAATGACGAACCAGTATAATAGCGGTGACCGCGTAGTAAGAGTACACACATCACAAAAAAAAAAAAAAAACTAAGCAGACGAATATTCTCAACTAGTGCAGAAGTGGTGACATCTATGCGATACTACATGTAACTACTAATCTCGAGGACGAGGCGTGAAGTATAATAAATCCTATGTTTCTTACTTCCTCGAACTTTAGGTAAATATACTCTACCTTTTCCGATCTCTGGTGATAACGATTATGGCACGTGGCATTTCGATAGAGCATGTCAATCCTAAACAATTTGGACTTTTTGACAATCGTTATGGCAGTTATAATATCACTTTGTCTAAGGCCTTTTGCAACTTTTTTGTTAGGAAATACTAAGGCTTTGTCCAAAGTAAACATGCTTCGACTAGGGCCTCGTTTACGGAGACACGGAGCGTCGCGCGTCGCGTGCGGCGCGTGGCGTCTCGCGGTGCGTCGGACATTTTTTTCCGTTTAAGTACAGACAGGCGGCGCGTGCAGCAGCCAGCATTATCACACGCGCAAACACAAACATATAGCAATGCACGCCGCGGTCCCCGCCGCGGGTGTCGCTACGTTTTACCATGAACGGAGAATTGCAGGAATAGCTGGTCGCAAGGCTTCGGCGGGTTCGAGCACGATATACTAAGAGTCATTTAAGTTTGCCACTCTAAAGTTCGTCACAATTCGCAGCACAGTAGTTTATTTTACAACCGATCATAACACCGCGCATGCGCGGTCTCGCCGAAGCTGGCACGTGTAGTGGCTTCTCAGTCGCTCGTATACGTTCGATGCTTACTTGTGTCTCGCTTGCTCAATGCAATAAGACTGTCGATGCCATAAGTGTTATTATTGCATTGCATTGTTATTATTTAAAATTTGTTGTTTTTGTTATTGTTTTGTTATCTTCTTATTAATGCCTTTAATGGCCCCACAAATTTATTTATGGAAGGAGTTTCGGAAATATTTAAAGATAGTGAGTAACTACTAAAATCATTTATATTTACTAATAAACTTTATATTGAACTAGTTTGGGTAATGCGCTGTGCAACCTGCGACAATGAGTTAGCTGGCTATACTTCAAGTGAGTGCCTGTACCTTTAAATTTAGCTTTCATTTATTTGGTGCGAACACAATCCTTCACTTTCAATTACCTACCAATTACCTTCTTATGCATTTCTACCTACTTATCTTACAGTCGCAAACTGCTTCTACAACTTTATTCAAGTGAGTAAATAAAACTTAATACGTATAAAACAATATTTCTACGCGCTAACACTTTTTTACTCGATTGCACAAACCTGCGCGGTCGTCACAAACAGCTAACTTCAGAGAGGCAAAGATGGTTTGCTAGCAGTATAAAATGGACACGGAGTATCGCGAGTTGTTGTAGCAAGCATTAGAGGCTAGAAAAGTCTCCACAGGGTAAAACAAAAGACGATCGCTCACTATCCAGGCCGCACAATCACGTCGCCATAGTCACTTTTGTATGGATGCAAACGGCTGTTTCATTGTGTTTGACCGTTTTTGCATAATCGCGTCAGCTCCTCACCTTTTTCGGACCCTAAAAATAATCTCAACACAATCCCTATTTATGTTAAACAGTCGAATGAGCATAAAATCATTCATCCGCGCAATGCAAAGTTCTGCCAGTAATCAATTCAAAGTGTGTATTGCAGCGTAATATTTGGTAGGTATATAGCAAAACGTATGGGATAAGCAGATAATGGTGCATTAGGCATTAACGGGTTGTCAGCTCAGCGCTAAATAGGGATGTTACAAGCCATTCCCATTTAGTTTACAAACAGATAGGATTCAGATTATTATTGTGAACTCGCGGCCATGGCATTAACTTTGTTCGTACTAATAAATCTGAATGAAAAATACTGGCCAGTTGTGAGTCGTACAACTCACACACGAAGGGTTTCGTACCATAAACCGAAAAAATCACTTTATTTGTATGGAAGCCCGCTTTATTTGAAAATTTTATTTTATTACTTTCTGTTATAAGGGCAACAGAAACACACTCTGTGAAAATTTCAACTGTCTACCTATTACGGGTCATGATATCTCAAGAACCATAATAGGTATACAGGTGACAGACCGACGGACAGTAAAACATTGTAATAACGTACCCTTGGCGTAACTACCGGTATGAATCTTTCCAGGTATGATTTTCCCGCGCCGAGCGCCATCTTGAAACTGTCATAGTACGTGTATTTTATAACAAGGTTATTTGTATAAGTAAGTAATAAAACAAAAGGGAAAGAAAACTATTCTTGCATTAATATGTATGTATTAGTTTATTTTATTTTTTGTATGTTTAATTTGTGTAATTTATCTGTGGGCCTTAGTTGCCTGATAATAAAGAATTATTATTATTATTATTGACGTTATGTCAAAAAACAACGTAGCAAAATAAAAATAAAACACACCTTTCCCATATAGAACATTTAATACATGGTCAGTAACAACTCATAAATTTATTTCAAAAAATTTAAACTTACGAAGTGGTCTCGACCCCTGAACTCGGACAACCTGCAGGACAGAGCTCGAGGTTCATTCGGTTACATGGATCAGAATGAGTAAGCTTTAAGACAGTGATTAATTAAATAACTACAGTGATTTACAAACGGTGTAATAGAACAAAAATTGTAGAAAAATATAATAAAATTATTAACCCTTGAGAAGGCGCGCTATGAGCAATTTACTCACACAAAAATTTAAAGCAAAATTTTTTGGCGATACCGACGCCCTAACGTCTCGAGCGCCTAGGTACCTTCCTAACTATTCATCCCCTCCCCCGTGACGCAACTCTCGTGCCGGTCAGTTCTGTTGCGACCGCGCAGCTAAGTGTTTGTGGAGGCCGCGTACCATCGTGCGGCAATTTGCTCATCACGCGCCCATCCGTGTAAGTATTTATTTTTCCAATTAAAAAAGTATAATTGTGTTTTCTAGATTATATTATTTTATTTATTTATATTAAATTGGTTAATTATTACGTAAATACTCTATATTAATATTTTAATAATAATATTTTTTGTTTTTAGCTACAACACACATGTAAAATGGGCGACCGACGTCAAGCACAAATTTGTTCGTGGCTGGAAGAGGATTCTGGTGATGAAGCATTGGATGTGGATCTTGAGAATGTAGAACAACATCGTGTTGACACCATAGAAAGCGATACTTCCATCATTTGCAGTCCTCATGCAACAGATACAGAGCAATCTTCGGATGAAACTGAAGCTGACATTTCAACTCCTGCGCCACAACAACTAAGAGGTAGGACTCCATTCTATACTGGAAAAGATCGATCAACGAAATGGCTTATGCATAAACCTTTACGTAACGTACGTACCAGGAGTTGTAATATCGTTATCCACTTACCAGGAGTCAAAAATGTAGCCAAGAATGCAAAAGAACCCTTGCAATGCTTTTCATTGTTTGTGGATGATTCAATGATAGACAAAATAGTCCTGTACACAAATATATACATCACAAAGTTACACGAAAAGTTTTCACGTGAACGGGATTGTAAGCCTACAGATACAATTGAAATAAAAGCACTGATCGGAGTATTATACATGGCAGGCTTGAAAAAGATCAGTCATTTGAATGTAAAAGAAATGTGGCTTGATGATGGTACAGCTTGTGATTTCTTTAGAGCAACGATGTCAATAAAACGATTTTTGTTTTTATTACGGGTTCTGCGATTTGATGATATCAATACTCGGGATAAAAGAAAAGAAAGCGATAACCTGGCGCCAATCCGAGAAATATTTGAAAGCTTCGTTGCTCATTGTAATGAAAATTACACTCCCGGAGAGTACTGTACTATCGATGAAATGTTGGAATCATTCAGAGGTCGCTGTAAATTTAGAGTGTACATATCCAACAAACCCGCAAAATACGGCATCAAAATCTATGCGCTTGTAGATGCCAAAACCTTTTACTCAAGCAATTTGGAGATTTACGCCGGAAAACAACCTGCAGGACCTTTCAATTTGAGCAATTCTGCTACGGATGTTGTCAAGAGAATTGCAAAGCCCATATTGAACACTGGAAGAAATATAACTATGGACAATTATTTTACATCCATACCGTTGTTTGATGAATTAAAAAATACCTACAGAACAACTGCGGTGGGTACACTGCGAAAAAATAAAAAAGAGATTCCGCCATTATTTTTGTCGACGAAGGATAGGCCAATGCCAAGTTCCATTTTTGGTTTCGGTGAAGATATGATGATCTTATCATATGTACCAAAGAAGAAAACCAAGAAAATTGTCCTTATGCTATCATCTCTTCACGATGACGATAAAATAGACCAAGAAACTGGAAATGAAGCTAAACCCGAGATTGTAACATTTTACAATTCCACAAAAGGAGGAGTGGATGTAGTAGACCAAAAGAAAGAGGATTATTCCGTTGCCAGAATCACTTCTCGATGGCCAATGCGCTTATTTTTTTCCATTTTGAACATAACTGGAATCAATGCCCAAATAATATATAAAGCTAACACCAAAACTTTGATTGAAAGACGTACATTCCTAAAAGAAGTGGCGCTTGAGCTGGTAAAACCACATATTTCACGCCGAATTTGCATGGAGAACATATCTTCAGATCTCAAGATTCTAATGAAGCGATTTGTGTCGGCTCCTAGACCTATTTCAGAACCTAGGCCAAGCGGATTCTGTTCTATATGTCCTAGACGTAAGAATAGACGGTCAAAAAAAGCTTGCACTTTGTGCAAGCAATTACTCTGCACCGAACATATTACATATATGTGTTTAATGTGTTTCGAGAGGCACACTTGTCCAGATCTCATGGAAGAGTAATTTTTTAAAGTTTTTGTTATGTAAGATTTTTTATTGTGATTTATATGAAGACTGTCATAATTAGAAAATAAAAATTTGTTGATTTGTTATTTGTTTAAGAAGTTGCATTTATGTTTCATATTTTTAATAAAAATACTTATTTTCTTACTTATTAAACCTTGTTTTATTCATATAAATCCATTACAAGTCAATAAGTACTATAAAAGTAGAAATATGAGCATTTAAAGTAGTGTGAGTAATTTGCTCGCGCGCGCCTCTCCATGTAACAAACAGAGGCGCGCCTTCTCACGGGTTAAGGGTACTTACAAAAAATATGGAGGAATGGAGGTAGCGTGTGTGTGTGGTGAGAAGTGTGTGTGATGTGTGTATTTTTTGAGTGTATTATGTAAGTCTAATCGATAATCTAACCTAGTGAAGGTCAGATTACCGATTAGGTTGTCATTGTCATCGTAGCTAAAGTTTTCCAGTCCAAGTAAAATTTCCTTTTTATGTGAAACTATAGCCGCGGGTAAAACCGATTGTGGCGCCGAGGATGCCATGGCGACGCGTCGCCACGCTATACGATGGTATATATATACAGTATATATGTACTTTTTTCATTATGCCATATTTAGTTCCTGTCGTAATCTGTTCTTTTATACATATTACTTGTACAAAATAATTTCGATGATTCACATCTGCTGCCAGGCGTCCCGTGACCGGCTCACATTTTTTTTTGGCACTGATTTAAAGATGCAGGTGTAAATAGCAGTTTTGGTAAGTTAAAAATTATAAATGGCACGTTTAATAACTAGTTCAGCAGTTAAAACTAAGCAGTAAAGTAAACAAAAATGAGTAATAAAAAATAATGAAATGGATCAGTGAATAGGTATATAATTGAGCAGGAAAATAATTAAAGGGGCGGTAAAAATTATTGAACGAGCGGTTACGTGTGGGCAGTAATAAATCGGAATTTGTCGGTAAGAAATCTCATTCTAAGCAGTAACCTACTAAAAACAATATCTTTTTTCTATTAATGTAAGTCGTGTCACAGTGGAGGTCACAGTTTTAACCTAACCTAACCAAAAATCTTATTTTTCCTTAATATTTTTTGGGAACTAATTTTTTGAGCTGTTGTTTAAATATATATAACCGCTCATTTCATAATTTTTACCGCTCATTCAGTTATTGGACTGCTCAATTATTTTTAGAATTGACATTGTATGATAAAATAACCGACTAATTGATTTTTTATTACTGTCCATGTTTTACTGTCGCAATAATTAATCAACCGCCATTAAATTAAATAACTGCTCAGTATGTTTTCCAACTGATCATAATAACATCTCGAATATTTAATCAACAGCTCAAAAAATTAGTTCCCTTTTTTTATCCACATTTCTGACTGCTTTGTTTTGATTTATTTTGGAGTAGAGGTGTGGCGCTAGACTATTGTACTGCTGTCTGGCAAACTTGTTCCTTGTCTATGGTACAGGATATCTGTCTGTTCTTTTATTTGTTTTTGGCAGGTAGGACCGTAAGTCAATGATATCTCCGTAGGCACTAATAAATAAATATTTTTCTGATGCCAAGCACCTGTGCTGTGCCTGCTCATACACCAAACTGGTAGGAGTTCTGTAGTTTAGGGACAGAAGCACCTTCAGGACTGCGCGCTGGGAACGCTCTATTTCTATCATGTAGCCTTGAACGCAGTGACACAATACTTTATAAGTTTATATAAGAAGTTTATGATTGGCAACATGTCTAAGGGTTTTAAAAATATAAATAAGCTTGCATGTTTTCTTAGCTGTGACTGTGAATATCATATCCACTTTAAGTCGTCATCGATTGTGACACCGAGTTATTTTACTTTGTTCACTCTCTCAAGCCTAGGGCAATCACAAGTAACTTTATAGCATGAACCTCTATTACAAGGAAACTTATGTATGAATAGGCACATTAACATCTGGACTGGGGCTGCCTTTTTGATATACTGAAGTAAAGGTATTTTGTTTTGCTTGCGTTTATTGATAGTAGGCAGTCCTCAAGCCAGGCAGTTACACTAGCAAGCCCTCGTTCGCTTACAAGTGCCAAACTTTCCCAAGACGTTGTGTGGAATAGGAGAACTGTGTCATCGGTAAACATAGTTGTTATTTTATTGAAATTAACGTCCTCTATTGCAGAATCCGTCGTTGTTGCGATTGAGTCGAGTGAATTCGACGAAGTTTTCTTCAAAACGACTTTCAACATGGTTGTCATACCTATGCCACTTGGTACACAAAGTAAAATCAACAAAACCGAAATCTAAGACATTTCCTTTCAATAATAAAGGCGAAGAACAACAAAAATAAATTACAAGAGCCCCAAAATAACCCATTCATAAATCAATATTTCTTCACCAAAACCCAAATGCTCATACAAAATAGAGTAAGCACGTTCATTATTTGACGTTACAACTTACAAGTTTTTGTGATGAAATTGTCCATAAAACCCGCATTTTGCCCGCCTACAGTTGGGTCTACCCCAATTTTCTATTAGTGCCCCGAATGGGCGAAAAACGTGTCAATTTTCCCTGTACCCTTGAGACGAGGAAAAATGTTCCATTGTTCATTTGGGAACAAATGTATTGAAAGGATTTTAGTAGTATAAGACAATCAGTGGACAGTTTTGGGTTCTGTTGAATGTAAGGATAAGTTTTTGAGTTTTTGGAACGGGGTAAGAGCGTTTTTAACTCCTCTTATAGACACGGTGAGAGCAATTTTAAGTTTTCTATTGAAAGTGAAAAATCACTCAGTCTTTCTCTCTAAACTTTATTTAAAAATAAAACTCAAAAACGCTTTAGAATTACTCGTAGACATCTTGCGTATGTGTATCAAGTGCCATTCAAATCGGTTCATTGATTTACAACAATAATAACATGTGAGTTATATGAAATTCCATGAGGATGGGCTTGACAGCCCATCCTCATGGAATTTCACGGCTTTTGGCTAAACTTTTATACACTTTGCGAAAATTTCAACTATTTACCTCTGTTGTCCGTTCTTGAGATACAGCCTGCTACCAGACAGAAGGACGGACGGACCTTTGGATACGGAACCCTAAAAACTTACATGGAAATCCTTGTGATACATAATTCTGCTATTGTAGTTTCCGTAGCGCATGTCAATCCCATTACTTTTTGACATTTTGACAATCGTTATCCTTGATAGAAGATCACTTTATCAAAAGTGCCAATTCTCCAAATTTTTAGCAACGTTCGTATTCGCATCTCAGTCGCAATCTCTCAAAAAAAGCCTATTTCCATACATTTTTGACAGATTGCGACTGAAATGCAAATGTGGACGTTGCTTAAAAATTTTAGAATTGGGTTTTAGCTCCGAAGGTGCTTTCAATGATCACCTATGACGTCTTACAGGATACGCGATATGAAATTGACGAATCCCACTCGAATTTTAAATTATCGTGAACGTGATTTTATTCATATCTATACTAATATAATAAAGCAGAAGCGTTTGTTTGTTTGAACGCGCTTATCTCTGGTACTACCAGTCGGATTTGGAAAATTATTTTTGTATATGATAGCCACATTCTCGAGAAAGGCTGTATAGCGAATTTCCCGTGTCTGTATAGACACGGGAAATTCTCAAAAACGGGATATGCGCGTACGTAATCACGGGCAACAGCTAGTTTGACTTATAACCAGACAACTACTTATCTAAATTACGTGATTTTAATTTATGGACACACCGACAGGCCGACTATTTCTGTCTAGTTAGAGCCACTCCTAAAGGATTACTGACGTCAGTAAGGCGGATATTGTTGTCTGTCTACCTGACATAATCCCTTAGTGGCGTCCAACAAGTTACAACACTTAGGTAGAGGTAAGCTGACGTATTATTTGGGTACTGAGTTTGGTATAGCTCAGTATCAGAGAAATATCATATTTTATATACATAAACTTTTTTTTAATTATCCATCGGGATTATCCAACGTCTTGGATGATCTGAATTACGCTGATGAGCTTTGGCTGCTGAATCACACACACGCCGCACATGAAAGCAAAACTGAAGGGCCTTCGTCAGGGGGCAGCGAAGACTGGATTTAAAATTAACATCCGGAAGACCTAGGAGATGCGTACTGAAGAATTCTAACACCGCTGCTAGTCGGCACAGAGGTAGTGGAACGCGTCCACATATTTATCTACCTCGGAACTCGGAAACGTCGTATTTGAGACTAGAGGAATTGAAGAAGACACCATTTCACGGATAGCCAATGGCCGAGCTACCCACACACAGCTGAGACCTGTTGGCAATCACGGAAACTGACCCGAAGGGTTAAACTCAAAATCTACGAGTTCAATACTAAATCAGTGCTGTTCCACGGACGCGAAACGTGAAAGATAACAAAGGACATCTCGCTTCAAATCCAGGTCTTCGTCAAACGAAGTCTTCGTCGAATTCTTGGAATTTACTGGGCCGAGATCATCTCTAACGAAGAGCTGCTTGAGAAATGCCTCGAAAGCCCGATTGACTGCCAGATCAAGCGTCGTTAGTAGAAATGGATATTGGTCACACGTTCCGGAGGAAAGCTAATCACATTTCCAAACAGGCCATGGACTGGAATCCACAAGAACAAAGAAAGCGTGGCTGTCCCCACCAAACCTGGCGACGTATCGTATTTGCTGAAGCGACGAGCATCAGATTGACGTGGAGCGAGGTGCATGTGATGCTCAAGATCGCTCGCGATGGCGTACTACTGTGGACGCCCTCTGCCCCAGTTAAGGAATAGGATATTAAGTCAAGTAAGTCATACATAAACGTATGCCTTTTCCCCATAGAGGTAGGTAAAAACTACAGAGACACCTTTTACGATCCTTGCATATGCATACTCTTTGTGCTCCGTTTACGTTCGTTCATCCGCCTGATACTGAGGTCGGTTGCGCGTACTACGCATGTGGCCTTTATAAAGAACATCACCAAGAAGATCTGTGCATGTCTTTTTAGAGCATTTAATTTTAAATATGTCACCGCATTTGAATATATACCTCGAAGTTAGAGATAATTATACCTTCCGAGTAGAACTTGGTTTTAACATAAAACTTGGTAACTCAATTTCCCTCTAATCATTCCCAATTATAATCCAACTTACCACGTACAAAAATATTATCCCTTCTTCATTAAACCGTTAACCATTTAAAGGCTCTCTCTTCATAGACATACATACAAAACTGCCTACATACATACGACTCAGTAATATTTTCTCTCGGTACAACCGTCGCCTCGAATCGAACATATCAAGCCAACGACTGGAAAATGTTATTTCTTACCTCAAACTGAACTATTGTGTCACCGTACGTACCGTGCTGAGTATTGTGGAAACATACGGGATATTACACACACAGCCTCACAGTCTTAACCTTCAAGCATCCAAAAACTTTTTCATATTCCTTCTTACCGTACCGCTCCCGTAAGCCTGAAATCCGAAAACTTAGTTTTGTCTTCGTCATGATTATTATGAGTTTTCTTAATCAGGAAGGTTATTATAAAAACATCATATCCATATACCATCCCCTTATCTTCTGAATATACAATATACTAAATAACTTAAGCGGCAGTGGCTCATTTATGTCGCAGAACAGATAGTCGATGGTGATGAAATGTTCTGGACCTGTGACTGCGTACCGGAAGACGCAGTGTTAGAAGGCCTCCCACAAGATGGATCGATGACCTGGTGAAAGCCGCATGAATTCGCTGGATGCGAGACGCATTAGACTGATCATTGTGGCGACTCTTGAGGGAAGGCCTATGGGCAGCAATATTTCGGCTGAAATGATGATAATTTTGTCCCACCAATGACAGCCCCAATTTTTTGTCAAGGCAAATACTGTCGGTTGCAGAATTTGTTCGAAAGAGTCACCGCGGCCCTGGAATGCAAAGGGGATGGGTTAATCAGTAAGAGACTTACACTCCCTTTCGCTTCGCCCGGAGCGGACTAGATGATTTCCCATCATAAAAAAAAATAGGCAAATACCGTCCATCCCAGGCTGTCTGGAAGAGATCGTGAAATGCGATAAGGTCGCCCATATTAATAATACAAAAATAATAATTTACCTTTGGTGTAGAATAAAGTATATAATAAATTAATAATACTACCTGTTACTGTTTGTGTAGGTTTTGAGTGCCTTACCGTAAGTACATGTTCAACGGTTTTCTAAATATCAGTCTAACTAAAAACTCCATATTTGTTTCGCGTTCAAAAATAAATCGCAAAAACGCACGTTCGACACCACTTCCTAGTGTTTAAGCTGGTGGAAAGACGAGGCACAAAAAACATATCTGCAACACTTTTGTCTGTTAAGTTTGAAGAACTTCAATTTACACAGTTTTTCACAAAGGTATATTTTACGTCCAACACAGTTTTATGCTAGTAGGTAAAGTCTTACCGCGTACCGGAAGACGCAGCGTTGGAAGGCCTCCCACAAGGTGGACCGATGACCTGGTGAGGGTCGCGGGTAGCTGATGGATGCGAGACGCACAAGACCGGTTGTTGTGGTGACATTTGGGGGAGGCCTATATCCAGCAGTAGACGTCGTTCGGCTGATATGATGATAATGATGATGATGATGATGAGGTATTTTCCAATAATGTCGTTCGTCGCAATGTATTATCTGTTCAGCGTGATCGTCCATACTTTCATCCCGTATATTCCCTTCAAATAATAAATAGTAGATACGTAGATAACAAACGTAGATAAACGCTTCAGATTTTGTGGTGTGCAGCGTTCCTTACAAACGAGAAACATTTTTTTCTCGCATTTCCAAAACGCTACAGCAAACCGTGTTGTTTAAAAAACACAACCTCCTTTGTTCCCTTGGATGTCATAACAGGCAGAAACACTGAAAAGCCGGTTTTTATTAAAAAGTTCTAAACTCCTACAGCTGAAATTCTCTGGGAACGTTAGCCTTCATAAAATGTTTTATAAACCAAATATTTATGAATTTACTTTTAAAGGTAGACGCTAAATTAACATACAGCCTCGGTTGGTAATGTTCAGAGGTGCATAACTCCCGCCAGCGGCTTCGCTCGTCGGATATCTCATCCTATGAGACCATACTCCCGGCATAAATATTATTCTATGCATGTCCTACGCTAGGAGATATGTAGGAGGATCCAGTCTACTCGTGAGTCAAGTTTCATCTAAATCAATTCGTTCAGTCGTTAAGACATTTTTTTAAGGATGTGAAATCATCAAATGACTACTTCCGCTCTGAGTGGAGCGGAAGAGCGTGTCTGACGAAAACCCATCCGTGTTCTTTCTAAAGCCCTTTGTGTTCCAGGGCCGCGGTGACTCTTTCGAACAAATTCCGGAACAACAATTATGGGTAATAAATAGACTGACAGACAGAGTGTATTTTGCATTAATTTATTATTTAAAAGTAAGTTAGTAAGAAAATTATTTAACAGCACTGGATTAAGCTTGAAGGTAATGTACGACTTCATTTGAAATTATTGTGTTCTTTTGAGTTACACTTCAACTTTAGAAGCTTACTTTGACTGACTGTATTAATTTATTCCTGTTCTTCAGGACCACAAGTCGTAATTTTTTGCGCGCCATTCGACGCGTGTAGACGTGTTGCAAACTTCGTTCGTGTGGACGCGCTTCAAACCTAAGCCTCATTACCATAAATAGGGAAAATCTAAACTAGTATAATAAAGCTGAAGAGTTTATTTGTTTGAACGCACTTATCTCTGGAACTACCAGTCGGATTTGGATAATTATGTTTGTATATGATAGCCACATTCATGAGAAAGGCTCTAGTGAATGGGAAAAAAACGGGATATGCGCGTACGAAGTCGCGGGCAAAAGGTAGTCGCAGATAAACAAAACTCTAGGGAAAATAGACACATTCATCAGAAAACCCCTTTCAATCACCTGATTGAAAATGTCGACTTACCGTGATTGAAGACGACGATGAAAACATGTCTGCCAATCGTTTTTACGCCAATGGTAACACAATGTATGACGATCACTAATCAATTTGCTAGGCGTTTTGATAATTTCATTTTACTTCGGTAGGTACCAAGCAGTTTTACAGCTAGATGTGGTGCCTTATAATTTAAAACTTTTTAACCATAACATAATCACAGTTTAAATACTGATTAGCTTTAAATTCTGTTACTTTCACACTTCTCTAATAGAAGATTATTCAAGTCGCAGGTAGAAAAGTTCCCCTTTTCACGCATTATACGTACAAGATGGATTTCAATTAGTTGTATATCTTTGAGGAGGTAAAACAACTAGGTACATGAGTAATTGTTGTAATACATGAGCACAACAATTACTTTCACTATAGATAAAACTGAACAAAAAAAACCGCTATTCTCTAAGTTTTGCAAACAAACAACGGCATCGCCGAAAAAGCTGTGGCAACTTTTGATGATTTATTTTAAACTGTTATCATAAAAACATATTTCACTTGTATAAAACTGTTAAACCGCTAAAGTATTTTAGAACGTCTTTTTCAATATTTTTTTTTAATCTGTGCTGCAAGCTTACCGACCTCTCTGGTAAGCTTGCAGCTTGCTATGTAACAGGTAATAATTTGAGACTGGCAGTGAACAGCGGATTTCCTCAACTTTCAACACTCATGGCACAAAAACAAAACCTATCGGGTTAAAATGCTGAGGTCAATTGCTCTGCACTGAGCAAGCCATTTAAAATTTTATGGACCCCCTGAAAAAATATGGAAGAGGCTTAGGCGCAGCAGTTGGATTGAACACTATAAAATGTAAAACGGAACTGTTTTTTTACTATGTGAATGAATCAAAATATCCTGTTGCTAACCGAGAAAAAAATCAAAGAGAATTCAAACCAAACGCTATTCCGGATAGATTGTCTAACAGATAAGTAACAAGTTGGGTACAACCCTGTAATCCGATTATTCGTTACGGCAAACCCAAAAAGATTATTGTTGTTTGTATGTATAACTTGAGCACCCTTGACTTGAACTGCTGAACCGATTTGAAGAAAATTATGTGAAGATATTTTTTTGGGTCCGTTTAGTCTCCTGTGGCCTTGTGGCTTTTTAACGGTAAATATTAGAAATACTTATAACGTTGAATGGAAAGTGGATTCCTTTTTTATTGATGCTTTATATTTATCGTTTTCTTTCTGCAGTGGAAAGAGGACCGATAACCTGTAGTAGGTAGTGCTATTCTGTCTGCCAGGGTTGCGGAATTTGTTCGAAAGAGTCACCGCGGCCCTGGAACGCAAAGGGCTTTAGAAGGAACACGGATGGGTTTTAGTCAGTAAGAGTCTAACACGCCCTTCCACTCCACCCAGAGCGGAAGAAGTCATTTGATGATTTCCCATCCTTAAAAAAAGGCCCTATTCTGTAAAAATCACTTCGTGGGCTATGGGGCGCAAGATTTCGCTGGATGTAAGAAGCACAGGACCAGTCGTTATGGCGACGATAACAGGAGGTATTTGTCCAGTCCGTTTAATGTCTTTCGGCTGAAATGTGACAATGTTTTTTATTTTATTTTTGTGTCACGTTATGTCTCTTGGCTATCAGATTTCATTTTTCGTCTAGTATAGCAGCCGTAGGTTCATAAAATTAAATACCACAATTAACAAGAACGTTTGATTATCATATTTTTGTTAATTCGAGAGAATTCAAACTTGGTTTATAAAATTGTATACAAATGTTTTTACTTGTCGTCGTTTGTCATGCCAAGTCCTAATCATCCTTACTACCTAATACGTATGCTCCATCTTGGAGCCACAATTTTGGCGCCAATTCATGTCAGATTTTCTATACAAGCTCTTTTGACTTAAACTTATAGGTACCAAAACCGAAGGAAAATACTTGTTTTCTTAGTAAGTATTATAAACTCAGTAATATTTTCATGCGATGTTATAAAATAACTCTAAAATTAATTGCTTATTCATTGAAGAAAATACCTAAAACTATTGCTTCAAATAGTAACGTTATTACAAGCACGGATCACAGGCTTGCCCCAAACCCACTAAAACCCTTGCAATAACCACGTCCATGCGCTGGAGCTGCTAATGCGATTCTGAAAATAACTCAAAAATAGCTACAGCCATTGAAGGCAGCCAGAATCTAAGTCTATTATTTAAGAAGTAATAAGGAATAATCAGTGGCTTGGGCACGCCTGTGCCCCACGCGTGTTATGGAATGATAACGCGGGGACTGCATTTTATTTAAACTTTATAATAAGCTTCAGTCCCCTGCATTGGATGATTGATGGATCAAAACATTGTACCTACCTTTTACCCATGCAAATGAACTATAGAACAATCATCAATCAATTAATATCCACCAAAAATACTTATGACGTCACCATGTGAAATTATAATGGAAAACAAGACAGATTACTCTTTTCGCTTGACAACAAAACGTTTCAAACAATATGAATTAAATTTTACACAATGTAATGGCTGCAATGCACACCACGAAGGCTGGTTCGAGGTGGCGCAAGAAAAGAATGTCTGGAAGGATATGGGCAGCCCAGCAATGGGACACAATAGGCTAAGGAAAAAAAATGGCTGCAAACATTACCTATTATTATAAAACTTTCAGATTTAATAACACAGTGAAAGCGCATACCTAAAAGGGTGGTTGTAGTAGGGCACTTCTTCATATGTTTGTGTAAGTAACATTACCTACGTTTCACATCATCATCATATCAGCCGAAAGTCGTCCACTGCTGGACATAGGCCTCCCCCAAGTGTCGCCACAACAACCGGTCCTGTGCGTCTCGCATCCATCGGCTACCCGCAACTCTCACCAGGTTATCGGTCCCCCTTGTGGGAGGCCTTCCAACGCTGCGTCTTCCGGTACGCGGTCGCCACTCCAGAACTTTTCGGCCCCATCGACTATCTGTTCTGCGAGCAATGTGCCCTGCCCACTGCCACTTCAGTTTGGCAATCCTTCGGGCCTAGCCCGAAGCACGTTTTGCTTGGTATTGATTTATAAAAAAAGAAGATATAGAAAAACTGGAGAATGAAAGATTATTGAAAACATGCAATCAGCGAAATTACTGAAAAGATATTTTTTCTTGGCTACGTTACTTAATCATGTAAATAGCATCTACTGGTCCTTGATTGCTTCGTGGAGCTCGTGGCTAAATAATAACAGCGCACGGGTCGATCTTCAAGGTTAAGCAACGCTTGCCAAGGTTGGTCTGTGGATGGGTGATCTTAACATACCGAGACCCCTTCATGCCTCGGAAAGCACGTTAAGCCGTAGGTCCCGGCTGTCATTTGTAGATCTCCGGCAGTCGGTACGGATAGTCAAAAGCCAGAAAATCTGACACCAGTCCTGCCAAGTAGTACCCAGTTAATGGGTTGTTGAGGTTTGGTAGGTAGCCGCTCCACGTAAAATTCTGGTATTCAACTGATTTTGGTTTGACAGGAAGCCGACCTCAATATAGTTGTGAAAAGGCTAGGCAGGTGATGGTCCTTGATTGTTTCAGTAAACGATTACAGGACTATTTTGTATTAGCAAAAAATTTGAGCGATGCTTTTTGTTAAATGTGACTTCGAACTAAGACTCCGCTGTCCATCCGTCTGACTGTCTGTCCGTCTGTCACCAGGCTGTATCTCATGAACCGTGATTGCTAGACAGTTGAAATTTTCACAGATGATGTATTGTTGTTGCCACTATAACAAAAAAAATAACTAACTCAAAATTAAAGGGGGCTCTCATAGAAGAAACGTGTTTTTTTTTTGGGTTTATGGTACGTAACCCTTCGTGTGAGAGTCCGACTCACACTTGGCTGGTTTTTGAGTAACTGTCGCATTCGCATCAGGGTCGCAAACTGTCCAAGATACCTCAAATTTCCCTTTATTTTGCAAACCGAAAGCTAAGTTTAGTCAGTAGCACGCATTTATTTTTCATCGCGGATCTCCCTTTGTCTAGTGTAGGGAGAAAAATACAACCGACTTCCAAACAAAACAAAAACACTACAAAGTATAAAATAACTTTAATTTTGGAAGTCGGTGTTTTTGGTTGTTTCTTCGTATTTTCACACCGACTTCCGAAATTAAAGTTATTTTATACTTTGTAGTGTTAAGTCGGTTGTACTTTTTTGTAAAAAGTTTTTATTTTACACTTTTAAGTGGTATCTCACACATACAACACTACTGGAAAGTCACAGGAAAGCAAAACGCAATTTCGTTTACTTGGATGATATATTTTCTATTTCCTCCAGCTATTTAGATTGAAAAACCAACCAATATACGTAAGATTGCCTTCTCGAAATCTTCGAATCTGCCCACAACAATAATAATACCTGAACACATAATTGTATTAGTTGACAGGGAGATTGTACCCAAAATCTTGACACAATCCCTTCCTTACTGTATGACATTGATGAGAAACCCTTTCGAAGCCGGAAACCAGATTGTTACGCCTGACATATTATTGTCTTACAAAATTATAATCGATAGCTTTAATTTATTTATTAGAAATGTTTGTACTTATTATGAGGTGTACAATAAATTATATAATACATAATATAAAAAACGGGACAAAATACTGCACAACGACGATCTTATCTCACACGAACGAAAATAGATTAAGGGCTCTGACAGCCCTATAAAAATATCATAGCTGGTACACTTACTTTTTCTTTTCGCGCAAATCTCCGGTGTAGCGTTTGTAGCTTTCGATCAGTGAAAGATTTTTTATATTCGGAACAGACCTTCCGGAGATAAAAAATAAAAACTAACAAACATACAATTTCACCATTGAATTATATTACTGTCTTTCAAGTTTTTCCTCACCTATCTTTCAACAAAACATTAATGAACTGACAGTAAAATTCATCAATTTACAGAACCAATTTCTTCGACAGCTTTGTTTGAAATTCGAATAAAGCTGTAAGCCGTTGAAATATTTAAATTCACAACTGTTCCATTCCAATTTCAAATAATCTACCTATCTCGAATGCATTCGCACTTCCGCATATTTCCGTTTTAACAGTTTTGTTTTTGATGTCGTTTTCAATGTACGATATTTTGTTACAAATTCTGTCGGAAAAGTCATAAAAGTCCGTTTATATAATTCTATTAGCTGAGTTCAGACTCTACGTCAAAATCAGAATGATTAAACCTGGATTGTTGGAAATTCGGCATAATTTTGCACTTCGCGGTTTTTATTGAAATTTTATAGTTTTCATAGGATGCGTTTACTACTAATAAAATATTAATTTCAGATATATTAACCTGGTACTGGAATAAGTTGACCTATATAAGGCCAGCGTAGCCCACGACCGAGCCAGTATTGGATTTGTGAAACAAGCGAATACTTCGGAAGCGATCTTCAAGTGCGAATAAAGTGATCAGTGGTGAAGTTGTGTTTCATAATTAGTGAGTAGAGTTGTAATTAGTGTTTTTAAATTAAAGTGTCATTTTGGTTATTTAATCGGCTGTTTTTATCGTCACGAACCCCAAGCTCGTAACAATATATGTATACAAGAATTGCTCGTTTAAAGTTATTAGATATGCTGGAACCAATATTGTAACATCTATTGTACCATATTCTGACAAATAAACATGTTTGATTTGATTTGTTTGATTAAAAATGAGTAGAATTGGTCCTCTGGTCTATTTTGAATTAATGACACCCTTATTATTAACTCTAACTATTTAAATCCTAAATGATATTATTAGGTACACATTAAAATTATGATGTAAGTGAAAAGATTTTAAGATCGATCGGAGCCAGCGCTAAATAAAATGAATTTATGGAGAAGTATAAGTAGAACCAAGTCGTAAACTACTTAGAGGACTGAAAACTGAAAACAAACCGAAGGACAAAATACCGTAAAGAAAAAATATTTAAATTCAGGCCGCAAGATCATTGGGCGACAATTAATGTCATAAACTACAAAAAAAATACGAGGAATTCCCCTCAGGAATCAGTTCTATTAAAAAAACTTTCAGAGAACAATAAAAATAAACAATTCATAATTAAAAAAAAAAACCAGCACAAAACAATCAAAACCATTTTACCGTGAAGAATCCTTTTATTCAACAAATAAAAGTAAATATTTTTTCACGAATCGTTGCTGACGCGAGTTCCACCGGATAGCGATACAGTTTTTATTCAAATAGAGCTTATCCAGCATTTAATAACCGTATACGTACTATATTTTGTCAATGGCTTTGCTTGCCAGCTCAATCTGTTTTTTTCGCAATTATCGTTAACATCACAAATTAAATTTTATCAACTCGCAGACTTAGAACGCCTAGGGCATTAGGAACACGAATGAGTTTTAGTCAGTAATGCTAAGTTTCCACCAGACATGTACGAGGATGTGTAGCGAAGAAAAACTAGCTGAATACAAGTATTTTACGTGGAGCGGCTGCCTACCTGACCTCCACAACCCATTAATCGGGTAGTACTTAGGAGGGGTGTAGAATCAAATCCAGCTAAATCCATACCGATGATAAATTGACCTCTAAATGTCAAAAAAAGAAACATAGTTTTTATTACGTATTAATACAAGCATTCAGTATCAAATTCAGCTAAATCTCTACTAAAATTGACTTTAAAACTTGACATCAGAATCAAAATCATTTTTCTCCAAAGAATTCGGAATCAAATACAACTAAAATTAAAATTGGCCAATCACAACGCTCTATTTTCTACTATTACTTCTAGATATTTTTACCAAGTAAAAAATAATATACTTTCAAATAAACAACACAATCAAAACACATTGATTGTAATATTCTATAGCCAAGAATTATTACTCCTACGTTGCGCGTTGTGTTAATAATATACCTTGGGGACGAGAGTTTCACAAACAATTGGATCGCTTGATTTCGTACCGATGAGAATATATGTTATTCATTTGTAATTTTGCCGAACAAAACAGTTATTTATCTTCATGTCATTGTTATTTTTCCGATCAAAATAGAAGTATTTTTTTGTGAATATTGTAGTGGCCTGGAGCATTTGTGTTTCGTGGTGGCCTTAATTTTTTTTTAATGATGTAGGCAAGATAAAATCGATAAAGCCTTATTTATTACCAAAAAGAATTAGATTATCTGACGTCATGGTTAGATAAGTTTTACCTAAATAACCATAACTGTCGCTTTTAAATGCTAGTATATAAATAAGTAGCCAAAATTTTTACACAGACACGCTGTCGTCTATCTATCGTACATCAATAAAAAAATATTATTATTTATTTACGTTGTGGATTCAAAAAAAAAAACGGGTTGCACTCCGGGAGTGCCGACAGGAGTGAAAACAAGCCACCGGTGGTTAGGGCTCCAGATAAAGGAACCTCCTCACAATACGAGCCGTATCGAGAAGTACTGCCTTCTGTATCAGGCCTTTTACCCAACCGCGCAACGACAGCTTCGACAGATGGTCGTCGAAGCTTTTGAACAACAGGCCATTGGCCGTAACGACAATCGGCACAATGACAGCCGAGTCCATATTCGACAACCTCGTGTGCTAAGTCGAGGTACTTGATTTGTTTCTCTTTCTCAGCTTTCACGAGGTTTACGTCATGCGGGATGGTAACATCGATTATCATTGTGCGGCGCGCTAATCGGTCTATCACCACGATATCCGGCTTATTGGCAACAATAGTCCTATCAGTGATGATAGACCGATCCCAGTACAACGTGACATGGTCATTTTCGAGAACTGGGTAGGGCACATACTTATAATAAACTTCGGAATCCACAAGCTGATATTTCAAAGCAAGTTGCTGGTGGATTATCCTGGCCACTTGGTTATACCTATGCAAGTACTCGCCGTTAGCTAGACGAGAACAACCAGAGATAGTATGTCTGATGGACTCACCCGGACGGTGGCATGCCCAACACACGTCAACCGCCCCATCCTTCATAATATACCTCCGGTAGTTATTCGTCAGGATAACTTCGTCTATAATCGCATAGACAAAACCTTCAGTTTCCCCAAAGAGGTCGCCGAAACGTAGCCAGGATACAGACGCCGGGAAGTCTACATCGGGTTTGTGAAGAGCCCTGTAGAAGCGCCCGTGAAGCTCCTTGCCTTTCCATAACTCCTTGCGATCATCTGTAGTAAGTATTACAGGTTTGTGCCAGTTCTCTTTAGCCATGGACCACGCGGTGAGTCTCTTGTCCACTGCGACCATATCTCGGTGCATACCCACATCAAATTTGAGAAAAAAATCTCTGAGATTGCACACCTCGCGATTATGGAGAGTCTGGGCATTCATAAAGCCTCGACCTCCACACTTCCGCGGGATGTACAATCTGAAAACCGATGACCCTTCTATCCAGGGCATGGAGTTCAGTTTGAGTCCATTTGAGTATGCCGTAGGATACATCAGTACCGGCATGACCCAACCGTTAAACATAAAACTTTGTACTCACATAATCGGGATGGATTATGTGAATAGTAGTAGTTAGAGGAAAGTAGGGTAGGGTAGGTATGTAAGGTAGGTAGAGTAGGGTAAGTAACGGTTGACGGGAGGTGACGGGAGCGAAGCCACAGGCTCAGCTTGTCTACAATAAAGATTAGGTACATAAAACTTCCAACTGAATTGTAAAGGACCAAACAGATTATATCTGGTACAAAGCGGTCGGATATTATTGCTGGTAGTACAAGCCTACTTGACCGGAAATTACCTACCCTCCCATACAATGGCACACAAATTGACAGTAGACCGGTTTGAGGCAGAATTAACTGGTTTCAGAAGAAGAGTAAAGTCAATCGGAATAAAGCCATTTGAGCGGTTACAACTTTACTTACATGGATGATGTTTTATGTAGGTATGTTGTCGTGAGGCAGGTATAGATGTCACTTGGTTTTTCGACTACATATATGGTTTTAGGTTCATTCCTAAAAACATCTATTTAGTCCGTCAGTAAAATTATCAAAATACTGGACTCGTAGTTTTTCTTTTGTCAATGAAGACGATAGAAGTGACGTAACAAGTCTCTACTCCTAAACTTATCAACATTATATGTATTTTTTGTGGTCCATTTTTTAGGGTTGAAATTTTCACAGATGTATTTCTCTTGCCGCTATAACAACAAAAACTTAAAAACAGAATAAAATAAATATTTTAGGGTACTCCCATTCAAAAAACGTGTTTTTTTTTGCTCGTTTATGCTCGATATTGATAACGACAACAGGTAGACGCTTAAAATATTAATAGAATAGTTAGTTATATATTCAATTTTATAATAAATAATAAAATTAAATATAAAACAAATATTTAAGAGGGGCTCCCATACAACAAACGTGTTTTATTTGCCATTTTTTATTGATAAAAATACGCGTCAAGCAGAAAGAAAGATAGATAGTCACAATAGTTACCCAGGGTCTATCGAATGGCTATCCATTTGGGGTAGGTTCCTACATCACAAATCCCAAATGCACCACATTAAAAACTAACAACATAGAACATCGATATAAAAACGTGTTTTCGAAGAACTTCCGTTAAAAACTTCCTGAAATAAAAATGCGAGACGTATCAACTGTCGATATCGTAACAATCGCGTGACTGCCCTCAATTTGGCTGGAGGTAACTGTGGCAGTAACCTAACTTAAACACGACAGTTTATTGCTGTTCCGATTTGTACTATGAATCGCTAAGGCGTCACCTCGACGAGCGGGAGCGCCGCCACTTCGAGCTCTTATCGCCGACTTATCGTAAGCGAGATTTTTCCGATAAGACAAAGCGCCATTCTATTAGCGAATGCCATAGTCGAAATGCCTAAATGTCTACAACGTTTATACAATCCCATACATTTTGATGTTTTGACAATCGCTTCGCCACGCTACCGCTGACAAAATTTCATTTGTCTAGAGCCTTAAGTATGTTTTGTTTATATTCTTAGCGTTTAAGATAAGAATGCATTTTTCGAAAATATGTCGCTTACGATAACTAAGGGCTCGACTTCATTCTATTACACCACTATGAACACGGCGATATTATTGCGGCAATTTGACGAGTGATACCGATGAGCAGAACGCTCGTAAAGGTGGTGCTTAACTGTGATACGTTTTGCGCCATTCGGATTAGGTATAAGCGAACTCAATTTCTTGACCACTCTGAGGTGATATGTAACTACTATGTCATAAACGACAAGAATATTTCCATTAAGATCAACTACCCGTCTTTTTCCCGCAATTTCTAATTATGAAGATTCTTCACAGTTAGAAAGTCACAGTATCACCTATTTCTTTATACCCAGGAACCACGGGGGCGAAGCCGCATGGAAGAACTAATGCCATATTATATGAAAACAACCTTATTTCTATAGTATACTTAGCCGAGACTTAACCGAGGACTGGATGAACCGCAGGTTTTGTCTGACGCCACTTTATTGGTCAGTCTAGACGGAAGCAAAGTGGCCACGCGGTCGGCTATCTTCGGAAGCGAAGCGAAAAATTACGTGATTCTGGTATGGTGAACTCGAATAAGTATACGTTTGAACGACGGTATTTTATTAAAAATCTATTTTAAAACTCTATTCCACGATTTAATATCTAAACGTGAGTCCTCATCCGCCTGTTACCTGCAGAACCTTTGAATTAATAATGAGAAAACTGCGCCAACTTCCAATTACACTGCTGAGAAACTTTCTCTAGTCAAATATTAAAAAGGCAATCCGAAGTTTCCAGTTAAAAGCACCGTGTTTGCGATCTGACGAGAAATGCGGGAATCATTGTCATAATCGGGTCGTGAAATCGTCCAAAAGGTTTTAAGTGCTGTTAAGCATGAGGAGATCCTGGGATCAAAGTGTTATTAGGTGTTTAAATTAGGAAATCCTCAGCAGCACTTAGCAGACCAGAGTTTCGATTTAGACATGGCACGCCCGCGTGCCGAGTTTTTATCAAAATCCGTACAGTCTACGTGAAGTACAGACTACGTGAAGAGGTAACAAATGAACTTACTTTCGAGTTTATCAGTTAGATGTCGCTTCATGGTCATTGCCTTGATTCTCAATCTTGTTATTGCTATAAAAATTAAGCACCCTTAGTTTTTTTTTACCCCTAAACCTAATAAGAGGTCATTGTAGAACTTCTATGCGAAAAAGCCTAAAAACGCGAAGAAATCTGCTGTCCGACTGTTCACATAAATCGACAAAATATATGAATTACTTCGCCACATATTTTATTTACCTACTTTCCCTTTATTTGATATCCAATAAAGAGTATACTTTACATGTATCTACCTAATATAGATAGCCGTTATCGCTTATACTGCCTCTAGACAATTATTGTTCGCCATTGGCAGATATCCAGGCCATTCCCAATCGTTGAGTACGTTCGAAATGGAATTTATATGTCTAGAATAGTGAAGTGGAACACATAGACGTATTTCTAGAATACTTGACTGGCAATATAGATAATATGCCTACGTATTTCGATGTGATTTTTATTGAAATAATCTCTATCCACAAGAGATCCAAGGTAACTGACATAGCCTGAAGGATCTCCATACTAAAGTGTCCACATTGCTCGCAGAACAGATGGTCGATGGGGCCGAAAAGTTTTGAAGTGGCGGCCGCGTACCGGAAGACGCAGCGTTGGAAGGCCGAAGTAGAATACGCCCGCAACTAAGCCCGAAACTACGGACTTCGGGTTTAGAGAGTAGCCCCCCAGGACCGACGGCTCAGCTTATTTTTGGAGGCACGGAGGTATCTCGGAATGAAATAGATGGACACCCATCGACGGACCGACTGTGTCATGCGTCCCCCTTACGACTGTCATTACTTAACCCTCTTCACTTAACTCACGAATTTGCGCTGGCGGCACCATCACTTACCCCCGTTAACGCTTCTTTGCACTAAACCGTAGATTAGCGTGTCAACGCCAATTCAATGCATTTAAATGTTCGCATTGGTACGCGTATGGGACGCCGTAACCGTAAGTTAACCGCGAGTTAAGCTGTGGTGCCGAAATTGGATTGTCTGTTTGTTGAGGCATGTTCCGAGACGAAGCTTATCCTTGGATGATTAGTGCTGAATGTACTATTAGGAGATTAAGTGAATATAATGTGATAGGTACACATGAGTTGAGATGATGTAGTTGCGGAACTGTTCTTAGTTTAGGTTAACCTTAGTCTTAGTTTGGAAATATTAAATTAAAATATTAATAGAAGAACTATTTTTTAAGAATCATGTCTGTCTCCTTTGCCTAGTAGCTATTAACTGTACCTATTTGGTAGACATGATATATATATATATATTTTTTATGGTTTATATTTCACTTTCTTTGAACTTTTATATAGGTACATCAGTCCTAAAAGGTAAACACCAGGTATACCTTATCGGATTATAAATTATTTTTTAAGCTTTGAGAACTTCAAGCCTTGAAGATAATAATTTAATTTAGTAACCTCGTTTAACGTTGAAGCATTGATTAGCCTAAAACTTCACAAATAGTGAAGTTTTGGGCGAAAAATCATAGTACCTACTCGTAAAATATCTTGGGGATTATGCTCAGATCGGTAAAAATCTATCCTAAATGACGTAAGTCTTTTTGTAACGTAAGGTAAAGTAGGTTTTGTGGAGATTACTTGCTGAAAAACTAAGTAATAGAAATAATACCCACTCACAGTAATAATGAATAAAAAGATGAATCTGAAATTTTCTTTTCAGAGAAGCACACACTTTTATTTACCTCTAGACAATACCGCTCTTATACCGCAATACTTACCCAAATTACATATTCAACCTTCCTTTACAAATCTGCTAAAAATAATCTCAAACTCGTTTAAAGCGAAAACAAGCGACGTTTAATGTAAAAGAGACCACTAACTTAGAAAATTCTCTTGTCCCGAAAATGTTGACTTTTAATTAAGATGGTGGAACACAAGGAAATTGGGACCTTATTATTGTAGGCCTAGGTTTCGTAGTTGAGTGTGGGGAGTTGTTTTCTTAACCGGCCTTCGGGGCTGAGGATTGGCCGCTATGAAGTGATCACGGGAGATTTTTCCCATCTCAGCGGTTTGTGGGCGATTGTAAATAAATGGAGGTAACGAAGAGAGGAAGCCATAACTACTGAATAATATCTACCGAGGCTCTAAACAAAGTGCCCTTCTAGCAGCGAATGCGATTGTCGAAATGTTAAAATATAAGGGAAGAGTCACCGCGGCCCTGGAACGCAAAGGGCTTTAGAAGGAACACGGATGGGTGTTAGTCAGTTAGAGTCTGACGAGCCCTTCCGCTCCACCCAGAGCGGAAGAAGTCATTTGATGATTTCATTGTGTGAGTCATTTTATGCCCTAAATATGGCAGTTTGACAGCATTTGCGTAAAAAATATACGTCAAACTGTCATATAATCCGACTGCCTATTGAAAACTTGCCGTAAATGTGTTAAAATAAAGCCTAGCTGGGGACTTGTCATTAATTAGATATATATACCAGGTAATTTGTATCAAAACTTAATCTATTCATGAACAGTAGTTATATTTGCTAGTCGACCATTAGGGAATTCATGGAAAGTTGAATATTTATACACTGACTGTTTACCTCTATATAAACGTTAATATTCTACCCTTAAAAACATATTTAAAAACATGTTTATTTAACTATTGTGTGGTTGTGGGTAGGAATTGTCATCTGTGTGTTTCTTAATTTTGAGAGGCACAAGCTACAAACCAAGATAATAAGACTGATGACAAGGTAGCACATTATTGGCAACAATTTGACATTGACAGCGCCTATATTTATTTATTTATGTTCACACAATAAACAAGGAAATTTGATAAAGAGAAAAGATCACAAAGGTACTGCTTATTTCATGAGAAATTTCTTCCATCAACGACGAGAAACGTAGGTAGTAAGGCGCATTTTCGTACTACAACAAATTACTAATAATGTATGGTACTGGTAAACTATACAACGACCCCACTCAGGTTCAGAGTAAAAAAAAACTAACGTTGTATTATTACAGAACTAAAAAAACGTTCTATCAAAATCACTCAGGGATCGCAGGTCACAGCTGTATGTAGGTGGGTACATAACAAGCTTAATATCGGGCAGTTTAGGCCGAAAGGTTAAAGGGCCGAAACCAGGTCGTCCAATGTTCCGGCTCACGGCCCGCGTCAACAGTAAACAAATTACTGAATTGTAGTTCGGTGCAGCAACCTGATATTGGGGGAGTAATATTGTGTTTAGTATTTTATGAACCACTTAGTTTTACCAGAGGCTTGACCTGCAGGCCGACTTGTAGGTAGGACCTGCCTACATTCATTAGAAACTAGGATAGTTCTCAGTTTATTTAGAAAAAAGCATCATCATATCAGCGGAAAGACGTCTACTGCTGGACATAGGCCACCCCCAAATGGAACGCCTAATCGCCACGCTTGGCAGGTGGGTTAGCGATCGCACTGTAGCTGTTGCAATGCACAGAGAATGCTGCTGCCCATACTCTGGTGAGTCCCTTAGTCGTCTCTTACGACATCCACGAAAAATGGTATAGTTTTTTTAAGTCCGCCACCATACTAAAGGAAGGAGTGGAAATCCTGCCGAAGTTTGTGTTACCTAATATCTAGTCTGGAGTTCTTTCAGTTAAGCGTGAATAGATCACTTAAACATACGTGACTCATAATGGTTAAACGTGTGCTGTGCTCTAGCCATAAGAAAAGTATTGCTACTTTTCTTATGGCTATAGCACAGCACATTGACAAAGTGTGCCCTTATCCTGATTTATTTCGTATTGTATCTATAGTTAGTCCGATAATAAACTCTCATTAGTTAGAGTAATTTATTTCTAGACTTAAGGTACCGATATCTTCTAACACCCAATCCATCCAACGCAATCGTTTCTTTAGTCTTCCCATATTCTCTTAGTCATTCAGATTAATACTCAATATTGAGTTTATACTAGGGACAACCCTTATGTCAATTATGACCTCTGAGTTTGTTTTGGTGTTTCTTCTCAGGGTAGTCAGCTAGGAAACACCGGTCTCATCTAGTCTAAAATTACCCAAAAATGTTGACGTGTAAAAGTGTTATGTTGTACAAAATAAATAATATCATTGTCATTTATGAAAAAAATACTTTTGAGACCTTTACGACGAGCCCTTACTTGATATGTCTCACGGTACAGTTTGATAAACTTTTTTTTTGTATCTCAGTTTCTCATTTGTCCCCCGTTAAGGGTACAGTTGGGGTGTTTAGGTCACAAAAGTTCATATGTGTACCAAATATCAACAGAATCGATCCAGTAGTTTCAGAAAAAATTGGCTATGACATACAGACAACCGAATGATCCTAAAAGGGGTCCGTTTTTTACGGATTTTCAGAACCCTATTTAACACTATTAACATTACCGTTCTCATTTTAACTCTATAATAATTCAACGCTGGTTTTAACACTTCATTACCCCTTAAACCGTTCGCTGTCACTGTCAGGCAAATATTCATGAAAAATTAAGTCACGCAATTTCCAATAGCATGCAGGTTTCACACAATATTATTTTTCGTGTTTACATGTGTAAATTGTGAACCTATGGACATATTTTTATTTTAAATTCGACTTTCATTTGCATAGTTAATTACTTAGTTATTTTATTACAGGGTATCGCGGGTGCCCAGTTACTGGGTTGTGTTGGTCAGATGGGCAGTCATCATCATCATCATATCAGCCGAAAGACGTCCACTGCTGGACATAGGCATAGGGTTGCCATAATCGTCACGCTTGGCAGGCGGGTTGCCGATCGCAGCGTAGCTGTTGCAATGCACAGAGAATGCTGAGGACTGCCGATAAAGTGAAAACTAAGTAACTTGTGAATTTTGTCGTTGAGCTATTAGGTTATTATTTTTGAATTTGGAAAGCATTCGGTGACGATGACGCGAGTTCCATGATTTTTGTTCACCCAAAAAGTGCTCACCTAAAGGAGTTTTATTCAAATATTGCTACTACGCTACATCTCGTTGACCCAAATATAGTTGGGAAAGGACTAGGCAGATTTATTGACTTATGTGGGTTTAATATTGTTTCCACGTGAAGTTCCGAATTTTTTTTTAATAAAACTAGTTATCATTCTCCTGCCTGTCTAGATTTAAGGGTATTTATGTCGTTTTCCTATAGATAAGTACAAATGTTCTTTGATTAAAAAAAAAAACCTCTGCCATTCCGTCCCGGTATGCGTTGGCCCTTAGTCAGCTCATCATGTTTTCTTCGTCCCTAAGCTTCTATTTGCCATTATATCATCAGTCATCTCCGCATGGAGTCATTTCACCTTTCATGTTTTTTACCTATATAGCTAGAGTGAAAATTGAGATGTGCTTTTGGCAAACATAATTATCGTATGGGATAATTGGCGATATTCTTAAGCTAAATAACTTTAAATGTGGTGAATCTATTATTTGTGAACACCACTAAAATATCGTACTAACCAAAACCTCGACTTGCTGAAACTAGAAATTGTTACGTTATTTATTTATGGAAGAACCCAATATTTGTTGTATAAATCGTAGAATATAAAGCTCAAGCCAGGCTTTCACGTCAATTTCTTTTGACGTAATGATTGATATTCTCATTCATTGGCTTAGCTTTCTTTTTATTGCCTTTGGTACACGGCCATTTATATTGACGCAAAAATCCCAAAAGAAATAAGAAAACACGCCTGTATTCCCCGAAGGGTTAGGCAGAAGTCCCCATACCCATAGTACACCCACACTTAATCAATTGTGCTTTAACACCTACGTAATACGAGGGAGCCTATTGTCAGCAACTAGGTAAAAATATAGACTTCCAACTACGGAGAAATCCCAAAAGGATAATTTCACATCACATATTTTTGTCTTAATTCAAGGCATGCATGTATGTATTCTAAATAAAAAAGTCCAATTCACATATTGTACTTACGTATGTTATCGTGTGCATGCGTCATCGCGAATCGCGAAAAAAATCCACAAAAATTCACTCAAAGGGCAAAGGGGACATCAGCAATGTTTGCTTTGTTGTGTTGTTATTGATGTGATGTCAGACATGTTCACGCAATTAAAGTACAATAGAGTAGATTCAGCCCAATTTTTTTTCGCAGAATTCCCAAAAGAAATAAATAAAATCAAACGAAATACTACAACGTTAATTGATTTCCTGTACATTGTGGTCATTGACCCGAGTAGGGCCAGAGTGCAATATTCAATCAAAACTGCGGGCACCATGCCTCATCTCGATTGGTTCGTAAGCAAATTATTTTGCCTCAGTTCTGGGTTTAAAATTCACGGAAAAATTTAAATAAATGGGTTTACAAAACGTCGAGGGATTTAAAAGTGTAAGGATGGATTTTTTTGAGGTTATTTTGCATTTTGAACCTTATTGACTGTACCGCCTATGCGAATCTATAAGTAGGATTGATCTAACCTAACCTAACTAGCTTAGAACTTACTATCGCAATAAAAGTGTTTCAATCACCAACAAATGTTTTTTTTAGGAATTGGTGGACTTGGCTACCGAGGATTTACATTTAGTTTTTTTACCCAACTTCATTAGTGTAATCAATTACTTTAGTCACTTTAAACACCATGCACTATTATTTTAATTCATTATGTTTTTCATCATCTGCCTAGCCTTTTCCCAATTATATTGGGCTCAGCTTCTATTCAAACTGGATTTAGCTGAATACCAGTATTTCACGTGGAATGATAACCTCGCTGACCTCCACAAACCAGTAACTGTGTAACATGGTACTTCATGGCATGACTGGTGTCAGACTGCCAAAGATCTACAAATGTCGAACGGGACCAACGGCTTAGCGTGCTTTCCGAGGCACGGACGAGTCTCGGTATGTTAAGATGGTCACCCATCCGCAGACCGACCCCGACAAGTGTTGAAGATCAAACCGTGCGGCTTTTATTATTAAGCCACGAGCTCCTATTAATTAACTGTTTTTAATTCATTTATATAGTGGTTTGCAACAACGTGACTGTTCTTAAAAACTATCGGATATCCGAAATAAAATCTATCCGTAACCGAATCAAATAAAAAAGTTTAATAAAATCTTTGTAAGTTGTAAAAGAAAAATCTTTTTGTTTTTACTGGATGTGTTGTTTTCACTGTTATTTTTGTTTTTTTTTTACCTCGGATGTTTTATTTATTTATTTATTTAACAGTTTATGTACACACATTTAACAAATAGATAAGAAGGAAACAGAAAACTAAGTACAAAGGTGATGCTTATTTCTAAAGAAATCTCTTCCAGCATACCTGCAGAGGAGAGTCGAATAAAAGTGATGTAGACATGCATCGTGTATAAAAGTTATACGTTGTTTTTTTGATTTTCTTTCTCTTCCGTCCAACCCTCCTGCATTACTTTATTGGTTAATATTTTTACTAAAGAATTGTGAGCCGTTACGGGACGCCTGGCAGATGTGAAACATTGAAATTATTTTGTACATGTATTATGCATAAAATAATAGATTACGACAGGAAATAAATATGGCAATATGAAAAAATACATATAGACCGTATATACCATCGTATAACGTGGCGACGCGTCGCCACGCCAACAATCGGTTTTACCGGCGGTTTCACATCAAAAAATCAATAACACGAAGTAGAAGATAACACGAAAGTTTACCAAATGACCCAGTCCTTTCATAACTATATTAGAGTGGGCTTCCAGTCCAGCCGAATTTAGCTGAGTACCACTATTTTAAATGGAGTGACTACCTATCTTCCCTCCACTGATAAGGATGTGTTTCCTCCAGAGATGTGCGAGTATGCGTAGCGAGGGATGTGTTTGTTAAGTGCCAATAGAATCGCTGCTTTTAACTAGCCTCGCTCTTCGCAGCTCCGGTGGAAACGGCTTAGCGGCGCGAGGTTTTTGTACGTACAGAACAAGAGAAGGATGGGTGCGAGGTATGTGTGCGAGGTATGTGTGCGAGGTATGTGTGCGAGGTATGTGTGCGAGGTATGTGTGCGAGGGATGTGTGCGAGGGATGTGTGCAAGGGCTTGCCTCGAGCGTGAGACTGCTAGAATCGAATCTGAAAAGAGTCCACTACCCAGCCTCGCACCGGTCATCTGCACACCGTTTCAAAGCGTTGCTACGCATCTTCGTGACACTCATTTTCCTCGCTCATTTCTGGTGGAAACGCACCCTATGACTGTTTTTCAGACTTTCTGGTTTCCAACTACCCATACTGAGCGACTGTCAAAAATTTACAAATGACAGTTGTGACCAATTGTCAGTGCCTGTACAGAGTAGTCGAAATGAACGGCCAGGTATCCAAGGACCGTTGTATAACCTTGAAGATGAACCCATATGGCTGTTAATATTATTTTTCCATAAGCCTCCAGACTACTACACAATAATAGGTAATAAATAACAGTTTTGTAGTAAATTGTAGTATTACCTAGTATTTTATTATTTTGTGCAGTATTGGAACATCGTTCGACTTCAATAAATTGTTGTTAGGTGTCAAAAAGATTAGGTTTGGCTTTTATATTTTTAGCTTTATATGATGTGTAATCGGGTTTGAAAGCAAACGTGTGTAGAGACACAATCACTACGTGCAGAAGAGAAACTAGACAGAATATAATATAAATTAAAAGAATAGGCTTCGGCCGGTGCCATTGGATTTCTCAATCTGGAATAAAAATTCATCCAGTCTTGAGCAGCCCGAAGTTCTGTGGCCGGTTTATAGCAATATGCCTTATTACGTAGAGCTAAAAAATTTAAATGTGTGTATGTATGCACACCGCTGCCTAACCCTTCAAGTTTAGGAAACAGTTTTTGTTTTAATCAAACCCTGATTTGTGACAGTAACCTATTCGAGGAATGAAAACAAGGGCTGATGGCATAATGGATTGTGCTAGCTAACAAGTGTCAATTAATTTAATGGATTTACATATTAGACATATCATTTTCGGTGTCATGTTTTGTAAACCTTGCATATTGCTGTTTAATTCAAGTTTTTATAACGTAACAGACAGATGTGTTGCTGGGAAGTTTGTTGCGCCACTTCTTCTTCCCAGCTAAAACACTAGGAAGTGATGAAAGGCGGGTGTTTTGGGGGACTGTCTTTATGTAGAACTTTGACGTGCAAAAAGTGCTGGCATTCAGCCTAATTTAAATAAATGACTTTTGATTTTAATTTGAAGTTTGCACTTATACAAAAATCAACTTAAGTCGTTTTTGCTCTTGATCCTGGTTATTTTGATTTCCGATCATATTTTATTTGTCTACGATAATAAGTTTCATATCGGTAGAACCTCTATGTGATTATCTCATTTCGAGTTTAGAAATCTATATAAATAACCGGCCAAGTGCGAGTCGGAACCTCACTCGAAGGGTACAATACCATAAACCAAAAAAACAACACGTTTTGCTGATATTTCTATTATTTTTTGTTATAACGGCAATAGAAGTACACACTCTGTGAAAATTTCAACTGTCTACCTATTACGGTTCATGAGATACAGCCCGCTGCCAGACAATCGGACGGGCCGATGGATGGATGGACGGACAGACAGACGGACAGCGGAGGCTTAGTAATAGGGTTCCGTTGGTTTCCCTTCGGTTACGGAACCCTAATAACAATGAATTGCCGACATGTGATATGCGCATAACTTGAAAACGACTTGAATGATTTAAATAATTCTTTTCTTTTTTGTTGTGTTCGTAATTGTCAGGGCGAGGTTTGCGTGAAAGAAAATTTTGACTAAAGAAAACATCTGGTAGAAGCCGGGACGGGCAACTAAGTAATATCAACGGGTCAACAAGTCGTTGGCCATCGAAGAAATTGTATTTAAACTGACACCAACCTTTTCTAAAATAATTCTCTGGAATAATTTTCTTACACATTTATTTAGCACAAGTTTATTTTAAGCTACTTACGTAACTCAAATGTAATAAAAAATTCATCTTCATTAATTGAAGAGGAACCCAGTGAGTATAACGTCTACAACGCGAACGAATGGTACTTATAACTTAGGTACAAGAACTCGCCTTCACAATAATACTTAAATTTTCTCCTTCATGTAATTTGGAAACGAAATGGAAGACGACGAGACAGTTTTATTGAAAAAGTCGAAACTGAACGATAAGGTTGTGACGCAATGGGATAATAAGGAGAAGATTGTATGATCTTATTTAAACATCAAAATTAAACCCAAAAAATCGTTCATAGGGTGCGAGCTAGCGCCAACAGCATCCGGATCGTAGTAGCGAGCAGGCTCGACTGTACGTTTGTGAACCGCTCTGCTGAAAGGTTTCGGATGGGCCCGTTACATTAGCGGTGTCACTGACGGTTTTTTTACTGTTATACTCGCACTAATATAGTTTGTAAATAAATTATTACGAACAAATAAGTATTGTTGCTCGAAATAAATGATTATTGTTATTATTTTATAATGTGCAATAGTGAAAAACAGGCCCAAAACGAACCCCTTAAAGAATGTAGCGTACTTCATATGTACAGATTGTGTGAGATATAGTATTAAAGTAACGTGCGTTCGTGGGTGACCGATTGATAGGGGAGCATAAAACAAACGTGTTGCGCCCACCCGAAAACACAACAAAAAACATCCCAGTGCACCCCAGCCATATTTTCCTTTACACAATTCGTCTTAGCACAATATTATTTCAACTTATTGCCAAGCTACCTACTCACTTGATTAAAGTTCGCACAGTATCGGATCGTGAGAAATGGAAATATCGCCAGTGGAATCAAAAAGTTAATACAGGTAAATCCACAGGTTTTACCGACCGACGGGTAGGGATTACTCTTGCTGCTGACACTTATTGGGGGCGCGGACAGAAGGTCAAGCGAAAATGAACGTAGGTATTAACCTTAAAACTCACACCACAGAGTATGGATACGCAAGCCCCGGCAGTAAGCTAGAGTCACCAGTCCTGCCCTTAAATCCGGTTGTCACGGGTCTGCAATTTGTATGGGTGAATAGTGACACTTACTGACACGCTTGGTTAACATGGAAAGTGTTGACAAAATCAAAATCAAAAGTCATTTATTCAAATTAGGCTGAGTGCCAGCACTTTTTGAACGTCAAAGCTCTACATAAAGACAGTCCCCCAAAACGCCCGCCCGTCACCACTTCCTAGTGTTATAGCTGGGAAGAAGAAGTGGCGCAACAAACAATACCATATCTAGCAGTACATGCGTCTCCGTGCTCTGTGACGCATCTCCGTGCTCTTCAATTATGGCATTTGCTAAGCTATAGGAAGGCACAACTTAGTATGTGGTACCCGGCACTACAGGACTGGTGTTAGGGCTGAGAAGGATGAACTCTCCGGAGAGTTAATACGGAACAAAAAACAATTCAAGTAATTTTCACACGATTATGTGTCCGGACCGCAATACCGCATACAGACACCAAAGCTTTAGGGGGCGCGAGCGCCGCAGGTATCCATTTTGAAAAAAACAAGATGGCGGCATTAGTTGCGTAGACGTAACATCTTGTTTTTAATGGAGCGCACCTGGGGCTCATTTGTTGTACGAAGCCAACCTTCTGTACCTATCTATTTGGTTCTACGGAGCTCTCATTTCTTTTAGAATTGTACGTACCTACCTATTATAGACACTTTTCTGAACAGACGTGATCTTCTCTTCCATTCAGGCGTGATCTCAGCTTATTGCAGGTCTGCATTGCTAGAAGAAATGAGTCTTGCGCAGCGCGATTACTTTTATGGTATCATGGATACGAAATTAATATGACTGTTATCAATAAGAAAGCAACAATTGAAAGAAAAATATATGAAATAAAAGTGTTAGTTTAAAAGCACAAACTGAGAAAACTAAGTAAACAAACAATTCTGAATCGTTACGTCACTTATTCCCAATTTGTTGCAGCATACAATTGCACTTTGGGATTTTTAACCGCCCGCGCTGACCCGAGTGTTGAAAATCCAATTGTACGTTTTTATAATAGGCATTCAGCTAGGTGTCACTTGGTCTCAGTGAAATGGGTAATAGAATTTTCTCATTGACATGAGAAAATCCTCCTATTACCCGTTACGAAAGTAATACTGTCGATTTGATATTCGCGTTTTATAATAATACTGGAACTAAAAAAAATACCTCATTTAAATGTACCTTGAATATCAAAGTAGCTTGGCGCAATTTCAATTTCAATCAACGGGAACATAGAATGGGTGGCTGGAAAACAATGGTAATTCCCATATATCAGTCAAACTCAAAATAACCCATAAACCGGATACTAATCCAAATAGTTTATTTTGATATCCGCCGTTCTTTACACTTTACCTAATTTTGGCTCCAATAATAAAACAATACTCGGAAACAAGCTCAAAGCGCCTTAAAATAAACAATAGCAAGCTACATTTTATGAATGTCAAAGAAAAACTTACATTTCACAACATCTCGAAACTGTAGCAAGCTCATTTAAATGTACCTTGAATTCAAAGTAGCTTGGCACAATTTTAAAAAGCTTTGTTACCGCTGAAACACGGGAACGAAGTAAAACTTTCAGAATGGGGGGCTGGGAAACTGTACAAAATAAATATAGAGAAAGTTTCAGTATATTCTTTTGAACTGTAACTGATTTTTTGTAAGGTGCTTTGGTTTGCCAGAACGACGGCGATTGGATTGGAAGTGGGGTGAACTTACTTTTTTCATATTTATAAAGATGTGTCGATTATCTCCTATTATTGGGTAACAGTGTAAGCCCAAGAAGAGGCCCTTTTCTTTTCAGTGAAATAGTAATAGGCTGGTATGGGAATTTTCCACCAGCGGTTTCGAAGTAAAAAATCACCACTTCGATCACTACATTTTCCGAACCTTAGCGCAGCTCAGTCAAGCCAGTGTTAAGCTGCGTTCCCACCAGAGATGTGCGAGGATGCGTAGCGAGGGATGTATTTAGGAACCATTAGAATCGCTCCATTTACCTAGCCTTGCTGAGCGCAGCGAGTCTATTGGTTCTTAACATACACATCCCTCGCTACGCATCCTCGCACATCTCTGATGGAAACGCAGTCTTTTCATGATTACGTCGTGAAAGAAAGACAGCTGTACCTACAGGACGAACAGCACTATCCCTTTTTTCAAAGGATTCATAATGGCAATGACATGTTATAGTAAAACTGCTAAGGCTGGTGAAAAACCGAACTTGGAATTTGTACATTCAAAAAATCAGAAGATTTGTCCGAGAGATGCAAATGAGGAATATGAAATGTGCAAAGGACGTGAGCAAGAAATTTGTGCATGGGGTGCGAGTAAATACACAATTTCATAGCTTCGCTAGGCATCCTCAGTTCCTCACACCGAGAAAATCTCCTCGCACAGCTTCGGTAGAACCAATAACACGATTTCACAGTGCCGCTACACATCTCGCCTAGCTACTTCGCACAAAAAAAAAGCACATAAAGTGACTTATACGATCATCCCACCCACAAGCTTTGGGAAAACTTTCATTGTGCCCACAGCTGCAGGTGTGCAGCCAGCCGGACTCTTCGGACTCGGATAGCTATAACCTGGAAGTATTTATATCAAGAGTAACCTATTCAAGGTTACTTGACTTCCTGGCGAGCGGGCTTCATCGTCGACCACTTCATCGCTTTCCATCAGGCGAGATCGAACCGGCCAGTCATACATAGCTGCAAGTAGGTTTGCTGGAGAGTTTGTTGCGCCACTTCTTCCCAGCTAAAACACTAGGAAGTGGTGACGGGCGGCCGTTTTGGGGACTGTCTTTATGTAGAACTTTGACATTCAAAAAGTGCTGGCACTCAGCCTAATTTCAATCAATTAATTTTGATTGATTGCTTGAGTAAATTAAAAAAAAATGGTTTTGTTCTACATAATATACAAAAATACGCTCAAGCATTGAGACCGGGTCGTCAAACAACCGACCAAAGAGATCTAAATGCAAAATGTTTATAATTTTCTTTGTTAATTTAGATTGAAAAAGTTTGCGGATAACTTTTAGATGGAGGACGGTAAGCAGATAAACATTCACTTCAGGTCAGTTCCGATTATTTAGAACAAGTTCAGAAGTTATTTGTCGCTTAAATAATTTGTTTACTTTCAAGAGTTTTATGTTTCAAGTTAATTTGTCGAATGAATTTTCTTTTTTTTTCTTTTGGATTCGGCTGTCGTTTTTTTTTTCAGTATTAATATGTTATGCCTTTTTGTTTATTTTTAACTAACATAATATAACTATATATTAATTTAAAACTGTACTAAACCTAAGTATGTACATATACAAAAACAAAGTACAGTCAAGCGTCAAAGTATTCCTGCATCGCTGTCATCCGGAAACGTGCCCAGAAGACTGGCAGCATTGCCACGTTGAATGGCAATGCTAATTCTTTGAGCAAAGAAACTCTGGTCACGCAAAGTCTCGATCAGTCGGCGAGATATTATGTCCTTGAAAAGGAGACGCGCACTCGGACCCGATGATCCAAGCGTTTCGACCCCAAACAGCTCAAAACTGTAATTCCCAATAAAGTTACACTATTTCCGCTGTCGTTTGTAGAGGTTTGACAATCGTTACGGGTACATAGTCAAAAGCCAAAACATCGGACACCAGTCCTGCTAAGGGGTATCGAGACTAGGTTTTAGAAGTTTGCTGGATCCAGTTAGAATGGCAGACCACTCCAACTTTGGGAAATGGCTGGGCAGAGGAATGGAGTCCAAGCGGCTTCCTTCAATTTTACCTCAACCTTACCCTCAAAGTCCGAGTGCCTTTTGTAGGTTTGATAATATGAATTTTGAGTGTCCCGCAGTGAGACACAACAATTGAGTGAGAGTGAGAAAGAACAAACAATTTCGGCAGTCCATGGTTTTGGTTGTTTTTTCGTTTTTGACACCGACTGCCGAAATTAAAGTTATTTTATACTTTTTAGTGTTTTTTATTTGGAAGTCAGTTGTATTTCTTTGTAAAAAGTTTTTTTGATGTCAGCCTATTGTGTCTCACTGCGGGGCAAAGGCCTCCCATTCTTCCTTCCATCCCTCCCGACTTTGGGCAAGTGTGGACCAGTCTTGCCGAAAATCTGTCAAATTGACAGTCACTAGAAAAAAAATGTTGCCAATTTAAAAACAAAGCCTTTAAAAAAACACCCTCTATTTAGCAGCTGAAACAATAACTAAATAATTTAATCCATGGAGCTTGAGTCTCTCAATTAGTAAGGCGACGTATTTTTGCGCTAATGACTCAATCCATTAATTAGTTGGGTCTAGCTAGTAAGAAAACTTATTAATTTGTTCTCTAAATGTAAGCACACTCAGTTGGATGGAGCTTAGTAAATACCTACTTTACTCAATGTTATTAGGTGTTATTACTTAATGTTATTAATGTTATGTTAGGTATTAGTTTTTCTTCTTTTTTGTTATTTTTAACGGGTTGATTTAAAAGGTTAAGCAACGCTTGCGTAGGTTGAGCCGTGGATGGGAGACAATCCAACTATTTTTGCTACTTTCTGACCCCTCTCTCAAAACGAAAGCAGCTGTCCAGTACATTTTGTCGAGTTATGTGCACAGAAATGTATGAAGGAGTCGATTTTAATCTTTATTTCTGTTTCAGATATTAAGAAATTCAATAAATGTATGTGGGTCAGTGGCCGTTATTGCTCATTTATCTGGCGCCATTGATAGAAAATACTTTATTGTTCACAAAAAGTTTTAACCTAACTGTTTTACACAATCTTAATTTTATGGGTACAGTGGCGGTCTTGGATGGATTGAAAAAACTTTAAATAAAAAGGCTGTAAGGTTCGTAACAGTATACGACCTTCATGTGTGTGACAGTTGGTATTGTCAGACCCATGAAGGTCGTATACTGTATGTGTATACCTACTTAGCCAATAAATGTTAAGTAGGTACCTAAGTCACATTATTAATTAAGTTCAGTGCATGATAATTCAAGAGCCTAAGTACTTAATTAACACGTTTCACTAATAAGTAATAACTTAACATACGCCTAGCACGAGAGGTGGAGGAAAGTAAAATTTAATTTGCGATCGCTAAAGGGCTGCTAATTTTATATTAACTGAGTTTCGTCGCAGAAACGCTTATGTGTGAATGTGGCCCTACACTAAGTGGCACGTTGAAGATGTATCTGACGCAGCCAACTTACTTAATCAGCCGTTTCAGTAAAAGCATAGTCCTTTCATTGAACTGCAACATCATTTAACCAGCGACATAAGTGACAGGGGCAGGTCATTAAACGATATTGAACTAAAGATATCACTTAGGTCGCTGAAAAAACGGCGCAGTTAAATGAAATGGCTAGGCAACCAATTAAATGGCTGATTAAGCTATTTGGCTGCGACATATCCAATTTTTTCAGATGAATGCGACGCGACAATGTGACAACATTGCGACGGCGATCCATCCTATCCAATATAATGAATGGGAAAGTAACTAAGTCTGTCTGTCTTTCTATCTGTCTGTATGTTTGTTACCTCTTCGCGCAGAACGTATTTCAATGAAACTTGGCCCACGGGTAGCCGATGTATTTAGGACAAAGGATACGTTTTATCAAGAGAGTATGTTCCCTTATGATAATTTTCGACTCTCACGCCTCTGACAAAAGCTAGTTTTTTCTAAAAATATGTTCTATTTGAATAAATGAAACCTTCTTATGAGAAAATGAATCAGGAACTCGAATTTATTTGCAAATAACCGGCCAAGTGCGTGTTGGACCACGCACAGTGTAGGGTTCCGTAGTTAACCGTCTGGCAAGAAGGAGGATCCTCCCATTTTTCAGTGGAGTTATGCGGGACTTTACTCTCTATACCCCATCCCTCTATATAGGCAAAAATTACGTTTCAGCTACTGTTGGTAGCTAATTTGACAGTTGGTTAAAGGTAGATACATTATTGAAACCGGCCGTTAAAAGACAACACGGGCCAAAGCCAAGTACTGGGTAGTACTTGGATTTTTCCCGTGTCTCTGACTACTAACCTAAGTGATAGTAGTATGTGCGTCGTTGTCGTTCTGCAAGAATTTCCGGACAATTCTACAAGTGTTCAAGCTTTTTGTATGGTTTGGTAGGTGGAGGGAGCTATCTCAAGAGATTTTAATGATTGATGTAATTGTTTAGGTTTCATCAATCCATTCAGCCGCTAAGACGTGAAGAAGTAACAAACAAAGTAACTCACTTTCGCATTGATAATATTAAGTTAGGATTAACATTATACCAGCGTTACCTAAAACGCACCTGCTTTCATTCAATGAAACATCCATCGACCCAGACCTGTATAAAACCATCACCACTCTTTATATGATAAATATTCATCAGTCCACAACATTACAGATAGACTGAAGACCTTTTCGTACCCCGTCACTGCCTTTTAATTTATTCAGAACATCGATCTACCTACTTCTAACAAAGAAACACTTTTATACCAAGCTTTTAAGAGTATACCGAGTACAGACAAACAGGGATGAAGCAAAAAGTCCACTTCTTAGAGAAATTCAAACGAGAATCAAATCTTAAAAGCTGTATGCGAAAAATTGGTGGCCGACAAAAAGTATGGAAGCACCTGTAATTTTTGTTAAAAGATATATCATATCACTAATAGCTAATTTTATCTATGTAAAATATCAATATACTATTATTTTAAGTTATTCTACTATATTTTAATTAATCAATGTGGGCTTTTAGGTTAGACTCTGTAAGATTGTAATAAATCTTTAATAGATTATGATTTCTCGATATATTATGAAAAATTTATATATTTAAACTTAATTTACAATAGTGGTACATGGGCGCACTTAATGCATCGTATTATATACAATAAATCCCATCCAAATTCAATGGTTTCCAATATATCCGTGAATTATTAAGAAAAAATCGTTTACGATTTGACGCAATATTTTACAATCTTACGGCGTTTGCAATTTTCATGACAGATACATGTCAATGGCGTTCAAAAGATTAACGTTAGGAACTGTTAGGAACAGTGATTATTTAATGAATACCGTTAAATAGCTTACTTAAAATTTGTATAATTGTCCCTCAGGGGTGTACACAATAAGGTTGCTAGTAATCAGGTAAACCAATTCAATAAACAAATTAATAGCAGTTGGTACTTCTGTACTTTCGTAGACAATGTCTTTAATGTAACAATGTTGCATGAAACGAGGAAATACAATGTGTTTTATGATCCTTATTATCGTTGGTAGCTGAGAACAATCAGACGAAATGTGTCCTCTCAGTGAGATGGGAAGCCTGCACGTACTCACTCTTAACACTTCACGTTGTTGACGCTGAACATATTTCATGTTTATGTTTTGTTATACTTCCTTATTCTTGTGAAAGATAAGGAAATTATTTTTACAGCACATGAAACGTTGCAAAGAATGTGTGAGACATGATCCCGTTCTGTGTAATTGGTGGTCTCAATCTGCCAAGACTTTTCTCAACAACGTCGGGGGTTGCTTTCAGTTTCAGCGGATTTGACTTAGTACCACTGTCTGGGTAACACGATACCCCTTTGCACAATTGGTGTCTGTATTCTTGGATTTTGACTACTCGTAACGACTGTCAAAGTTCTACAAATGACCGCCAATTTCCGAGGCGGAAAAGTATCGGTATGTAGTTATTGATCACACATCCACG
This sequence comes from Mamestra configurata, assembly GCA_002192655.3. Lineage (NCBI taxonomy): Eukaryota > Metazoa > Arthropoda > Insecta > Lepidoptera > Noctuidae > Mamestra > Mamestra configurata. The sequence goes on from NDFZ01005489.1 coordinate 1,020,475, forward strand.
GAAGTAGTAATAGTAGTAGAGAATTTAATGTTTAGTTGGCCGAAATATTGAAAAAGCAGTGATAATGCAAGCGAAGAAGGAGGCTGGACGCGTGTGAGAGAGCCAAACTTCACGGCGAGCGATGGGTGGCTCGCCGTCCGATAAGGACCAGGCCCGGGTCGACGTCGCTTTGTGTCCCGAGCGCTTCAAAGATATTTCAGCATGATTGACGGCGCCCGCAAGTGCTACTGCTTGCTGGGGTTGCAGAATTTGTTCGAAAGAGGTACCGCAGCCCGGGAACGCAAAGGGCATTTGGAGGAACACGGGTGACATTTGATGACTTATTTATTAAAACTGTAGGCACTACTAAAAAAACTGTACAAAGGCGGACTTAATCCCATCGGCATTTTCTACCAGTCGACCTTAGGGTGGTGCAGAGACAACATCGCAGATGCAATGGAAAGGATTAGGATATTTTTGTTAATTTAGACTTCGCATCCGAAAACCAAGGGCTCAAGCACCAGAAACAAAGAGAGCATCCGAACTTGAAACGCAATCAGAAATATTTATTTCTATCAAAAAGTAGGTGTAGTAGGTACATATTTCTGGAAGATGCATTAGATTCTAGGCAGGATGGTAGTTATTATTAGAACCTACAAGAACATAACAACCCGCTGCGCTCCAATCGAATCCATTTTCTTGTTTTATTTACTCGAAACTCTTACATACGTCGGAAAGCGCGTTAATTCATGAACCCCAGATACAAGATTGTGGAGCTCTGACAGATAGAGATATAAGTACGTGTAGACACAATTTGGACTGTATTTTATAGTTTAATGAAATTACGAATCGCTGACACAACTGACTTTTATTTTGACAATGTGAAAAAAGTAAAAAAAAAAACATAAATATATATAAAAGGGTCGCAACAGTAAGTAAGGCGAGGGCTAAGTGTCCGCTAGATAGAAGACGAAGAAAATGAGAGTTTTCAGGAAAATTCACTGCTCCAGTTGGCGCCACTTAGGTGAAAGGTAACTTACACACGACGTAACGAGCTAGAGTTACGGCACGTAACCTATGACGTAAACATGACAAAGACATCAATTTATCTAGTGTCGGAAAACATAAGCGTTTTGACAGATGCTTGGACCTAAAGCCTCACAGCTGCCACCTGGTAAACGTCATTTCAAAAAAACCCTCATTATACTCAATTTGTGCAACATAATATCGTCAAAATCAATTTCTTAAATATAAAATTCTGAAGTTCCTAATATAGTTGTATGGGCGCCTCACCCCTGGTATGCACTTAGGAATACAAAGGGTTTATAAAAAGGGTTAATAATATGTTTTATATTATTAACCTTTTTTATGTTAAAAAAACAAAATAACAACTTTATTAAATAAACCACGAGTAAAATGCAGTAGAAACATGAAGTTCGACAAAAATTTGCAATTATTTTTAAAGTACGGTGTAAAATATATCGATACATCTTCGATGTAAAATAGAAGACATGGAGTTGATTTCGCTGTTGTAATTTAAGTGTCCTCAAGTTCAGGAAAGCCGAAGAAAGCTACGATACACTTGCCATAGCCCACGATACGCCAGTACCCTGAAATATAATAACACAGGTAGCCTTAAGAAAATGTTTATTAGTAAAAAAATTTGAATTGTAAGTAATCTGTACTATTAAAACGGGCCAAGTGCGGGAGAGACTCACGCGCAAAGAGTTCCGTACGAACAATAATTTTGTTAGCATATTATTTTAAACGTCTTTCCTGTAATCTATGTATCACAATAGAACTATTTTCATAATTTCTCTTTTTCCAAATTTTTTGAGGCTCGGAAGTTTCGCAGACAACGAGAGGAATGGTCAATTTCATCTTTTTTGGGGTTTCGAACATCCGTAAGAATCGGAACCTTTATAGGATCACTCGATCAGTATGTCTGTCTGTCCCAGCAAATTTTCTCCGAATCTACTGGACCAATTCTGTTGAAATTTATTACACACAAGAACTTCTGTGACCCAAACACGCACTGTTTGGGTCGCAGAAGTTCTTATGTATAATAAATACATTTCGTTACGTAAATAAATAAATGTTGAGTTGGTCACTTTTGAGGGAATAAACTAGAAAATTTTTAAAAAAAATCGTAGCTGTACCGTGCGACATATTAAATAAAAGGGCTCATTGTGAGTTTTCAGTATATTTTTTTAATATTAAAAAAAAAATGTAAAATAGTGCCTCAAATTTTGTAAAAAATGCAGATTACAGGAAAGCCTGTAAGAAGTGTACTGTGTGAAAATAACAGGAACCCTTTGCACGCGAGTCCTACTCGCACTTGGAAAAAAAAATAAAATTAAAAATGTTACAAGGTAAACTGTGAAAAACTTTTTTTTACATTTTGTTTGTTCCCCAAAAGTTACCCCATACACAAAAACTGGACAAGTGCGAGCCTAACTCGCGCATCGAGGGTTCGGATAGAGTCTTATTTTTTTCCTACAGAAGATTATAAACTATGAAAGCATTGTCATGTCACTCAGACGAAAAAAACATTCACAAAAAATTTAAATAACTTTAATTTCGGAAGTTGGTGTTAAAATACGAAGAAACAATCAAAAACACCTACTTCCGAAATAAAGTTTTTCTTATACTTTGCAGTGTTTTTTTTTGGAAGTCGATCTTTTTTTTTCACTTTTTGTGGTACCCCCACCACCCCTAACAACACCACTGGAAAGTCACAGCACAGCAATTTCGTATTCTTGGATGATATATTTTCTATTTTCCCCAGCTATTTTGATAATACTACAAATTCCCAATTTTCAGACTTTTTCCTTCACTTGTACTGTAAGAACTATTTCTCAAATTTCATGACTGAGGGAAATACCTCTTTTTTGTTGGTTAGGTATGGGCAATCATGACTTCTTCCGCTCTGGGTGGAGTGGAAGGCCCTGTCAGACTCTTACTGACTAAAACCCATTCGCTTTCCTTCTAAAGCCCTTTGCGTTCCAGGTTACTCTTTCGAACAAATTCCGCAACCCTGGTGGGGGAAGTACCTACCCTATAGGTTTTGATTCCTTTGCAAGCGTCAACACATGGGAGCAGAAACGGCCTTATCTTTAGATTGCGTTAACTTTAAAGTTTGTCTTTTTTTCACTGCTGCAAGGGGTAGCAGATCTGAGTATTTGTTATTTATTTCAGCTGGTTCCTCCACGCGTTCCTGAGAAAAAGGGTCTTGACAGACAGACGGACAACAAAGTGATCCTATAAGGGTTTCGTTTTTGCCGACTGAGGTACGGAACCCTAAAGATGTATTTATTTACGTTGCGTTTCCGTTTTTCGGTCACAGAATTTCGAATGAGTACCTTTTAACTGAATAACTCCAGTTGATTTGGAGCAAATTGCGGCTTTCACAGACACACGGACAAACACACGAGGGAAAAAACGCATTCAGACGTTCATACAGACGTATAAACCCTTTCTGGTTTCTTCGTTATTGACACCGATTTCCAAAATTAAAGTTATTTTGTACTTACTCGGTTATTTTTTAGTAAAAAGTTTTTTATTTTTCACTTTTTGTGCAATGCTTTTGCAACTGCGGGACTAATTTTCGTTCCTTTTAAATGGTAAAAATCTTTTTTGATGTGGTGCAGTAATTTCAATATCCACCACAAAATTAGCACTTTCCTCCTTACCTTCCATCAGAAATAATGAAATATACTTACGATATCCAATTCTGCAGTTAAAAAAATATGCATCGCAATACGAGTACACAGTTCTTATGTTACGTGTGCTATACATCATACAAACGGGTATCGGAGCAATCCTGCAAATAGAAACATGCATAAATAAGGTCGGGTCAGACAAGAAAAATGTTCTTTTTTTTCAATTAAGTAATTATGTATATTGTAATTAAGTATTGTATATATACATGTAGCTGATATTTTGAAATTGCAAACAAACACGTTGCACGTCACGCCTAGCTGTTAAATGCCGACATGTCATGTAGGCCGCTGATTAAATGGCGCCGTTCAATGAAAAGGCTAGACCGTTAAATAAGCGTCAATTAGCTAAGTGCTTTTCTTTGTAAGAGTAGTCTGCTTAATCTTTTTCAATACGGATTTCGCCCTGTTCACAGCACCGCTGTAGCTTCAGTGAACGTTACCGATGACTTACGGCTAGCAGGGAATGAGGACATCTGACGGTTCTTTGCTTCCTAGATTTTAGTAATGCATTCAATACTGTCGATTTCGATATCCTGCTTGGTATACTTCGCTCGCTTAACATATTTCCAACGGCGATTGACTTGTTTCGCAGTTACTTGCATGGCCGCCGGCAACGTATATGAATAGAAGAATCTAACTCTTCCTGGTGGTATACAACTGCCGGTATACCACAGGGTGCCATTTTATCTCCTTTACTCTTCGCAATATTTATAACCACTATCTTACAAAAAACTTCCCTCTCCCTACCACCTTTATGCAGACGATTAACAAATCTACAAACAAGCTGCCCTTGCAGATTTGGCTAATGCAATTAATGCAATAAACAAGGATTTGGCAACAATTTGTGAGTGGAATGAGGCAAATGGGCTTCACGTAAATCCGAAGACCCAGGTAGCTGTTGTTGGCAGCTTTAGGATGATTCCAAAAGTAAATTAGTTACAGTTACAGCTTCCCCTGATACAATTTAACGGAACTACTATTCCAATACGTGAGAAGGTTGTGCAAGCGCGGACGTAAGCCGCAAAATTTTCGCATCTGCCAGATCGCTTAGACGATTGCGGAACTTTCTTTCCACTGCCACTAAAACTGCGCTTGCACAGTCCCTTCTGCTTCCCATCCTTGACTATACTGATGTCAGTTATCTTGATCTCACTCAGGCATAACTAGATAACTTGAGCGTCTTCAAAACCTTTGCATAAGATTACTATTTGGGCTACGCAAATATGATTAAATTTCTGAATTTCGCACAAAACTCAAGCGGTTTTCCATACGTCTTCTCCGGGATACTTATATTTTATTTCTGCTCTACAGTATTCTGTTCAAAGTCAAAGCGTTTATTCTTCTTAGCGTGTCGGCGACAAATACAATTATCAAATTTTATGCTTGGCCCAGTACTCAGCAACGGCAACACCGTTCGCTGACGCAGTCATAAGGTCTTCACATGTAAAGGTGACAGGGCATGCGGCGCAAGACAAGAGGTGAGCCATAGACTACGGAGCGACGCCACTCAAACACTGAAGATTGGAGCCATCTGAGAACCTCCACTTGAGAAGGTTATCTTTAGTGCGACCGACCTGGATGCGAAGTCTATTTAGCGTTTATTTCAATTAGGCCTTCATTTAAAGTTTGAAAGTCCTCATTTATAGTTAAAAAATAATATAAAAATAATAAAGTGACTCTACTATCCATTTGGAAAGGTAGATTCTTATGGAAGATAACGAACAAGAAACTCCATGGTTATTCTTTTCAAATAATGGTTTTACAATATTTAGAATACAAAAAGTAATTTAACATTGAGTGAGGACGATGCACCCAGGGTCAGCTACTTATGGGAACAAAGTATTACCAGCAGAGGTAAACTTATTCATTTTCTAAATAAATTTAGGTACATGGTACACACATATTTAGAAATACTGGAACAATTAATTAGACAGTGTCTGAGCAAACAGAAAAATAACAGAAGTTTGCCCTGTCCAATGTTAGAAATCTGGGGCCCAATGACATCTTAAATAAAGAAGTGCTTGAAACTGTGGACTGGGCAGTATTTTTAGGCATAATTTTTGATTCAAAACTTCAATGGGGTCCACACATACCAAGCCTATCAGGAAGGCTCAGTTCTGCCGCATATGCCGTCAGGAAAGTTGGACAATACACTGACGTTGTCACAGCTCGGTTAGTCTTTTTCAGTTATTTTCATAGCATAATGTCCTACGGTATCCTGCTGTGGGGTAAGGCTGCTGACGTACAGAATATATTTGTCTTGCAAAAGCGTGCTGTACGTACAATATACCAGCTAGGGTCAAGGGTTTCATTAAGAGAACTTTTTAAAGTGATTGGTATTCTCAAGGTGGCATCTCAATTCATTTTTGCAAACATTTTATATATTTGGCAAAATATACATTTATACACCAAAAGCAGCGATATCCAAAATTTTAACACCAGAAACAAGCACAAACTACATGCTCCTTCCCACCGTCTCTGTAAGATCCAGGGCTCGTTTGTGGGGCTCGGAATCCGTTTTTACAATAAACTACTCCTTTCTTTTCTTGCCTTGCCTTTTAATGCATTTAAAACTAAAGTTAAATCTAACCTTTGTTGTAAGGCATATTATTCTATCAATGACTATTTAGACGATAAAAATTGTTGGTCGCAGTGTTGATCGGAAGATATTTGTTATACTTAATGTTCTTTCTATATGATTTAGCTTATAACAGGTTATATGAGTTCATATAATACATATATATATATATATTCTCTGACCGTATTGATCAGTTATCTTTTACTATTGTTACGCGTCAGAATTAATGTCGGGTACATTAAGTTACTACTAGCGCCATCTAGTATCGAGTAGCAGAACTAGTAGAGTCAAGTACCTTCTAGACATTTCTTTGCCAGAACATTCTACACTTCTCGGTATCTGGTCAGTCGGCAGCGGTAGTTACGAGTACTTTCCAGATGTTTCGAGAATAGAAGTTTCTAGAACTAACTGTCCTATATAAAGAGTGCGTAGTCCGCGACCGAGTCAGTATTGGATTTGCGATACAAGCGAATACTTCGGAAGCGATCTTCAAGTGCGAATAAAGTGATCAGTGGTGAACTTGTGTTTAATAATTAGTGAGTTTAAAGTTGTAATTAGTGTTTTTAAATTAAAGTGTCATTTTGGTTATTTAATCGGCTGTTTTTATTGTCACGAACCCCAAGCTCGTAACAATTGGTGTCAGAAGAGTGGATATTTAAACCATGCCGATTCTACCAAAGGACGACACGGAGGGTATCCGTACCCGGAGTCAACGTCAGCAGGAGACGGACCAGAGGCGTTTTGGAGGTACAACGCCGCAGACGTCGGAGGGCCAGCTGCCGATTATGGAGGCCGGTCCGTCCACAGCAGCTCCAGCATCTGCAGCACCAGACTTTGCTGCTCTGATGCTGATGCTGCAGGAACAGGCCCGCCGTCAGGAGGAGCAGGCCCGCCGGTTGGAAGAACAGCTGCAGCGTGACAAAGAGGAACAGGCTCGCCGGCAGGAGGAGCAGGCCCGTCGGTTGGAAGAACAGCTGCAGCGTGACAAGGAGGAACAGGCCCGCCGACAGGAGGAACAGGCCCGTCGGTTGGAAGAACAGCTCCAGCGTGACAAGGAGGAGCAGATGCGCCGCCAGGAAGAACAGACGTTCCTCATGAAGGATCTGCACGCCACTTTCGGAAAAGAAATTAAAGTCGTACAAGATAAGGTAGTTCAGCATGAGAACCGGCTGATAGAAGCTGAAACCCAGATTGCTGAAATGAAAAAAACAATGGACAACCTAAAAGTTGGAGATGGGGTGGCAGTGTCAGTAGCTACTACACCTTCGCTACGTGGATTCAAAGTGCCACCGTTCGATGGGACATCTTCCTGGTCGGCCTACAAAATACAGTTTGAGGCTGTTATGAAGGCGAATGGGTGGACTAAAGATCAGGCCATGACTGCTCTCACCCTCGGCCTGCGCGACCAGGCCTTAACTGTCCTGGAAGCTCTCGGTAAAGAAGTGACGTACGAGCAACTTCTTGAGGCGTTGGAAGCTAGGTATGACGACGCTAATCTGGAACACGTGTTTCGTGCGCAGCTCAAGGATCGCGTGCAACGCAGCAGTGAAAACCTGCAGCAGTGGGCCCTTGAAGTGGAGAAGCTGGTACGAAAAGCATACCAGTCCGTACCTGCGCTCATTGAAGGGAACCTGGTGCAGGCATTCATCGATGGCATTCGCGACCTTGAAGTTAGAGCTTCTGTGAGGCTCGGGCACCACGGGACGCTTAAAGACGCCTTGGCTCATGCACTGGAGGTGGAAGCTGTGCGGCAGGATCATCGTTCCCATCGCGTCAGGGAGGTTGCAGCGCCTACAGTTCGCGACCGTTTAAAAGGTTACAGCCCTAGGTGCTACGGCTGTGGGGAAAGGGGCCACCTTCGATCCAGTTGCCCTAAGCCGACTGCAGAAAGGGAAGGTAGCCAATCTCCAGAGGGTAGGGCGGCTAACAGCACCGCCCAGCAACAGCAGGGAAACGAGTGAAAGCCAGGACTGCGGGGCGGGTGCTGGCTGATGTTCAAAGAGCCCCAAGGATTTCGATCTCACAAACCCATGACGGGAATAGCCTAATCATCAAGGGCGAGGTCAACGGAATGCCTTGTAAGCTGACTATAGACACTGGAGCTTCTCGCACGGTTGTCAGTTCCCAACTTGTAAGCCGGTTCCTTGGGGACTCCGTACACAACCGAGACCGCATAAATTTGGTAACAGACACTGGTCAGCGTATACCCGTCCGAGGAGAGAGAGATCGTTGAAGCTAGGCAACGGAATCTACCTGCATAATGTTGTCGTGGCCGATATACTGGACGATTGCATCCTGGGCTTAGACTTTATGAGGAAGAATTGTTGTGAGATCGACGTTAATCAAGGAGTTATGAAATGTGGACAAGAAGAACTTTTCATGGAAGGGGCGTTACCGGGAAATGTGTACAGCCTAAAGAAGATTGTTCTTCCTCCGAGATCGGAAACGATTGTGCCGGTTAGTCTTCCTCGGAATTCTGGGCAGAATCATCGTTGTGTACTCGTGGAAAAGGTAGACAATGACCTTCCATGGAAAGTGGCACGAACTTTGGTCAGAGCCACCGACATCTCAGGGGTACGTGTGCTGAACCTTAGTGATAAGGAACAGATGATAGAAAAAGGCACTCTGATTGGTACTTGCGAGGAAGTGGATTGGTTGCGTCGATGCCAATATCTTTCGACCGGGACCCTCAGCAAGGACGCACAAACGAAAGTGACCACACTTTTAGACGACTGTCGCAGCGCTCTGTCTCAAAATGAACTGGTCAAGGCAAAGAAGATGTTACAGAAGTACGCCAGTGTTTTCTCTTCAAACGATGGTGACATCGGAAAGACTGGCTTAGTTCAACACAAAATAAACACAGGAGAAGAATTGCCTATCCGTCAGCGACCAAGGAGATTGCCGGTAGCACGTGAAAAGGAAGTGGAAACCATGATTGAAGGAATGGTGAAGGATGGTGTTATAGAACCTTCATCCAGTCCATGGTGTTCACCAGTAGTGCTGGTAAGAAAGAAGGATGGCAGCATGCGGTTTTGTGTTGACTATCGTCGTCTAAACGACGTCACGAAGAAGGACAGCTATCCTTTGCCAAGAATTGATGACACGCTGGACATGCTTACTGGAGTGAAATGGTTTAGCACGCTAGACCTAAAAAGTGGTTACTGGCAAGTTGAAATCGACCCTAAGGACAAGGAGAAAACTGCATTCTCGACAGGAAAGGGCCTGTGGCAATTTAAAGTTATGCCGTTTGGATTGTGCAACGCTCCGGCAACGTTTGAAAGGTTGATGGAACTTGTACTAACCGGGTTGATTGGCGATGCCTGCCTGGTCTACTTGGATGACATCATCATCGTAGGCCGTACGTTTGAAGAACATCTTCAAAACCTGGAACGCGTGCTCATGAAGATCCAGAGTGCAAATCTCAAGTTGAGTCCAAAGAAGTGTTCACTTTTCAAACGTCAAGTCAGCTTTTTGGGATACGTAGTGTCGGAAGAAGGCATCCGCACGGACCCAGAGAAAATCGCCGCTGTCAAGGATTGGCCAATTCCAAAAGACAAGACGCAGGTCAGAGCATTTTTGGGTTTGTGCTCCTATTATAGGCGATTCGTCAAGAACTTTGCGGACATAGCCAAACCCCTCCACAAACTAACCGAGGAAAAGCGACATTTCTGCTGGGATGAAAGTTGCGACGTCGCATTCCAGGAGCTAAAGGAACGTCTGTGCAGAACACCTATTTTGGGGTATCCTGATACGAACAAGGAATTTATAGTTGACACAGACGCAAGTGATATCGGACTTGGCGGTGTGTTATCTCAACGGAATGGCGATCAAGAGGTTGTGATAGCGTACTTCAGCAAGTCATTGTCGAAACCAGAAAGGAACTACTGTGTCACGAGACGGGAATTGCTTGCTGTGGTAAAGTCATTGCAGCATTTTAGCAAATATCTGCTGGGACGGAAATTCCATTTACGTACAGACCATGCTGCACTGAAATGGCTATTGCAGTTCAAAAATCCAGAAGGACAAGTTGCGAGATGGATTGAACTACTGCAGGAATACGACTTTGTGATTGAACATCGCAGCGGAAGATCTCATGGCAACGCCGACGCATTGTCAAGAAGACCTTGCCCTGAAGACTGCAAGCATTGTACTAGGCAAGAGGGTAAAGAAGTCGTACCTGTGAGAATGGTCAAGACAGACCTCAGCAGCGAGTGGAAGGAAAGCCTACAATGTGCACAGCAGGAAGATTCGGACATCAAGCCGATTCTGGAGTGGATGAAGGCCAGTGCTCCTAAGCCCACGTGGAGTGACGTCTCAGCGATGAGTTCGATCACAAAAAGTTATTGGGCCCAATGGGACAGCTTAGTGATTCAGGATGGAGTCCTGTGCCGTAAATGGGAAAATGCTCGGGGGGACAGCTGTCATTTGCAAATGGTTGTCCCTAAAGCAAAAGTACCGAATGTCCTACAGCTGTATCATAATGGTTCTTCAGGAGGCCATATGGGAGTAAAACGGACTCTACTGAAGATAAGAGAACGGTTTTACTGGGTCCACTGTCGTGACGATGTAGAGGACTGGTGTCGCAAATGTACCAGTTGTGCGGCTGTAAAAGGACCTCAGACTCGCAGTAGAGGTGCATTGAAATTGTACAATGTTGGTGCACCATGGGAAAGGATAGCCCTAGATGTTGCGGGACCTTTTCCGGAAAGTGAAAGTGGTAACAAGTATTTCATGGTTGTAATGGATTACTTCACTAAGTGGCCTGAAGTCTTCGCCATTCCAAATCAAGAAGCCTCAACAGTTGCAGATAAACTAGTTCATGAAGTCTTCTGTCGTTTTGGAGTTCCCTTGGAGATTCACAGCGATCAAGGAAGGAATTTTGAGTCCCAAATATTCCAGGAAACTTGTCGAGTTATGGGTACTCATAAAACGAGAACAACTTCTTACCACCCACAATCGGATGGAATGGTGGAAAGATTTAATCAGACATTGGAGAGATACCTGGCAAAAGTCGTGGAAAACCGGCAACGCGATTGGGACAAGCATATACAACCGTTTTTGCTGTCATACCGAAGTGCTGTTCACGAAAGTACATCGGTGACACCAGCCTTCGCAAACTTTGGAAGAGAATTACGGCTGCCTGCAGATCTGATCACCGGAATACCACCTGATGCCCCACGCAGTATAACCGATTATGCGAATGACTTGCGGAACAAAATGAATGACATTTATGAGCACGTCAGACAATCGGGCCAGCAAATGTCTGAAAAGATGAAAACCCGTTATGACCGCAAAATGAACAATAAAGGGTTCGACGAAGGTTCACTAGTGTGGTTGCACAATCCAGTTCGCAGTAAAGGGAAATCTCCTAAGCTTCAAGCTAAATGGGACGGGCCGTACCGGATTGTGACAAAAATTAACGACGTGACCTACCGTATACAGAAAGGTACAAGAAGTGCTCCTAAGATCGTCCATGTGGATCGACTGGCGCGTTATTATGGGACCGATAATGCTCGGGACGAGCATGTCTTAGGAGGGGGCAGTGTTACGCGCCAGAATTAATGTCGGGTACATTAAGTTACTACTAGCGCCATCTAGTATCGAGTAGCAGAACTAGTAGAGTCAAGTACCTTCTAGACATTTCTTTGCCAGAACATTCTACACTTCTCGGTATCTGGTCAGTCGGCAGCGGTAGTTACGAGTACTTTCCAGATGTTTCGAGAATGGAAGTTTCTAGAATAAACTGACCTATAAAAGGAGCGCGTATTCCGCGACCGAATCAGTATTGGATTAGCGATACAAGCGAATACTTCGGAAGCGATCTTCAAGTGCGAATAAAGTGATCAGTGGTGAACTTGTGTTTAATAATTAGTGAGTTTAAAGTTGTAATTAGTGTTTTTAAATTAAAGTGTCATTTTGGTTATTAAATCGGCTGTTTTTATTGTCACGAACCCCAAGCTCGTAACACTATTTTATTTTTTGACATAATCTACTCGTTACAATTGTTTTTATGTATGAGTTGTATTGCAACATATGATGAACCACTATTGTCCATAGCTGTTTTATATTATTTTTGCCTGATCAACCGGCAAGTTTGTCATGCTCCTCTAGATGTCACTGCTTGCGGTAGCGACGGGGGTCGGGTTACCGCCTTTCCTCAAACATGGCGAGGACGGTAATGGCTGATCTTTGCGTTATGCTCGTGAACGGGTGCTGCTTGTGGTGACTGGTCGTCTTGCTGGTCATGGTATTTTTTTATTATTACTGTTGTTATAACGTTAAACTACTGTTTATTATTAGTATTATGTTGGCTCTAGTTCATCACTTGTAGCTCCAGTCACAATCCTATTGTTAGACTATACTATTGTACGTGTAGGGCACAACATTTATGCCCGGAGGCATAATTTGTTTGGTTTACTTGTTAATGCTTGAGTTCATCTATTTCTGATGGCTTAATGGAGTGTACGTGAAATGAAATTAATTGACACTTGGTAGCTACCAAGTTATATTAATTTACAGTTTGAATATTTTATTTTCTGTGTCATGTATTGTAAAATACTTTGCATACTACTGTATAAATTAATGTTTTTAAAAACTTAACAGAGCTGCTGCTAAGGAGTTTGTTGCGCCACTTCTTCTTCCCAGTTATAACACTAGGGAGTGGTGACGGGCGGGCGTTTTGGGGGACTGTCTTTATGTAGAACTTTGACGTTCAAAGTGCTGGCACTCAGCTTAATTTGAATAAATGCCTTTGATTTTGAATAAAACACAAAAAAAGATACAGTATATCTATAAAGTTAACATATAAATCGACCCGTTTGATTTTGTCTACACATTTGATTGTCCTGTGGACCAGGACCAGCATGTTTCCAAGCATTCTTATCCCGAATCTTCTAATTTGTAATATGCTTGTTCACAAAGTGTACTTTTAACATAAGTTTTACATTTTCTTTCACTTAGTTTTAATATGTCACAAGGTATTTTGTTGTAACATTTAACACAGTACCCCATAAAAGATGAAATAAATTTGAGCTTATCTATAAAATAGTTGATCTAATTTATTTTTATTTCTAGTATTAAAATTATGTCTATCACTAATTTTACTAAAAAACATGTCGATTTTTTCGTACATCCATGATATTTTTATAAATGAATTGGCAAGGGACTGTCATACTCTGTCTTTTTGAAAAGTTCCCTAAGAGAATCATGGTGATGCAGATTATAAAGGGCTCTGACAGCTTTCTTTCGTAAAATAAATATGGATTCAATGTCGCACATCAAAATACTGTACGACATATTGCTGTGAAAGTAACTAAAGTAGACCAAAAGTGCGGTTTATGCGTCTGTTAACTGTCTTATCTTTCTAACAGCATAAGCGGCTGAGCTTAGATGACCCGCAAGAGATGTTATATGAGGCCCCCATTGTAATTTCTCGTCTAATGTGATTCCTAGGAAACCCGTCTCATTAATGAACTCCAGTTTTTCTCCATTCAACATAATAATGTGAAAAAATAGTACATTGTTCACCGAGAGGAGAAAGTGACCGATTACCGTCGAGGGTGTCGTTTGAAGCCCGAGCCGTAGGCGAGGGCTTTAAAACACCCAAGATCGGGAATCGCAGTTTCTCTCGAGTGATACATAGTGCTTTATACTACACCTAGAAGGAAAATAAAAAACGAAATCTTTACTAATTGAAATTTATATTGAAATTGTTGCAGTTAAAACTGAATCCTCAAACAACACACAAATTGGAAATGGCGCCAATGGCGTCTGCAATTTTCACATGTTCTTTTTTCAAATTGTTTATCCTGCCGCCGCAGGGTCGCACTGCCAGCCCGACACCATCCAACACACAGCTAGTGGCCAGTGTCATTTTGCGAACTTGGAGATAAAAACTCACTGTAAAAACTTTTTGGCTTTTGATATTTAGGTTACCGGCGCATAGTCTTACCCAAAATTAAAAAAGAAAAACCACGTAAGAAATGGATTTTCATACACTTTTCTCTCCCGCTCAGATGCGTTTTCTCCCCGCATATTTGTTCGATATGCAATGACGTACTTTCTACCGTAAATTTGATAAAGTATCAAGGTACTTTC